>OY757939.1:40010140-40429388 GCA_963585895.1 Sepioteuthis lessoniana
GAACAAACACTCCTTCTCTGTTGTGTGTGTGAGTGTAAATTTTGGGATGAAATTCAATGGAACAAGAAAGAAAAAGTTCGGAAAATCAAATTGACATCAGATGTCAGTCAGATTTTTCAAACATTTTCTTTAACATACCTGCGTATTGTGTGTGTGTGTGTGTCTGTGTGCATGTGATTTCACTTACATGAGTATGTATGTATGTGTGTGTGGGGGCATGTGATTTTAACTGTTAGCAATGTGAAGAGTGGAATAAGTGAATAGAATTCAAATTCTGGCCTTGTTGCATTCACTTTCCACTAATGCCTCCTTAGGAAAGGCATAAATCTCCCCTACCCCACTCCCGTTATAGGTAAAATAGTAGGGCAGTTAGTTTGAGCTCTCCAGCTTTGGTAAGGTAATTAATCTAGAAAGACAACTCTGAATTAAAACAAGGGTTAATGGTAGTCCCAACTTCGGAGAAAGGATGAGGGTTGTTCATTCAGTGAAAATCATACAACCTTAAGAGAAAAAGACCAATGCAATTATGATAGAGTCATTGCACTAATGGGTCCTAACCCAGGGACAATGGATATGTTCTTTCACTGTGTGTGTGTGTGTGTGTGTGTGTGTGTATGTATGTGTGTGTGTGTGTGTGTGTAACACATATATGTATCCAAATATATACATATTAACATTTTATGCATAAACAAATTCATTCTTATCTTCCATCATGTATGTAATAACTTGTTTCATTGCATAATGGTAGTGTAGCATATCACACTTATGTATTTTTGTGTTTGGAATTCATTAAAAATGTGTGTGTGTGTGTATGTGTGTGTGTGTGTGGCTTGCAGTTGAGAAAAGAAAAGTAAATGAATGCTGCTCCTCGGAGGGAATATTTGTTGCTGATTGTGTTGGATAAGTTAATGACAAAATTAAGACACCCCAGAAACTTGTCTAGGTAGATATAAAGAAATATATATATATATATATATATATATATATATATATATATATACTGGATAGAGAGAGAGAGATAGAGAGAGATAGACAGAACACAAGACAGAGATATGTGTCCTTGTAGTTGTTAGTACAAAATGTTAGATTAACTACAGTTTTCAAAACAGACTATAAACTTTTTGGACAGATGCCGGTAACCGCCAAAGATTCAAGAGTTCATGATAATTACAATCATAACAATAATAATAACAGTAAATATTTATAGTGAGTATTGTAAGTTTAAAAAAAAATTTTTTTTTTCTTTTTTTTACTATAACACAAATGGATCGGCTGCCCTATGTATGGGGTGTGAAAAATCATTGAGCAAATCCAAAAAATGACCCTCCATTAATAAATTAACATGAATACAACAGACTCACCCAAGATGTAAATAACCAACTTTGGGTTTAAATACATCTACTTATTTAAAAAGCCAAAGTTTTGATCACATGACAATCCTTTAAATACAAAGCTGTAACTTAATGTGACCAGACAGTTTTTACTTTACTTTTAACAAAGAGAGGATCGAGTATCTTTTATCTACAACGAAATGGTATAAAAGCTGGGGGCAGGTTAGCTCAGCTGATAAGGCTCAAAAATTGAAACAGAATTAAAAAATAAAACAAAAGAAATAGAGAATTCTGCATTTGTATGAGAGAGAGAGAGAGAGAGAGAGAGAGAGAGAGAGAGAGAGAGAGAGAGAGAGAGAGCTGTTTGAATGTTTATATGCCAATACACACACATATATACATACAACTTAGGTCTTAGCAAATTTTACTTTGAAGAAAAAAAAAATGCTTACAGAATACAGTAAGAAAGTAGACTGGGAAATATAATTTTTTTTTATAAGTGCCTAATAAGAGAAATAGAGATCTTTATGGAAGTGTCTAGACTGAGACAACCAACAATTTAGCCACTTGTTCTTTGATTCTTATTTAGACCAGTGATTGAAAAATAAGAGATTAAAATTTAAGGATTTTTAAATTCCATGTTTTGAGTTAAAGGTTAGAGTATTAGAAAGAATATAACAAGTGTAATAGTTCAACTATTTTAAAAATAAAATTTGAAAGAAATATTTTCACAAATGCAGCTCTTAGTCCACTATTAAAAACTGCAGTTGTATACAAAGAAAAGAACATATGCAAATTAATATACCAAATACCCAGGGTCATTAATAAGTCACTTAAGACATAGAAGATAATTTTTTAAAGTAAAGCAAGTATATGACTAGTTTAATAGCCAATGGAATGAAAAACTGCTAATACACCCAAAAGTATTAGAAGTGCTAAAAACATATATATGGCACTTGTATACACCCCCAATGAACAGCCAATGAACACATTAGAAATATCCCAGTGATCCACTGTGCTAAAAGAACATGGCTTGATTTTTATCTTTTTTTATTTTTATCAAATTTTCATATTGTAGGTTACCAACATCAGCTCTAAAATTCAAAGAGATCTAATCAATCGCAACCAATGTGTCATTAATTAAAAAGCAACAAAGATATTGCACAAGTAAGAGGTATGATTTAGACTAGGACTATAAGTAATGCACTATAATACAGTTTTTACAAAAATGTTTTTTTCATAATTTAAAAATTCTTAAGAGCCCTAGTGATTAAGTAAATGATGGAGCAATGTTTTTTGTTTTGAAAAGTTTTCAACAGTGGACAACCTTAACTCATTTACATGCACATACAAAATTTTTTATGCATGTATACACTCATTCATATATAACATGCACATATAATATTTGTATGCATGTATACACTCATTCATATATCACATACAATATTTGTATGCATATGTACACTCATCCATATATAACTTTTAACCAAAACAAAGATGATCACTAAAAAGAAAAAAAAAAAAAAAGTATTTCAAGATATTTGGTAAAATCTTTCATTTTCAATGAGAGACTGAATTAAAAGAAAAATACTTTTTTGTGAAATAGTTTCTTCTAAGGAAAAATATAATTTTTTTTTGTTTGATTTTTTAATAGCGACATTTTCTAGTAACAAATAAATAAATAAATAAATACATCCCTCCACAAAATAAACAAACAACACACAGACACAAAAAAAAAAAAAAAACTATTTTAATTTTTGCTGTTTTTTTTAAAACTTAAAATTTATTTACTGTATAATCTAAAACCTGCTGAACATAGAGAAAATAGTTTGTCATATGAAACAAATGTGTATTTTAACTTCCATCTTTAAGAATCTGTAATGTTTTACATTAGTTAACCCTAAAGTTACATTGAGATGTTTTAAATAACACTAAAAGTCATTAATGGCAAAAAAGTAAAAAAATGTTAAAAACAAAACAAAACAAACAAAAAACTGCCCTCCATTTCCAAAAAACCTTTATAAAAAAAAATCTTAAAAGAGTAAAGAGATAAAGTTAATTTATGATTAAGAAAAAAAAAAAAAAATTGCAAAGAAATAGGTCCAAACTTGACATTTTTTATATAACGTGAACGATGAAGAAATAATAAATCTCATTTATGTGAGATTTCAACATTGAATGAATGAATGATCTCTTATCTTTAAATTATGAAAAAAGCTGTGAAAATTACAACCACTTTGTGTGATGCTGTCATCCTGAGATGAAAGAACACCTACGACAACGGTATATGTCTGTTTCTGGACAGAATGTGACCACAATCTTCACTGGACAGGAAGTGACCACCACCATCACCATCACTAGGTAAAAAAAGAACTACCATGATTACTACTACTACTACTAGTACTACTACTACTACTTCTACTACTACATTTTTATTACCATCAGAATGTTTCAAAAATAAAAATAAAAGAGAATGCATTTAAGGGTCAGATTAAGGACTGAAAATGTTTAGTCATATTCAAATTATTTATCATAAGGATTGTTTAATTTTGAGAGGTCTAAAGTGCTTGAAGAGATATAGAATATGTTTGCTTAAGTGTAATGCTTGAGATCTCCAAGAAGAAAAAGAAAGAAAGTCGAACTATCAATATTTAGTCATTAAAAAGTCACAAAAATATACCATATTTCTTGGCATAAAATTTTGAAAATTTTATTGAACATCTTTGTAGACCTAAGGTTAGAGGACACATAACATTTTTTTTTCTTTTTTGACTCATTTTTAAAAAGGAAGGTTTATCTTTAAAGGCTGGGGAAACTATCAACCATCCTTGAAAAACAGTTTTAAAAAGGTTCGGACCCTATAATTTAGTGTTTAATAGGGAAAGTGAATTGATTTAATCAAAATTTGGTTAGCAAACCCACTGCAAAGACATAATATGGAAATTTGTGTGGACATTTATAACTAAGGTTAGCTTTGGTTTTCAAGAAAACAGTTGTGAACCATTCATCATTTGCTCGAGGAATGTTGTCATAGCTATCTAGAACTATCACAGCATAATAATTGATTGTGTTCAAGAAAAATAGCACAAAAATATCATAGCAAATATGGATTACATAAATTGCAGTAACTGATAGAAATTTTACAAGTACACAAGTGAATATAAGTCATGCATTATACTAAGTGAACTGTTGTAGTCATTATTATTATCATTGTCATTATTATTTTCTCATCGGGACAAATACAGAGATCAGAAAAATAATTACGGATGACTCTGTGTTTATATAGAGCAATAATGGAATGCAGCATCCAGTTGTAGAAAAATTTTATATTTGAACTCTCTTTTTGAAGATATGACTTTTTGGATTCATATTGAATGCATATAAAAATGGGTCACTTGAAAAGAAGGAAGGAAAAAGGCGTGTGTATGTGTGTGTGTGTGTAATAATTACAAAACAGAATATTTGGTGGGAAGTGAGACATCAATAAAAATTGGTGAAGGATACAAAACAGTTTTATATTATTTGTTGTAGCTATGTAAATTTGTTTATAATGTGCTGTAGTTGAAAAAGATGTTCTAATTAGACGATCTCTCTCAAAATACTAAAAATTCTATAACAGTATTAATTTCTTTTTAGCACATCATCAAATATACATAAATATGACTGTAGTAAAAATACAAATAAAAGCATTGAAAATAATTTGTTCATATAATTTTATTTTCAACAATTTTGTTTTTTATTTTTCTATGGTCATATCAACCACATTGTTGTGTATGTGTGTGTGTGCTTGCATACGTGTGTGTGTGTGCATAGACAGGAGGGAACCAATTTGAAATTCTAAGTTTTTGTTTACTTTGTAAATTTTCTAAATATATTAAATTCTTTATTTCAGACTTACAACATTTTTTAAATATTTTCATAAATTAACTGAAAAGAAGATATTTTGTAAAAAAAGTATTAAGGTTTGATTTATGGCAAGCATCATAAAAGGAACAACTGAAAATATTTATAGAGTAAAAGCAAAAATCTTTTTTTAGGAACATGAAACTCATTTAAAATTCTTGCTAAAATGATAAAAAATAAAACAAAAACACAATCAAGATACAGACTTAATCAACAGAAAATGATAAAGTAACAAAATTCTAAATAGTTATAATCAATCTTTGAAGAATATGAATTTAGAAATCATAAAAATGAAAGAATTAATAACTATTTAGATTAGTGCTTCCCAAAATGGCCACTTCAAAGATGTAACTATTCGTACTGTGAAAAAGTATTGTGCAAAACAAGCATAAAAGAAATGATCTGATTTCAATAGAACATTTGATAATTTTGTAAGAGAAATGAAACTTTTATTTTCTATCAGTTTTATGATTAGATTCAAAACCATTTAAAAATTTAATCAGATATTCATTTGAAATTATGTAAAGAAAAATGATTGGCTTCCACATTCATTGATTGTGGACTTAAAATAAATCATGAAGAATTACTTATTGATACATTTTGGATTTCTGTTAAAGAAGTTTACTTCAGTAATTAAAAAACAAAAAAAATTTAACTATTTTGATCTGTTTTTCTACTTAAAATTTATGTGAACTGGGATTTTCTTGTCTCGCTAACATTAAAAACAAAAGAGAAAGATTTCTGTGCACTGAAGTGTCCTTATGTCCTATGTACATTGTAACATAAAAAATGTTGCAATGAAAGCCTATGTTTCTCATTGATAAATATCCTTAATTTACTGAATGAAAGATGTAATTATATTTGTAAGTTGGAATGGGTAAATACTATTTTCAAAATGCTTTTTTGAATTTATGTATACAGTGCATCAAAATGATTTAGTTGCTTCTTAAGGGTATATTGAACAAGAAAAGTTTAGGAACTATGGATTTAGATAGTTACTTAAAGTCCCAATAAATTAAAAAGATAGTTCAGGGAAGCAATTTGAGCAGTTGTCGGGGAAACAAAAAAAAAAAAAAAAAAAAAAAAAAGTAAAATCCAGCTCCAAGTGCAGAGGATCTTTTTTGAGTAAGCATAAAATTTAAATGAATTTCAAGAGTACTGATACTCTATCTGATTTAGGCTGTAATTTGAAGTCATACAAATATACTGAAAAGGCTTAAGATTTAATTGGTTATAATGACAGTAATCATTGTTTCTTTATCCTGACTATGAATTCATGTAAACTTTAATAATTTTTGACAGTAAAAAAGAAGAAAAGAAAAAAAAAAGAGAGAAGCCAAGGAGACAGAATATTATTTGATATATTATTGATGACTTAAAAAACAACTTTTTTTTAAATTAATACATAGAAAAAGCAAAAAAAAATCTAGAAAAAATATATGTACATTCATAACTAAAAATGAGTTGAATAACAGAGTAAGTACTTTATTAACTTTGTGGACATGAATTATACTTAAAAAAATTTCTTTTAAATGTTGCCCTTTTTCAGTCATTTTTACACTTAATATTAATTTAGTCAAATAGTGTACAAAGTACAATATCAAAAGTTACTGGTAGAATTAGTGATATAATTTGTGGATTTTACAAGTACTGTGACTAGCATAACATTTATCGTCATAGAACGCAGACTTGGCAAGCTATGTTCAAATTCTGGATGAGGTTGTTTGTTTACATTTGAGCTAATGTCTTTGGGAAAGGCATAAATCCATCTCTTCTCTCCCTCCAGCAATAAGTAAGTAAAAGAATAAACTGGGCCCTCTAGCCTCGGTAGGGTAACTGATCAAGGAAAAAAAAAACTCTTAATTCAAGCCACCTACAAACATAGTAAGTTAACTTGCCATCGTGAAGTAGCTTGAGAAAATAGGACAGATTTGGCTCAATGGCCTTGGTTGGTAGTCTAGGAGGACAAATCAGAATTTAAGATCAGCTGTGATTGGCAGGCCAGCAGTGGAGATTAATTGCTCAAGAAAATAAGAGAGGAGAATGGCAAATCACTGACATCATCGTTCTGCAATACATTTTTAGTAGAAACAGTAATGGGCAATTTAAAAAAAAAATCTACTGATCTCAGAAAGCACAGAGTGAACCTTTAAGTTTAAGATGTTGTCAGGAACCAAAATCAGAGCCAACTGCATTTACAATAACAGGTAAATTCAAATGATAATGATATTTACCATATGAGTCATACCACTCATCTCCTAAGTGGTAGTTTGCAGATTGTGAACAGAAATTTGGACACTTTGTGTGTGGGTGTGTGTGTGGAGAGAGAGAGAGAGAGAGAGGAGGAGAAGGGAAAAAAAAAAAAAAAAAAAAAAAAAAAAAAAGGCTACAAGATATGAATTATAATTTTTATGATAATGAAAACAAAGTACTTCAGAAATTGATTATGTATTGGAGACTTGCAATCACTTCATTCCCAGTGAAAGCCACAAGATATGACTGTTAAGAAAAGTCACATAATAATAATAATAATAATAATACCTCCAAGTTCGAAGTATAACGACTGTTAACGATTCTTTTTCAATAAGATCCATCAATAGGTCAATTGATAAAGAAAACTTTTAACTTAATGGAGCTGGATGAAGTGTAGGTTGTGAAGAGAAAAAGACTTTAACACACACAAATATATATATATATATATATATATATATATATATATATATATATATATATATATATATATATATGCAAAAAAAAGGAAGGTTTTAGTTCACCTTCATGATTGGAAGCAGAAAAGAAAGAAAGAAAAAACAAAACAACAATCTTTAAACCTTTTAAAAGTAATATTGTAATACAATTCAAAAAGAGTAACATAAGCTTTAATTATAAAGAAAGAAAACGTCCATTCCCCAAAAAGGTTTTCTGGTAATTGAATTTTTTTTTCACCCTCTTAAAGAAAAAAGAAAAAAAAAGGGAGGCTTATACATTATGGAATGCATATATATATATATATATATATATATATATATATATATATATATATATATATATATATATATATTATACAATCCATTAGAAATGCTTATGAGTAACATTTTTCTTTCAATTTATGATGGGGTAGTGGAAAGAGAACAAAACAAAACAAAATATTAGGGTGATTTAAAAAAAACAAAAAACTTCAACAATAACAACAATGGCAAGTCTGGAAAATAACTGCAAACACAAATCAAAAGCCCAATGAATTTACTTTTGTAGAGTTTATTTTGTATTTTTGTTTTTTGTTTTTTATGAAATAATTATTGTTAAAAGGGCCTCTGGTTTATTTTGGTGGATATCTCATACACACACACAAGAATTATATATATATATATATATATATATATATATATATATATGAAATCAAGTTTATACTGAAAACAGTCATAATCAAATTTGAAATATTTAAAGACAAATGAAAGCCCTAATAATCTTTTATTTTCAGAGGAATGTTCTGATGGCTCAATGGGCTATCATAATTTTTTTTTTTTTTGTTGAAGAAAATGTTTTAAAAGATTTAGTATTTCAAAATTCTTCATTTTGTTTAAAGAATTTTTAGTTGGAAAAGATAATTTAAAAAAAAGGAAAAAGAAAAAAGTAGTCAGTGCAAGTTGACTGAAATGGTAATGGCAAATTGAAATGTGTAAGGTACCACTGCTACTACAACAAGAACTCATTTTTAGGCTTATAAAAGCTAACCACATCAGATGCCCCCAAAAATAATCATTTAAAGAATCAACAAAGCAATAACTTTTCTTTCAAGCGAGGTAACTCTGTTAAGACAACATTGCTTTTTAGTTTTGTTTATATTTTAAAATTCTATTTTAAGATAAAAATAAGCATCATATAATTATGTATTGTAATTATTTAAAAAAAAAACCAAAACCAAAAAAAAAAAAAAAACAACCAAAACCAAAAAAAAAAAAAACCAAAAAAAAAAACCAACAAAAAAAAAAACAAAAAAACAAAAACAAAAAACATTTTAATTATTTTCTAAAGTTAGAACAGAATGAAAACCAATGGCTATACTACATTTTAAATGGCAACACACGCAGACACACACTTGGGAAAATATTTAAGTAACATCCATGTCAGCAAAAAATTCAGCTAGCTTAAAAAAATTTGCAATCAACAGACAAAGCATTGCAAAATGAACAAAAGTGCCAGTGGAGAGAGAGAGAGAGAGAGAGAGAGAGAGAGAGAGAGAGAAAAAGAAAGAGAGAAACATAAAAATAGGATCATCTTTTATATCATTAAAAGACTACAATTGGTAAACAAAATATAATAAATTTGTAAAATGGACAGCCATCTAATACTATTTTGTTTGAGGCATCTTAATCATTTAGAGTGGCAGAATTTTATACAAAACATTTTCCACACAAAATGATTTTCAATCAAATGAGAAACAAGCAAACAAACAAAACAAAACAAAACAAAACAACAAAAAAAAACAAAACAAAACAAAAAAAAAAACAACAACAACACCCCAAAATAAAACAAAAAGTCCATCATTTACTCACACTCTTACCCACCAAACAAGAATATAACATTGTTTTAATATGATTTTCAAAATTATTTAGAAAAAAAAAAAGAAAAAAAAGAAAAGAAAAAGAAAGATTTCTTAATTTTCATTTTTCAGTATTCCCACCCTGTGCAACAAGAACAAGTAGTATATTGATAATACCACCACCATGTGGGCATCATCCACTGAAATGATAAAGCGCGCACACACTAATGTAACTATTAACTAATGAAATGAGGCTGTAGTTTAAATTACTGAATAATATTTGTGTATAAATTGACCGTTGATTTAGGATCACAGAAATCATTATGGAATTTATTTTTGAAACCGAGGGTTGTTCTTAATCCTTATTAATGCTTAAATTTCAACCTTACCAAATCATTACTCACGTATAGGAAGGTACTAAATTTTTGCCTAAAAATCAGGTCTTCAAAATTTGACCTATTCATGAGTATATACAGAACTTATTTTTCCCAAAGCCGGTGTAGTCAGTAACAAGAGCATAAATACCTGGTGAAACCTTCAAAATCTTAGTGTAGTAATATTTTCTTCTTTTTGTAGCTTTTTAAAAAGATCTGTTTTTTTTCATAGAATATATTAGTCAATACATTTTATCATTATTGTTATCATTATTGCTGCTGCTGCTGCTGTTATTGTTATCATCATCATCATTGTTGTTGCTGTAACTAAATGCAGCTAAAAATCCTGCTATCAAGTTTGGACATACTTTTTAAAAAAGGAAGAAAAGAGAAAAATTAAGATGGGAGGATAGAAAGAGAGAAAAGTTTGGAATAAAGATGGAGGAAGTGAATTAAAATCTGAACAAATAAAAAAAAAAAATGAATAGGCACTTTTTAGAATTAATTCTTATTACTAAATCAGTAAATAAAACCTAGGTGAAAGGATGATAAAAAAAAAAAAATTAAAACTAAATTTTCATCTTTTAGATAATTTCTTTTTTAACTAATAGTTTTTCATCATGGCAAAATATATACTATCTCTGTCTTATAATAATTGTTACATTTGCATATTACATTTCATACACTAAATTTAATGACTTATGTGAAGAAGATAGAAATAAAAATCTTTGATATATATTTGAGTGTAAAAGTGAGAAGAGATAACTCAAGTTGAAATTTTGAAGGTTTAATACTTCACATATTATAATAATAATAATAATAATAATAATAGCAGCAGCAAGTTATTTCTTTCGATAGTTAAACTTTACATCATTAGCACTTTGATATTGTTTTGATCTACATAACATATTAGTAAAATCAATGATGATAAAATGCCATGTGTTTGAAAATATTGCCTATGATACCTTATGATTCCAATTAAAATTTCAAGGGAGATAAATTAAGAAATAAATACTGAGTTAGTTCCCTTGAACACACTACTCACAAGAATAAATACTGGTTAACTTGCTGTAGGGGAGTGCTTAGCAAGTTTACTTGCTATTATAGAGGGTTAGATTCTCCTTGGGTGTCCAAAACTTGAGTCAATAAATTTTCATAATTATATTAAATGAGATAATACATATAATTGAAAAAATATACTTAAAGACTTGGATGTTAAAACCTAATAATAATAATGACATAAAATATCAATTTTATATATTTAGTTGTTTTTATAGCACAGGTGAACTAGTCATATATCAAATGACAATCAAATAATTCTGTTAAATGTTTATTTAACCATTACATTGTTTATATAATTAGTTATACATATAAACTTCTCAATTCATAAAATCTTCAGTTTATAAATTAGGCTTTCTGGAAATAAAATGTTGCTATAAGTAATTCATATTGGAAGAATTAGAAAAATGTTGGTATATATCACTCAAATCTTCTACAAGTTTAAAACCAATTTTATAAAATTCAATATAGCATGTTTCAAACTAACTTTAATCATCTTTTAAGATTTCATTTTAGAAAACTTATGAGATCATATGTAAATATTGAAAAGAATTTGAAAGTAGACAGGAATTTGACTATATTGAAATTCTTTAAATATTTTAAAGATATAATGAATTGATTTTATAGTTTTATGCATAAAGAAAAGGGAATAGAAAAAAAAATGATCAAAATATTCCCTCAACCTGCAACAAAGAAATAACACAAAACAAAATTTAGAAAAAGAAAAGCAAAGAAAAAAAAACCTATTGCATATTGAGGAACCAGCAAATGCATTGAACATCATCAAATGAATTTATTGATAGCCAGAATTTTAGTTCTTTTTCTTTTTTGCCTTTTTTTTCTGTTAACGTTTAATATTATTACATCATCCACTTTTATACAATTGCTCACCTTTTTTTTACTGACTACCCAGTGAACAAAGAAAATCTTGATTTCAATTTTAAAATCAAAGAAAAAATCCCAAATATCATAATTTTCAATTCTTCACTTTCTAAAGATATTTTATATAATATTTTGCTGAATTTCTTTTTTTTTTTGTTTTTTTGTTTTGATCTCCACCATTAAAATGCAATTTAGATGTTCAAATAGAACCAACACAAAATGCAAAAAAAAGGTGATACACTGCAAATTATTTAGCCTTCTCTCTCTCGTATTTATATTATTGTCATGATTTTTAAAACAAAACAAATAACAAAAGAAACAGTCACTTCTGATGTTAGTGTACATTTGTATTTGTAGTTGTATTTTTAATGCATACATGTGAGTTTTGGCAAATGATTATGGAATGTAAATGTGCCACTGTTGTAGGTTAGAACTTTTTTCTTTTTTCAAATAACAATATATGTGATGTAGAGAGTAGAGAAGAAGAGATTTCTTTGGTTTACAGCCCAGGATTATTATTTTGTGAGGAGGAGTGTGAGAGGGAAAATAGGAAGAGAGAGAGAGAGAGAGAGAGAGAGAGAGAGAGAGAGAGAGAGAGAAGATAGCAGTGGGGGAGGGGAAATACAAGGATGTGTTTTTTTTTGTATATGTATGGAGAAAAGTGACAACCACCAAAGGTTCTTGCAACACAATCTATCTTCTGCTCCTCATGGATTTTTACACTTGGAAGGGGGAGAAAAAAAAAGAAAGAAAGAAAATAAAAAAGTGAAAATCAATTTTTTAAAAATCATGGCTAGGTTTATCACCACATTTTTATCTTCATTTATTTTTTTAACAACTCCTAAAAACTAGTTTATTAAGAAGCAAGCAATCTAGTGAGATAGAGAGAGAGAGAGAGAGAGAGAGAGAGAGAGAGAGAGAGAGAGATGTAAGACTTGTCCCTTAAAAGTGCCACATATTAGCCAACAAAGAGTTTGACATTAATCTCATAGGATAAACATCTCCTCCGAGTCAAACAGGCATTGTTCTGTTTATGATAAATGCAAATTTTCACATAAATAGCTTGGTATTCCACCACCTCAGCTGAAACAATAACAACAAAGTCCTAGGTGCTTTGTTTAAAAAAATAAGAACAACCACAGCAGACACTAAATGTTAGTCTTCATGTAAAATGTCTATCAGTTATTTTTTTTTTAAATGGAACAATTGCAAAACAAAAACAGAACAATTGAAAAAAATTAAAATTTTTTTTTGGCTATAGAAAACTTGTGAAGAAAAAGTAACAGGCCTAAAGATGAAAAAAAAAAAAAAAAAATATATATATATATATATATATATATATATATACACACATATTTATTTGTGCACACACACAGACACACACACAGACACACACAGAGTTTTGGAAAAATAATAATAAAGATTTCTGAAGGAGAAAAAGACAAATATGATGAAGTGCTTTTTTTATATTGAATAAAATAACACACAAAAAAATTACAATAATCAAAGCAACAAGATAAACCAGTTTTATGTTTGGTATAATAAAACACCCATCTATACAGTAAGTCTCCTTAAACCTATTGTATCATGAAATTCACTTCTAAATGAATTCAAGTATGTATGTTTTTTTCCAACATTGTACTATTCAACAGCCAATTTATAAAAGCATCTATAGGCTTTTAAAATAGTTATATACAATTAAAGTTCACCTAAGGATGACAAGTTGAATTTGGTTATTTTTTTTATCAAACATTTTTTATAATCATTACAATTACTTTTTTTTATTGTAAAAGAGAATATAAACTTTTTTTTTGGACTGTGAAGAGTCATAATGGAGCTGACAAAAAGCCTAAAGAGAAAGACATAAGACTCAAGCAGAAATTTTAATAATGATATAGCAGTAAATAAAATGATCATGAAAAGTGGAAGAACAAGGAGATATCATCTAAGAAATTAAGAAACAGTATCATAAAATCAAGATAAGAAATTGTTATTTTCTTTTTTTGTCTTTCCAAAATTTCAACTTATTTTTTTTAAAGAAAAAATTACTGGGATGGAGAAAAAGGGGAACCCTCTACAGAATACACTATATATATATATATATATATATATATATATATATATATATATATATATATATATATATATATATATATATGCATGCCTGTGTGTGTGTGTTTGAAGACCTTTTGATTTGCTCTTAAAAGTTTAAAATAATTATGAACTTAAAATAAAAAATTTTTTTTTTTTTGTTTCTGAAATGAACAAACTGATTAATAATAGTATTTTTTAAAAACCTTCAAAGAGGTACAAAAGGCAGTGTTATATTTCAGAAAAATCCCATTGGACAAAATTAAGCAACATATTCAGCCAATGAGAAAAAAAATTATTAAACCCATTTAAAAAAAAAAAAAAAAAAATATTCTGAGTTGATTGCCAAGCTTAAGTAATGAAATGTATTTTCTTATAAAGGTGGATAAAATGGAGATTTTAAAAACAAAAAATATAAAAGTTAATTCAAAAACTAAGATTTTTTTTACAACCTACAGTTTTCTTTTTTCTTTTAGTCTGATTTTCAGAGATGAGGAATTATCATTCACTAATATACTCAGACTAGTGTCTTTCTAACAACCAAAATTAAGACATTAGTCTGAGTAAACCAGTGTATATTACTAAAATTTTTTGATAATTTTTGCAAGAAAAACATGGCAAAATTTAACTATTGGATTTAAAAAAAAAATTTATTTTTATTGTTATTGTTATTGTTATTTTTTGGATGTGACTAAAAATTAAATGTTCATTTTATAACTGTGTAAAAATATAAAAATCTGTATTTTTGTTGTTATTTTTATTAACATTTACAAAAAACAAAAAATTTCCCCATCATCGAGACCTAACATAATGTTGTGTATGGTATATTTCCATATTAATAATGGATATGTATGCATCTTTATATATACATACACATATATTGATGTGTACATATTAATACATAAGCATATATGTAAATATATATGTATATGTTGTATATAAATACAGATGTGAATGTATGTACAAACATATTCAGATATATCAATAGATATTAATTTATGTAAAACATATGTACACATACACAAATATTAATATACATTGTAATTTATGCTAAAATGTTTTACTTGGATGATAAAAGATGAAAAATATTGATGGAATAAATTTATGTTTATTCATTTTCAGCAAAAGTAGATGTTTTGATAAGTAACAACTAAGATGATTATATTTCAATGGTCAATAGCAAATTCTTAATTGGTACAAATGATACTGATGTTCTGAATATTTTGACATTTGAGTAGAGTTCCATAACAGTTTGAAAACTATGTATATATCAAAGATAGATAATAAGAAATGCTTAACAAAATGTAAACCATTGTCTGATTTTTAACTTTTGTACTACTGTTCAATTAATCTATTTAAATCAATCATTTTTGAAACTATGTGCCATAGCACAAAGGTACACTACATAAAATAGCTATGAGTACCGTAAAAAAGTAGACATAAAAACTGGCATAAAAAAAAAAGAATCCTATTGCTGTAACCTAAACTTTTATTTTCCGTCATTAAACACAAAAGATTATGATTGGGTTCAAAACTTTTTTCATAAAAATTTAACCTAGTATTCATTTAAAATTATGCAAAGAAGAATTAGCTTCAAAATCCAGTGATTGTGGCCTTTAATAATAAAAAAAAAGTTGCCTATTGATATATTTTGGATTTCTACAAAAGAAGAGTATCCTTCAGTAGCTTAACCTTCTTTAACTATTTTGACTCATTTTCCCACTTTTTATGAATTGGAATTTTCTTCTTACTAATTATAGATAAAACTTTTGTGCACTGAAGATGAAATGAGAAGTTTTGACTCATGTTTCTCATCACTAACTTCCCTTATTTTACTGACCCCTCCCCACGTTTTGCAGTTTAAATGTATAAATGCCTTTTTTTTAAATATATTTTTGAATTTACATACAAAGTGTGTCAAATTATTTTTGTTGCTTGTAAAGTATACCCTGAGTAAGAAAAGTTTGGGAACTACTGACCTAAATGTTTGAAGTAATCAGTGTTGAAAATGGACTTAATAAAGCAAGTCTTTAAATAACAAAGATCGATCTCTCTTCTGTAAAATATGGTTCTTTATAAGAATAGAAACAGGAAGAGATTTTCTGAACTTGTGGTAAATAGTGTTGAAATATTATTGAGAATAAAAACTTGGCTAAAAGCCTTAAAGAAAAAAAAATCTTTTAAAATATTAAACCTCTTTTGTGTGATATGAACATTGATGATTATAAAATATCATATTTTCATGTGACTATAAGAAGCTTTAAAGAAATCTATTAGAAAAATCTTATATCTGTCCCCTAATTATTGTTAAATTTAGTGTATGAAATTTATAAGCAAATGTAACAAATATTATGGGACAGAAGTAATACACTGAAGAATTAATAATCTATTAGGTCGAGTAAATGTATAAGGTTATTCTTATTAAAAGTTTACAAACATTTAAAAATAAACTTCTATATAATTTACCCAGTAAAAAATAAACTATAAATAATATTTGGTATACACATTGGAAACAAAATGTCTTCATCACAGGAATGAGTTATTGCTAATGACAAGATCAAAAGAAAAATAAATGAATAAAAGGGAAAAAAAAGAGATACAAGTAGAACAAAATTATTAAATGATTTCTGTCATACTTTATTTGTAATTTTTTTTAAATATTATAAACTATTTTACCACATTTTTTTAATGCGTGAAGAGAGAGAGAGAGAAAGAAAGAGAGAGAGAGAGAGAAAAAAAAAAGAGAGAGCATTTATTATTAAAAAGTGATACAGAGTAAATGGTCAGATTTGTTGTTGTTATTGTTGTTGATAAAAAGTAAAAATTTAATCTTGTGCTCCATATTATAGCTAATAAAATGTTATTTTAATTAAAGAGACTGATTTTCGTAAAATAAGTATCATTTCTTCTTTTTTTTTAAATTTAAAAAGAAAAAAAAAGTCTTTTCTGTCAGATTGTTGCATATTGATTAATTGAAATAGTGATTAGTGAACACTAAGGTAAAAAAAAAAAAAAAAAAAGAAAAACAAAAAACAAACAAAATAAAAAACAAACAAACTGAAAACAAAAACCAACAACAAAAAACAGCAATACCAACAAGTATTGAGAGGTGAAATACCAATCATAAAAAATGTTGAATTTGCATAATATTTAAAATTTTAGTATCAGAATTGTTGCTGTTATTATTTTTCATTGTATCAAAAATTTATAAGTATTGAAATAGATATGTTGACATTCAGTTGAAGATATCATTATTACTACTATTATTATCATGCCAACAATATTAACTTTGCACTTTTATGATAAAAGTAACAATATTGTTTCAATGTATAATTTAAACAATAAATAATTGGCTCTATTTAATGCATAAGGGTCTGTAGATTTTTTTTGTGACAATATAAGTTAATACATATCTTTGCTTGCAGGCATGCAAGAAAGGATAGAAATGTTTTATAACAGAAATGAAAATAAATCATATTCAAAAACATTTTTCTGTATTCTAAAAAATTCTTTTAAAGTAGGACATAAACTTCAATTAAAACTGAAATGAAGGCATTTAAAATTCTTAAAAATGAAAAATGAAATATTCAGACAATTTATTACATTTAGAATTTTCTGGTAAAAATATATTTTTAACTAGTGTATAATTCTAATTTATCTGTTGTTTTTTTTTCTTTTTTGTTGTTTTTGTTTTGTCTGGTGTTGAAAAACAGAACAATTGCCAATCATAAAACATTTGTAAGATCACACTGAATTAAATAACATTCTTATGATTGCTGTTCCACATTTAAACCTTTTAATTAGATTAGATTTTTTTTAATCAAGAAGGCACTATTCGCAACTGAATAATTAAAAAAAACTTTTTTTGCTAACATTGATTTAAGGAAGCCATAACTACTAGATAAGTTTATATAATAATATGAAATGTTGAAACTAAAACCTAAAGTGAAAGGACTTATAGTCAAGTTAATTCTAAATAACATATATCAATAAATACACTTAAAAGTTTAAGTGTATTTTTTTCTTTTGTTTTGTTTTGATACAAATTGTTAATATAGACAGATGTGATAGTTGCAAACAACACTCAAAAAAGAGAGAAAAAGAATTGAAAAAAGTGTCAGAACAATGTATGAAAAAAAAGCAAATGCAATGTAATAATTGACTTGGTAAATAGATCAACTGAGACAAACTAGCCTTTTTTTATTAGGTTTTCTTTGGAAAAAATCCTTGAGTATATTTCCTTCCTTGAATTATATTTTCTTTTTCTTCTTGTAATAGACTCAACACTCTGTAAGAAATAACTTGTATTACATTGGCACCAAAAAAGAACTGGACAAAAAAACCAAAAAAACCAAAAAAAAAAAACATGGTTACCTGAGAGAGAGAGAGAGAGAGAGAGAAGAAAGAGAAGAAATGGGGTGGGTGAGAAGAAAGAAAAATTGGTTGAGGAATTAATACAAACTTAATAAAGGACTCAATTTAAAAAGAAAAAAAAGAAAAAAGAAAAACAAGACGAAATTCTTTTTCTTGATAGAAAACGATTTTCATTTAGATACTGGTAAAAGTGTCAGGGAAAAAAGACAAAGCATACTATTAAGTAGATAGCTATATTGTTGGGTTTTGCAGATTTTACTAGTATATAAATGTACTAACCACAGAGGGCACAAAGTATGAAAGACTTCCCAAAAGTTGAGATGGTTGCACCCAGGAATTAAACGGAGACAACCACGTTTTTTTCTTCCTTTCTTTTACTAATATAACTAATTAAATGTTTTAAAATCAGTTGAGCCGCAATACTCATCTGAGAGAGAGAGAGAGAGAGAGAGAGAGAGAGAGAGAGAGAGAATGGGTGAAAGGATAGAGAAGAGAAAAACTTTTTTTTTTTGTTTTTTAAAAATTTTGTTTGCTTTATGTGTTTGTTTCCCCAATATACAAAACATCAACACATTGTTAAATTTCTGATAGAATTAATTCTTATTCATGAAACAAGATCGAAAAAAAAAAAAAAAAAAAAAAAAAAAAGATCAAAAATGAATTCTTGCCTGCCTGCAGGTGAATTCATTGAGGTTACATTTTAATATCTAATAATTTTTTTTTGTCATTTCTTTTCTTTTTTTCTTTTCAAAACTACAGGGTGCTGCTGCTGCTGCATTTACAAAAGAGGTGTGTGTGTGTGTGTGTGTGTGTGTGTGTAAAAAGTGAAACGTCCCAACTGATACTAAATTTTCTGCATTTGCAGCTACACATAGGGTCAACAGGTTCAAGTGTTATTAACAACTGAGAGATCATTTGTTTTTGTTCAGAAAATTTTTAAAAACATTTTCAAATTAAAAAAAAAAAAAAAAATAAATTTTTTTTTTTTTTTTTTAAAAATAAATCTGGCCTTATTTTTCCACCTTGAAAAAAAAATCAGTTGGAGAAGTAGTACCAAACATGATCATGAGGTAAAATAAAATAAAATAAAATAAAAAGTTTTGTAATAGTAGTAGTAGTAGTAGTAGTAATAATAATAATAGTAGTAATGATAATAATAATAATAATAATATTAATAATAATAATAAGTTGTGTAGTAGTAGTAGTAAACAATAATTTGAACCATAAACTTGTCTACACAATGGATCCTCTTTTGAGCAGAAAATAGATCATAATTAAGTATCCATTATGTCACCAGGTTATATAACAATGATAATGAGGAGGAAAAATGAGAAGGTTAGCAAATTTGAAGATGCTAGGTTGATAGTTAAAATCCCTCAAATATGACGAATAAGAGATGAGGAAAGGATTAAAAAAAAAATAAATAAAAAAAAAAAACCAACCAGACTGCCACCATTTTATTTGTTGCTTTGTATAAATTTTCTAAATAATCTAAGAAAATGTTACAGATATCAACTCCACTTTCTAATATGAGGCAGATTTCTAAAAACATTGACAAATTCGAGGAATTCTAAACAGGCCACCAGAAATTGGATCAATGTAAGTTTCTTATTACTTTATATATATATATATATATATATATATATATGGTCAGAAAAAAGGGTGGTGAGAGAGAGAGAGAGAGAGAGAGAGGTTTTTTTTTATAGAGCGATTAATGTGCAAGGACTTACTTAAGTAATCAATAATATTGATTAATCAATGAACAAAAGATCAGTAAATGATTAACTAAACTTAAGAGACCAGGCTGCCATGAAAGGAGGAGAGAGAGAGAGAGAAAGAGAGAGAGAGAGAGAGCACTTGACTAATGTGGTTGTTGATGAGATCATGTTCATTGGTCAACTAAAAATTTAGAAAAAGAAAAAGAAAAAGAAAAAAAAAAAAGAAGAACCCAAGAATGGAATAATTCTTAATAGGTGAACCATGATTTTGTTGACTGTTAAGAAAGAATTAAAATCCTTTTTAGAAAGTTTACAACATAAATGTGTGCCAAATCAGAGTGAAAGAAATTAATTCTTAATATAAAAGGCTTATGTAAACAAGCACTAAATAAATAATCTGATTGTAAGTTGTTTTTTTAAAAAACCAACAATCAAACCCAGGTATATTCAAACTGTGATGAATGTCTTTTTACTTGAGACAGATAATGGATTATTATTCTTTTTTTCACGACTGTTGTCAGAGTAATAACAGTAATAGTAATGATAATAGTAATACTACTAATGATAACAGCGGAGTTATTTGACATTCATTTACATATTAGATGCATGCCTGCATAAGAATGAAAAAAAAAACAAAACAAAACAAAAGAAAAAACAAAAGAAAAAAACAAAACAAAAAAAAAACAAAAAACAAAAAAAAAACCAAACAAACAAAAAACAAAAACAAAAAAACAAATTATAGCAAAATACTTATATTTGTTCTCAATCAATCAAATAAAAGAATTAATAAATTTACTTTAAAATTATGAGGGAAAGACAAGGGGGAGAAGAAGAAAAAAAGAAAAAGAAAAAAAAAAAAAGTAAATTTGTTTGTGTGTATGCACACACATGTATATATAGCAACTGGGCATATCAACCCAGGTGTAGCTAGACAACAGTGTTATTTTATTTTATTTTTTTTAACATGAACTTCTATGACTAGTAAAAAAAGCAATTGAGCCACCAGTTGATATTGTCATTGTCTCCTGCAGAATCAGACATTTTTAGTGATGCCAGCAAAAGACAAGATGAAAAAAATAAAAGATCCTTGATCACTGTAATAATATTAGATGGGAAAGGAAAATTTTCCTTTTTCTATATAGATAGATAGATAGATAAAATATGAAAAACAAAATATTCAGAGGATATATTCCTCATATGACATTTGCCAACATTTCAGTCTTTATAACCATCCTCAGGTCAGTGTAATTGATATATGTTTCATCTGAAATTATAATTTTCAAATATAAATTCCAGTGCCTTGAAGATGGCCGTAAAGAACAAAACATTAGCAAATTTCATATAATGACTATATACTCTGAATGTTTTGTTTTTCATACTATCAGATTTATTTCCATCTTTCTCATATATATATATATATATATATATATATATATATATATATATAAAACTAAAAAATGAACCTGAATTCCTACTTATAGAAACTCGTAAGTCCCATTAATCTACAGGAACCCAAATTGATAGAAGAATTGAATGGAGAAGGATGAGAGAGAGAGAGAGAGAGAGAAAATTTGCATCATTCTTGTTTTCATTTTAGTTTCTTGTTTCTTTTTCTTTTATTTTAGAGCTAAGACTACAACACAACAATAACAAACAACAATAAGTAACCCAAAGATGCAGTGGGATTGTGTTTCTGGTGGTAGTAGTTGTAGTAGTAGATGTAGTACATAGATGATTAATAGTAGTAGCAATAGTAGTAGGAAGATAGATAGAAGACCTCAAGCCTCACATCCACCGACACCCCATCTGTAAAAGTAGTAAAAGGTTTAGAACAGTGATAATTATTAAGTTTTGGTGGTGGCATTGACAGGACGGGGCCAGTCTGAGAAGAAAAGAAAGTGATGGCAGCGGCCTCTAACTTAGTGTGCAGCACAGGTGGTAGTTGTAGTAGTAGTAGTAGTTGTGGTGGTGGTGGTGGTGGTGGTGGTAATGGTGGTGGTGGTGGAGGCAACAGCTCATCAGCCCAAATAAATTATGCCTGTAGTATTTTACAATTTGTATATACAGCAGTCACCGATGCCTGTTCTGACCAGGAGAGCCTGTTGCAACACCTTCCTTAGGGGCAGTGTCATTCGTTGCTCCATCTGAAAATAGAGAAAAAAGAAAATGTGAATTAGTGTGATAAAGAGAAAAATTGACTGATGAATTGATTTTAATGGCATGTTAACTCTTCTAGGATTATTTTATGCCTTGAAGTTAAGGAATCGCATTTATTGTATGTTTATATTTACTTTTTTTGTGCAGATGTTTCTTAAGAGGTTTTTTTTTGCACACTGTCCCATTGAATATGAACAATTTGCAAACAGACCTATTTGCTTCATAGATGGGACCCTAACACTCCTGATCAAAGTGGACCAGGGAGTAATGGTAATGAAGGAGTACTCCACACTTCCCAAATTTCCAAAACTGGAGCCTCCCCATCAGATGTAGTTTAGAGTCATATCCAGGACAGCCCATTTTTTTTTTGGGGGGGGGGGTCTTACCCCTCAGCAGGGGGAAAGAAGGCTACAGTCAGTATGTGCTAATCTCAGCTGACAGGGTGGATATATTTCAGAACAAATGATGACTTTAAGAAAACTAAATACTTTTGCAATTCAACATAAACTGATTTTTGATGTACATTTCATGTCTTATTTCACATTCAATATTGTGACAGTGTCATCTTATCAATTAATTCAAATTTACATAACTGATTTAATGCTTTATTGCAAAACTCATGGACTGGAAAGTTATGAATACAATAAAAGTTGCACTTTCATCAGTCATTTGTACAGTATGATGGAAAATACAAGGTCTAGTGGTATTGTAAGACACTGTTGGAGTGCTCTGGCTTAGTGATAATGATGATTTGGCTTTGAAACTCTGCTTGACTCCCAAAGTAATTGAAGTTTTGTTGGTGGCATAGCTTCTGTTTTTGTTTTTGTCACACACACACACACACACACACACTGAACATTTTAATAACATTTCAATCCTTGGCTTATTTTGGAAAGTAAAATAAAAATCTGAGTTAATAGATGTAAACAGAAGAAAATCTAATTTCTATGATGGTTCTATAAGGAGAAATAGAAGGAAAGAACTTTCAATATTGTTAGTTCTTGTTTCAAATCTTATAATCAAATCTGATAGTTTCACAAAATGTTGGTATGTTGCAGACAGCCAAAAATGAGCTTTGATTAAAAAAAAAGTTTAAAAGGCAAGAATTAAAAATGGGGAAGAGTATTCATTGAAGGGTTCATAAAAAGAATTGTTACTTATATTTCAAATGTACAAATGTAAAATAGGCAGTTCAATAAGATCCTCTTTGATAAATTTAGGAATAAATTCTGATTTTTTTATGAATAGCCAGCTCAACATCAAGGACAATTTGCAGAAGAACTTAATGTAGTACTGACAAAAATTAAAAGCAGAAAAGTTGTAGGCCATGATGAAATACCCCCAGAAGTATGGAAGACAAGGAAATTTGATGACTTACTTCTTTGATTTTGCAATGCTGTATATAAATAAAATACAATAGAGAGATGGACAAAATGCTGCATCCTCCTCTTCTCTGAGAAAGGTGACCTTGAAATCACCAAGAATTACACAAGCATAACTCTTACTTTTAGCTGCTAAGGTTTATAACGCTCTGCTCTTCAACAGTATAAAAACTGAAACTGAGAAAATTCTAAGGAAAACTCAGAACAACTTTCAGACAAATCAATCCACAACATCATAGATTCTGACAATCCATAGAAACATTAAAGGAATTTATGCAGAAAATCTTGAGGCAACACTATTATTTGTAGATTTCTCCAAGGCATTTGATTCCATACACAGAGGGAAGATGGAGCAAATACTTCTAGCATATGGTCTGCCCAAAGAAAGTGTCACAGCCATAATGATGCTTTATAGAAACATGAACATAAAGTTTTGCTCACCTGAGAGAGACACGGATTTCTTTGACAATGCTGCTGGAGTTTTGCACGGAGATACATTAAGAGCATATTTGCTTATAATCTGCCTAGACTACATACTTCGAACATCAATAGATTTAATAAAAGAAAATGGCTTTATGCTAAAAAAAAAAGGCAAGAAGCAGATGATATCCAGCTGAAACTATAATAGGTGTGGACTATGTAGATGACATAGTGTTTCTTGCAAATACACCTACCCAAGTTGAATCCCTGTTTCATAGCCTAGAGCAGGCAGCAGGAGACATTGGTCTCCATGTGAACGCAAACAAAACAGAGTACATGTGTTTTAAATGAGAAGGAGCCATCTCTATTCTAAGAGTCAGTTTTATAAAATTAGTCAACAAGTTCATGTATCTAAGCAGCAGTATCTCATCTACTGAAAGTGATGTTAATATATGCCTGGCGAAGGCATGGACTGCTATCGATAGGTTATTGATCATATGGAAGTTTGATCTATTTGAGAAAAAAGAGATTTCTTCCAAGCTGTGGCTGTGTCAATACTACAGTATGGATGCACTACAAATAAAACACAGAAAAAAGCTAAATGAGAACTACGCAAGAAAGCTATGAGCAATTTTGAACAAATCCTGGAAGCAACACCCAACAAAACAACAGCTGTACTTCCCCCATCTCAAAAACCATTCAAGTAAGATGAACAAGACATGCAGGATAATGTTGGAGAAGCAAGGATGAACTCATAAGTGACATTCTTCAATGGCTCCCTATGCATGGACGTGCCAGTGTTGGCCAACCAGCAAGAACTTATCTACATCAGCTCTACGTGGACACACAATGTAGTCTGGAAGACCTGCTGTGAGCGATGGATGATAGGGATGGATGAAGAGAGAGAGTCAGGGAAATCTGTGCTAGAAGCATGACTTAATGATGATGATAATGATCATGTAAGTTGACATTAAAGAATAACACTTACTCTCCCAAACCAAATGGTTTATGAATATAAAAAGATATTTGTGAATTGAAATACCATGACCAGAAAATCTGGCAAACACCTATGTATGACATATGGAAACACTGGACAGCTGTTTCGACCTTATTAGGTCTCATCAGCAGTATATCTTGTGATCTCCACCACTGGAGATCGAACCAGCAACCACAGACTGCAGAGCCGAAACTCTATGACTGAGCCAACAGTCCATATCGCACACAAGTGATGCCAAATTAACTAGTCATGGTAATTGCGCGGCCAATTAACCTTAATGTGTCTTGTAAGTTACATCCGTACTCTTTACAAAGGACACAGGGTCATGTCCAGGGCCATGTCTTCCCAAGATGGTTGGAAATACACTGCTGATGAGACCTAATAAGATTGAAATAGCTGTCCAGTGTTTCCCTATGTCGTGCGTAGGTGTTTGCCGGATTTTCTGGTCATGGTATTTCAATTCCCAACATAATTCCTCTACTTAAAAAAAAAAGGAAAATTTAAAAAGATATTTGAATTATGTTCCTTTAAAACAAAGGTTTTAAACACACAGCCCATAGCAGAAACATTTTTAAATTGTTAAATACTTGTGGCACAATGGTCATTGTTGTTGGCTGACTTCAAATTCTGAACAAGGTTGTTTACATTTCACATAGTGCTAATACCCTTGGGAAAGGTATGGTTCCAACTATTCTCCTTCTAGCTATGGGTAAATAGAGCAACTAATCTAGGAGAAGGAAAGTCTGAATTCAAACCAGTTGTAAACCTGGAGAGAGATCAGCTCTGCCAGGCTATCTTTGCCGAAGAGATGATACACAAGTACCAATTTCACAATTCTATAAGGTAAATGAAAGTACCAGTTTTGTCTTTTAAAAAGGTGTTTATGTTTATTAATATGAATGCTTGTTATTTTGCTCTTCCTCTTCTCCATGTGTTGCTTTCACAATTCTATAAGGCAAATGAAAGTACCAGTTTTATCTTTTAAAAAGGTGTTTATGTTTATTAATATGAATGCTTGTTATTTTGCTCTTCCTCTTCTCCATGTGTTGCTTTAGATGTATATATGCATTTCTTTTTACAATCTGGTTAATGAAAAACCTTTACATGATGTACTAATTAAAATGAACCTTACCAAATAATAAAAAGATTTTCATTATATCTATAAAATCTTTTATAAATTTGGAATGTGTATATAATTTGGTGTGTACACACACACAGAGTCCTGGTCACCTTTATGGGCAATTTTCATTTTTTTGCTATATCTTCAGAAATAAATAGAAAATAATCAAATTTATATAAAGTTGTTTTATCACATGCTATTCTTTATCAACCATGAGTTGTCAATAGATCAAAGCTGTTTCAATGTATTTTTTTCAGGAGATATTCTCCATTATATAATGAAATTTCATGGGTGTCAATAACTATGATTATATACATACATGATGAACAAAAGTGATAAAACAAATAGGAATACATCTTTTGTGTTTTATTTTTTGATTGTTCTCAGCTAAATTTGAGAAGAACATTTTTTATGAAGAAAAGTTTTCTAAGTTGTTGATATGCTACAAGAGAAGTAATGAAAACAAACTGGTGACATAGCATATACATTTGTTGAATGAAGATAATTTTCTGGTATCCAAGTGTCTTCAACTGACCTTTACATAATTTCTATTATCATAGACATCTGACACTGAACTCTCTATTTGGAAAGCATAGGCAGGATGTTCTTGAAGTTAGCCATGATTACTTGGTCAGGCATTTATGTTTCACCTCAAATCCGTCCATCCTTTATCCATTTATCTTTGTATGTTTCTATTATTGCTGTGATATTGTCAAATGCATTTTTTAAAAATCTATGATGGTGGACTTTGCATCTGTGTTAAAATCAATTCGAGCAGAAATGTTGTTCTACAAGTATTAGTTTGCTGCAATCCTTAGATTTGATTGTGTCTCTTAGTAATTTAGTCTAAAGTAAAACGAACATTCTAACTTTCCAATGTATTGTCTTTGCTAGTGTGTGCAGTCCAGTAAAGAAATTATATTTTTGCTTCTGTAATTCGATTCATGGTAAATTTTAAAAGTCTCTTTAGTTATAAATCTATTGAATAAGTTGGTTGACTTAAGGTGTTTGTTACATAAGTTGGTAAAATCTAGCAGATTTTATTGTGGGCTTCTTATGAATTACTTTATTATATAGTATGTTGTTGATTCCTATAGTAAAAAAGATAGCAAATATTTAGTGCTATAATTATAAAAACAAAAATCTTAAATAAAATATCATTTAACCTGACAATTAGTATACACAAATATTTAATAAATAAAATATGTAATGTAAATGAATGAAAAGAAATATGGAGTAAGACTGGACATGCTCTGGAATGATTCTGGAAAAAAACTAAACAAAAAACTACAAAAACATTTTTTTAAATCTACAGTCTAATTCTGTAAATACGTTTGAATTCTTTGCACATAAAAAAAATTGATGCCTTGTACTATATGACCAAAAGATTGATATATTTTCACATCTATAACATACAAATATAAACATTTGATTTTGCAATATTTTTTAGAATAAAGTTCAAATAAAGTTTTTCAACATCAAAACAAGAGTGATTTAAAAAATCTTTTTACCTTATCTTTTTCATTGTATAAACCTGAAAATTGTTGCGAGTTAATACATCGGTCTGCATTTATAGATTTCTTAAATTTAATTTTTTTCCTAATACCATACTTTATCAACTGAAATATTTTAATTAGAAATGTACTAGTAACAAAGTTATATAAAAGAAAAAAAGGTCAGGATGTGACACAAGGTCTATTTTTTAAGTAGGGTACAAATTCAGTTTTCCTTTATCTAGATTGGTTGTCCAACCAAGGCTAAAGAACTCATTCTGTACTAATTACCCACAACTGGAAGTAGGTGGAGATAATAGATCAATTCATGTTTTCCCAAGGATATTAGCATAAAGTGAAACAGACTCATCCAGGGTTCTAACTTGGGTTGCCAATTCTATTTTTTATGATGATAATTATTAGGCTAAGCGCTCCTCCATTGGAATTGTATATCTGACATAAAAAAAGTTTTTAAGATATTTTCCTTTAGAAAATTATCTGAACATTGAGATTGGCTTCAGGAAAATTTCATGTTACATCACATGTAAAACCCTGCCGACATGTTGCAAGTAAACTTTAAAGACATTTACAGTAATAAAGTGTTCAAATAATGATTTAATGAGTGAAAATAATTTTTGTGTTTGATAGATGATAGAAAATAGATTTCTATATCTCAAAATGCAAGGAGCACAGTACATCAAACTTCTCAAGCAGACAAACACAAATTGGACCACTGATATCGCTTTGTTGTCACCCTCCCACTCCATAATAATCCCAGTCAATAAGGGTATCTAACAGGGAGAAATAGTCTCTCCTGAAGCTCTTCAAGGTGGGTCTTGAAATGATCATCTGGAATACTGATCCCTTCTCTGTTTAGGTCACACAAAGAGTCAATAAAGAGGGATTTGTTTTGCCGTTACCCCCCCCCAATAATCCTAGCGGAGTTGCTTTGTCTCAATACTTATTGTCCCCCAACTGCTTCTTTTTTTTCAAAATACAAACCTTTTACTTTTTTTTTTACCCATTCATTTAAGTTAATGATACCTCTCCAATTTTGAAAGCTAATAAAATTATTTATCAATTCAAAATTAAGAAGGTAGTTGAGATTTCTGAATGAATCCAAAGACGTTTTCCGTATCCCACTCTCAGTATAAACAATACAGTCACTTGTGGTAAATAACCAATAAAACAAATAAAATGTCTTTTAAATATAAATGACTACCCTAAACTTTGATAAAAACTGGCTCATTGGCCAGTTGGGTAGAGTGTTCACCAATGGTCCGGGAGACCGGGGTTCAATTCTAGGTCACGTCATACCAAAGACTTTAAAAATGGTACTTGACACCTCCTTGCTTAACACTCAGCAATATAAGGTGCGTATAAAGGGTAAAATGGAGCAATCTAGGGAAAGGAGTAGTGCCCTCCCCTACACCACAGTGTAGTAGCTATTGAAAAGGGAGCCTTTGGGTTACCCTTGACTATGGTCGCCAACTTTACTTTTTTGATAAAAACAATAAGTATTTTATTTTTAATGATCATCTTACAATCCTAATGTAATATGGGTAATGATAATTTATCGTTTCAGAAATTCCAATGAAAATCTATGAATACTTATAATACTATATATATATAGATATGCACTACTTGGACGCTAACTAAACGGCTGAAGAAGAAGCTAGACGGCAATTACACAAGAATGTTGAGAGCAATATTCAACAAGTCCTGGCGGCAACACCCCACAAGACACCAACTGTACGGCCACCTGCCTCTCATCATGAAAACTATACAAGTTAGATGAACCAGATACTCAGGACACTGCTGGAGAAGCAAGGACGAACTCATCAGTGATGTACTCTATGGATTCCCGCATATGGCCAAGCAAAAGCAGGATGACCAGCTCAAACATACATACAGCAGCTATGTGAGGATACGGGATGTAGTCCTGAAGACCTGCCAGAAGCGATGAATGATAGGGAGAAGTGGCGAGAGAGGGTCAGGGATATCCGTGCTCGCGGCATGACATGATATATATATATATATATATATATATATATATATATATATATATATATATATATAGTAACAAAAACATTCTGAGTAATGCACATTTGTAACAATTATCCAATTATCACAGAGCACTGATCCTAGGCCAATGAGCAACACTTAGATCCTAAGTAGAGCACACAGATATTATATTGATTCTAGACAGAAGTGCGAATTTGTACATAAATAATCTCATCCTTTTTGACATGTACTAGTTACAGTACAAATACAAAAACTGAAGGAAAATCTTTAAAAAATACTGTTGATAGTATCAGCTTATATAATTAAACAATGATGAAAATTGAAATAGATCATTTAATTCCTTAGTGTAATGATTTTAATTCACTTTTATAACAATGTGTTACCAATTATAATCGGTGTGCTCAGAACAGTCCCCAAAGGTTTAGTAAGGGGACTGGAAGAGCTGGAAATCAGAGGTTTACAGCATTACTAAGATTGGCCAGAATACTGAGAAGAGTCCTGGAAACTGGAGAGGACTTGCTGTCACTCAGACTCCAGGGAAAGACAGTCAGCTAATGCTGGTGTGAAAAACTTGCAAGGAATATAATAATGATAATAATAATATGTCACTAAGGGATTGTTACAGGAACTGGAGAACTTGGGAATAAGAGGACAAGTGGAGACCGTCCAAACTACAGCATTGTTGAGACTAGTTAGAATACTATGATGAGTACTGGAAACTTGAAGAGACTGGTTTGAATTCTGAGTTTTTCTTTTTCCTACTAGATGCCTAACCAAGGTTAAAGAACCTAGTCTGTCCTACTATTAACCCATAGTTGAAGAAGGGAAAACCATCATTCACTGGTGTGAAAAACTCTTAAATAATGTGATATGTTTTTCATAGAAATTGATCAAGCTAACTTAATAAATCTAACTGTCTATACATAAATGTTTCAATATTATGATTGATGAGATTGGGCATAAAAAATGCCAGCAGAAATAGTAAGAAGTATGTTCAGTAATATGAAAGATGTGTTAAAAAAAAAAAAAAAAAATTTTTAATCTCTAGTGAGATGTTTTTATAGAAATCTTGGACAATGTTCCTTCTAAGTTGTGAAACAAGGCAAAAAAAAAAAAAAAAAAAAAAAAAAAAAAGATGCCACAAAGTAAATCTGTAAAACCAGATACAAATTTGGATAGTTTTGATAAAAAAATTTCAATAATAAAACATGTATTTACCCAACCCCTTCTCAACAGGTAAGAAGTGACATAAGATCAGTTTTAAAGCAGAGTAGAGTTGGTTTGAATTCAGTTTTCCTTCTTCTAGACTGGCTGTCTTACCAAGGCTAAAGAATATATTATTTACATATAACTGAGGAGAGAACTGATGGATTTGTCTTTCCCAAGAACATTAGTGAAGTGAAACACTAACAGACTTGTCCAGGATTTGAACTCTGATGGCTGATTTCATTTCCTATGACAATAACCATTATTTTCATCAACTTTAGACAAAAAAAATTCAATGATCATCTTGAAAGTAATATTATTTGGACACTTCACATTTTCATTTTTTTCCAGAGGTTTTTTGGTCCTTTTCAGCCCATGAAAAAAAAATTGCAGGAAAATTAGTCTTGGATATTAAGAATGAACAACAATCATACATGCATTATTTGTTAAGATTGTTAGGTTAATTTTAAAACAAAAAAAAAAAGGTCTACAATAAGTCTTGTTAGAAAAATCTCAAAGCATACAGTTAATAATGATAGTTATTCTTTAGGAACACTCACATCTGATTGATGAATAGCATTTTATAATGGATTTGTAAATACGCTATACATTTTCTTTTACAAGAAATTAAAAGAGGTTTAACAGAAGATGTGTTTATTTGTGCTCTGAATAATGTAATTTGAAACTTACTCAGTTATTTTGTGTAGATTATTTGTAAATAGTTTGGGACCATTCAGTTTAATGTCAGTAAAAAAGGAAAAGAGAACATAATATTAAATTATTCCTAGATTAAAAAAGTAAAAAAAAAAAAAAACCCTCAAAAAAATGAAAGAAAATGTATGAGACAAATATTAGCAATATCTAAAGAAAATCTTTATCAATTTCCTTATTTTTAATATTGATATTTAATATATATGTAATATATTTGATATTCAATATATAATCCTAACTACTCCAAAGTAGTTAGGATTCAAATTGAATCTAAGGCAGTGGAATATTATTAGATGGATAACAGAATCCTTATCTTTGTGAATTAAATTAACGTATAAAGAAACCATATTAACCAACTAGTTGAAGTACCTGTTCAATGTAGGGTAAGAAGACAAGACTTGGAATAAAGCAGGCTATTTAAAAATATTTGTTTTCAATTAAAAATTTACACTAAATAGTTACTAAGAGCAATTGTTAATATAAAAAAAATAAAACCACATCACAGGAAATAGATTCTATTCTTTATATTTTCTTATGAAATTAATATTATTCTATGACTAATTTAAAATTTTTGAAGAGCAGTATTTCAAAAATTTAAGTGAGTGATATCTAACAAACTTTTGTTTTTGTCTGAATAGTCCTAGCAAAGTAAAAATGCTATGTTATTACCGTATATATACCCAGCATAAACTAGACCTAATCTAGGCAAACTATTTACATACACAAAGTTTTTATTTTACATATGGTGTAACACCCTAATGCTAGGCTAAAGTTTAGGTTAAAAATTTAGTCGTATGATTCAGGAGTATATATGATATTTTACATCTCCAGCTTGAAGAACTGCCTATAAATTTAATTAGTAATGTTTAATTAAATGTTAATAATTATTTCAATAAGATAACTTGATTTTTTTCTCTTTAACTTCTGTATGATTAGTTATTTTTTGCAATAACATGGCTTCCTCATGATTATTGTTTATTGGGAAAGATTTACTTTAGCTAAAAGAGAATATTTTTTTTTTTACATTAAAACCTTCCTTTAAGTTCAATAAGTATACATACCAAAATTGGTAGCTCTACATCAAACTGGCAGTCTATAGAGGACAAACAAAATATAGATAACAGTAAATAACCCTCTGAAACTGTCTCTAGAACCACAGAAGAAAGAAAGAGATTGAACTGTTAAAAAAAAAAAAAATTCCCAAATATAGACAAAAACCTATATCAAATTATTTTTAGAGACTTGATATTTATGAGCAAATATTCATATTTTTGATTAATACAGGGCAATTAAAAAAAAGAGTCAACACCTTGATGGGATTACCTTTATGATATAATTTCAAACAGTCTCCACATGTTCACCATCCTTGTCAACACATTCTTAGAATCTCCCACAGATGATAAAAAAAATTGTTAATATTTCTATGGTAGTATCTTTATTAGAAAAGTAAAATCTGGGGAAAATATTAATAATGTGTTGATAGGGACAGTGAACAAGTGGAGACTGTTTGAAACCATAATATCATAAAGGAACTTCAATTGAAATGCTAACATCTTTTTGAAACACTATATACAACTATTTAAAAAATTCTTATATATTCAAAAAGTTGGTGTGAGAGATTGATAATGTATTGGAAATGCATTTATAACTTATTCATAAGGAAATTCATGCTTTAAGAAAAAGTAAAATAAATGGACAGATTTTCATGAGATTAAAGTGAAGGGGGGGGTCTGGTTTTCAAATGAATAAAATGAAGAATCATGGATTATTAAAAAAGAAGAAAGTGTTTTGTTTAGGAAAAAAAAAGATAAACTAAGAAAACATGAATAATGTGAATAATTTGTTTTTAATATCACAAAGCATTAAGAAGATTTAGAATACTGAGTGATAAAATAGAAACAAAAAACAACAAAATGCCATTTGAATATCATGAGATGATGGATGACATAGGCAGATTAGTGTAGTAATGAGGTAAAAAGATGAGAAACCTTTGTTTCTGGATTTAAGCCAGTTGTTCCCAAACTGAATGCTATGAGATATGAAGCTATTTGTACCATAAAAAAATGTATACATAATACCAACATAAAAGAAATTATTTCTATTGTAGAGAAGCATTTGATAATTTTGAAATAGAAATTAAACTTATTTTCCATCATTAAAACACAGAAGATTTTCATTATATAAAAATGTAAACTCAGATTTATTTGAAATTAAGTTTAGAAGTATTGGCTTCTATAATCTAGTGACTGTGGACTTAAAATCAAGCATGAAGTACTACCTATGGATATAGCTTGAAGAAGAGTGTCTTGCAGTAAATAAAAAGATATTTATTTTGATCCATTTTTCATCATCCTATTTATATGAATTGGGGTTTTCTTTTTTTACAGAGAATAAAAGACTTATCTTGTAAGCTGGTTTGGTTGTAGGGGTGCTACTTACATAGCATATCTTAGGTAGGAATAACTTTGTGAACTTTATTCCTCTCCAGGTCTACAAGTGGTTTGAATTCAGAAGTTTTCCTTCTGGTTGCCATACCAAGGTTAAAAAGGCTAGTTTTTCCTACTAGTTACTCATAGCTAGAAGGAGAATAGTTTGATTCATTTTCTTAGGGGTATTAGCGCTACTGCTCAGGATTTGAACTAGGTTAGCTGGGTACATTTTCAACAATGATGTTGCAATGTCATGTGCACTTCCATTAACTTCTCTTACTAACAATTAATTACCAAACTTGAAAGACTTCTGTGTATTAACAAGGAAATCAAAGACTGTTTGTTTCATGTATGTCTTAATATAGAAAATGTCAATAAGAAACATCAAGCTCATATTTCTCATTGATAAACATCCTTTATTTATTGTATAAGGAAAGTAATTACTAATAATTTTCTGTAGTTTATTTTTAACAATCTAAAATGTAGATACTCTTTTTTCTTTCTTTTTTTTTATAAAACATAGTTATGAATTGCTTATATCAAAATATTTTTCTTTCTTCTGAAAGTGTGCTCCGAGCAAGAAAAGTTTGGGAACTACCAATTTCATGCTACCTAATATTAGAAAGAAAAGTAAATGTATATTCTTAAAAAGTGTGCATGTAAGTTATAAAAATTATATCCTTAGTTTCAGATGACTAGTATTTCATGCCACTCTAGAAGAGGAGGAGGAGGAGGAGGAGGAGGAAAGAAGTTTTTCAGAAAAAGCTTTATAAAAGCAAACTACGAAACTTATAATTTTGTGAACCTTCCTTTAAATGCAGAGAAAATCATAATTCAGCAGTTAAAAGGTTCCCAAAATGAGAAAAGGGTGTTTATGAATTATTTGTGGTATTATATTTTGCAAGCCCCCCCAACAGGGAGAAGAGGAAAAATTAAGGGAAAAAAAGAAACTCACCCTTATGACCTCTGCTTCCCTGTCTTCATGCTGTGGCAGTTGCAGGTTCTTCCCAAACTACACTGGAGAAATGATAAGAGTAGGACCCTTCTTAAAAAACACCCAAAAACTCATTTGGGTAGGATTTAAGAAAGAAAAGAAAAAAGAAAGAGTGGAAGATGAAAAAAAAAAAAAAAAAAAAAAAAAAAAGTACCTCTATACATGCATAGAATATAAACATACACAGAAATAAAGTAGCCAGCTTTAGGATTTGAATCCACACTCAGTCGGAAAGAGTAGTAAATTTACTACCAGTAAATTCATTGTAAATTATTTGTGGCTAAATTCAGAATTTAATAAAGAGAGATAAAGGGTTAGGGATACCTTATAAGAGTAATTAATCTGATACAATGAATTTATTTGGAAATCTTAATCTGGTCAATTCTTTTGAAATTACCTCCCATCTAAATCTGATTATTGTCTATTTGTAACTTGTGACTAAACTTACACTTGTATTCCCAAATCATATATAAGTTTCCAATGAAGAGACATTTAAAAATTTTTAAAATGAGAGGTCAAGTATGAAGAGTGTCTTTGGGTCAAGTTAGTTTGTAGGCTACTTTATTTTTGGAATGATTATTCTATATATGTATGGAAGTATATGATTAAAAAAAAAAGAAGAAAAATCCAAGATCTGAATTACTATCTCACAGTTTTATGACATCACTTGATCAAAAATTCATGGTAACAAAAGAAAAAAAAAATCATTTTACCAGTAAAATATTCAGACTAATATCATCATCTTTGTGCATTTATGATTTTTCAATCATTACATTTTGTCTAAAGTAGGTTTAAATAATATCAAATTAAAATTTAAGGATTGAGCACATAAAATCTCCGTAAATGTCACACGTATAGTGTGTGTATACATAAAAGAGAAAGAAAGAGAAATATGAAAGTATTAGTAAAGATCATGAATGGAAAAAAAAATTAATGAATGGAAAAAAAAAAGAAAGAAAAAACAGAATGAAGCTAAATTGAAATCATGCATTCTTTTTGCCAAATAAATAAACTATGTAAATCATACTAAATTTTGTACTTAATTCAAAATCAAATTCTTTATAATTAAATATTTGAATGTTGTTAAAAAAGAATTTGTAATCATTGCATGTGATTGGTTTGGATTAATTTTCTAGTCTTTTAGTCCAGGTTAAAAGTGCAGTAAGGTACCTCAAAGCCAAACTTTAGACCTTATTTTTCCACAGTAGGTAAAAAATAAGGTCTAAAAATGTCCGGCTTTGGATTACTGTTTATTGTGCTTTTAAACTGGACAATTTGTTGTTTGTTCTTTGTACAATGTTTCAGCTGTGTACTTCCAGGCATTCTTAAGGTGGATGTTTCAACATCTAAGGAAGGCTGAGGGGTAATTGTGGAGGTGATGGTACATAATAATGAAAATAACAAAGATGAAGAATTTACTCTGAACCGATCGCACCAAATGAGAATGTCTTCACATAAACATTACCATTTTGTCCTGTGAATTTCAACTATAAATTATGTAAATGAAAAAGATCCCAGAAAACGGAGGCAGATTTAAATGAGATAGAAAATATTCAAGAGGGAAGGTAAACAAAAAGAAACATTTCACTCAAATGAATTAAGAATAAAAGATGGGGAGAGAGAGAGAGAGAGAGAGAGAAAGAGTCGAGTTTTCATAGGGTGAAAGGATTTTAAGTATTTTAAGGAAAATTCAGAATTCAAGCCAAATTTCACCCTCACAAGGAAGTTGTGGGGATCAAGAGGAGTAGCCAGTCCAATCAAACTTCTACTATTATACCCCCCTCCCGGCCAAAAAAACAAAAACAAAAAAACAACAAAACAACAACAACAAAAAACAAACAAACAATATTAAATTCATCCAGAAAATTTTTTTAAAATTCTGTTTATAGTGCTGAGTGAAAGACTTAAATGGTAGAATCTGATAATGAGAAAATGAATGATAAAAGATATGAAGTTTAAACCCAGTTTAATCAATGCAAATCATTGGAAATATTGTACTGGCCATTTTTAGATTTGAACAAGATCAATCTGAGACAATAAATAGTAATTTGGATGTTATCAGCAGATGATCCAGACATCATTACTCTTTACACTAATACATACTCAACAATGAACTTGCAAATTAGATTAAGGATATAGTCTTCATTCTGTGGAGGAGACATTGATATTAAAAATTGCCAAGGGTTTGTTTGTCTATCCTTTATAGATGGCTTGAAGTAGAGCTACCAAATTTAGTATGTGTACTTACTGGACCAAGAGGAAGGTTTTAACTTAAAACAAATTGTTCTTCATGGGGAAAGTGGGGCTCTCATCAAGAGGATGGTCGATAACAAAAAGCAATAATCAGCAGGAAGCCATGTTGCTGCAAGATTTAACTCATCACACAAATTTAAATTTCTAGACTTAAAAAAACAAACAAACAAAAAACAATAAAAAAAATTAGTTTTCTTACTATAAAATGATTATTCACATTTAATTAAACATTACTAATTGGATTTATATGTAGCTTTTCAAACAATATATATATATATATATATATATATATATATATATATATATATATATATAGTATTGTTGCTTTGGACAAACAAAGATGTCTAAATCAAAAAATTTCTACTAAACTGCAAGAAATCTTTTGCAAAACAATATTAATTTCATGATAAAATATTGGTAAATCTCATTTTCTGTTAAGTGGATTTATCTTTTATAGAAACAGTTTGTAATTGTTTTGGGTAAATTGTTTAATTAACAACAAAGATTATGAAATAACCAGCTTCTATTCAAGTCTTGATATCTTACCTGGTGTAGACATGTACTTCAGCTAGTTTATAATAAGTCATAATGCTGATAAAAACCATAGCAAAAACTCCTTTCCAATAAGAAAAACAAAACTGTGTTATTGACATTGTATAAATGATGTATTAGTCAACAAAATTAGTAATGTAATTTTGGTTGTAGAAAAAAAACCTTTGGTTGTTTTGAAATCTAACAAATCTTGCATTATATTATATTTTTAAATAATGTACAAGGATCATTCAATAAATAAGGGGAATTTATCTAAAGAAAGCCAAATAGAGTTTTTCCATAAATGTAAACTCTGCACTGTTTCGGATTTCTTTTGAGGCTTTCCAAAATGGCAGTAAATCAAAATAGCTTGAACATAGGTCTGTCATCAAACTTTTGGTGGCTGAGATGTACAAACCATGTGAAATTTACAGAAGAATGTATGATGTGTCTGGAGAAGCATGTTTTAGTTAAAATATGTTTACAAATGGGTTAAGCATGGATTTGCCACTATTGTGGAAATACACTGACTTTTCAAGCACAGTGTTCAGTAAAGAAGGTCATGCTGACAGTCTTCTGAGACATGAAAGGACCCATTACCATTGATTTTCTTGAAAAAGGTGCAACTCTAAACAGTGCTTCCTATTGCCAATTTCTAAGGCAAAATTCACCTTATTTATTGAATGACCCTTGTATAAAGCTTCTCAAGAGTTAGAACATTTATGTCAGCAAATGAAAAATAAAGGCTAATCCAAATTACAATAAATTACAGAGTATAAGTTGATCTTTTAAGAGTGAAAAAAATCCAGGAGTTGACTTATATGCTAGGGTTAAACTCCAAATCTTAATCACAGAGTGATCAAACTGTGGTTATGGCTTGGATTTTAGTGCTGCTTTACAAGTTGATCCCTAGTTTTTAGAGACTTTTTCAGGCTTAAGGGATCAATTTATAAGCTGCAGTCTATGGTAAATATTTTTATCTTTATTGAACACTGTAAGCAAAAGATACTGGGGTGCTGCAAATAGATAAGTTAGCAAAAAAGCCAGCAGCTTGAAGAAAGACAAGTTCACAAAGTTTAACATCACTTTCAGTGGACTAGGTATAACAAAACATGTTTGATGTAGCACTTCAGACCAGGTTTTGCTGAGGTCACTTATGATAGCCAGACAATGTCACCTATCTGAGGTGTGAGTGGGGTGGGGTAGGGTGTAGTGTTCTGTGAACTTGAATATAAGATGAAATATTTCATGATTCTGCATCTTTTTCTATTCTGAGATATGAGGAGACAAGTGATCATATAACCGGAGAACGAATCAAAGATATGAGAAAATTCTTGTTCCTAGAAGCACTATGAAGTGTCTGTCATCCATTTCTTCCTGGTTTCATGGCTTCAGAGATTGGACAGAGAAAATAAAGCAAGGTCTTAACACTTAAAACAACTTGTGTTTTTCTCTCCCCATCTGATAATTAGCCATCAGTGACTATGATATATTTATATAAACTTGCTAACAAAATAGAAAAATATTAAAATCATAATATGTAAGTTGTTTACAAAATAATCACCTACATGATCAGTTGTACTAGAAAACTGCAAATTGAACACCTAAACTGCATACTGAGAAATATCAATTATTATCAGAAGGATCATTAATAAATTCATTTTAAGTTAGAGACACTTATAATTAATTGTACAAGTTGCTTTACAACAGGTCAAGTGAAAAATAACATGCAACTATTAATGTTATTAATATAGAACAATTTATTCTTTATCCTTTTTAACCTATACCCCACTAATTCAGGCCTTTTTCAACTTATTTTGACTAATTAGAAGACTTAGTTTTGATTCAAAATTGTTTGGTAAACTTTGGATATTTTCATAGGGGAATCCTCAACAACTGATCATGCCCAAAACTTGAAATGTTATATAGCCCTTTGATTGCATTTTTATTTCAAAGAAACTTCTACAGTAGCATGAATCAGTACAGCAAGTTCACAAACATTTTTTGACATTCATCCATCATTGAGACATGAATATTCTCCAGGTAATACAGACAACTGATAATTTTCTCTGATAAAATTCTTTGGAATTGTTAAAACTAAAAACATCAAGATGAATCATGATTGTCAAAAATCATAAATTTCCATGGTAGGAAAAGGGTTAAATGTAATGAGGCAAGCCATATAGTACTATGAAGACCTCCTAATAAATTGGATTTTCAGATAATGTTTTAGTTAAAATATGTTAAGCATGGATTTGCCACTATGGTGGAAATACACTGACTTTCCAAGCACAGTGTTCAGTAAAGAAGGTCATGCTGACAGTCTTCTGAGACATGAAAGGACCCATTACCATTGATTTTCTTGAAAAAGGTGCAACTCTAAACAGTGCTTCCTATTGCCAACTTCTTAGGCAAAATTCACCTTATTTATTGAATGACCCTTGTATAATGCTTCTCAAGAGTTAGAAAATTTATGTTAGCAAATGAAAAATAAAGGCTAATCCAAATTACAATAAATTACAAAGTTGATCTTTTAAGAGTGAAAAAAAACCCCAGGAGTTGACTTATATGTTAGGGTTAAACTCCAAATCTTAACTACAGAGTGATCAAACTGTGGTTAAAGAAAAAAAAAAAATTAAATTATCATAAACTAATTCATTGTAATATTATATTTCATAATACTGTGATTTATAACACTGCAATAGATGATATAAAATATTTAATACTTGGTAAATAAAATTCATTAAGTCTAACTAAAGGAGTAATCTGATATTGGTAATATGAATTGGATAAGATTTGGTAAAATTATATAGTAACACTGTTAAACAATTATCATCATCAAAATTATATAGTAACGCTCTTAAACAATTATCATCATCATCAAAAATATATATTAACACTTAAACAATTATCATCATCATCAAGGCAAACTGACAGCATGTATTCTTTTGATTCTCTCTCTCTCTCTCTTATTTGTCCCTGTCAGCCATGCTTGATAATATCAAACATGCTAAATAAAGACAAGACAGAAGTCTTTGATGTTTATAGTATTTGTGGGCATATGAATGGGTTGGTTGGTTGTGTTGTGTTTTATGGCATATCAATCCTTTATACACATATATATCAAATATATATATGATTTAGTATGTAGATAACATTATTTTTAAATGAGTCAAAGCTCATTTGCTTGCACACAGTTAAATGGTTTCAAGTATTGCTATTTAATATTATCAATTCTATTCATCAAATATTTCTATATAATTTAATACTAATCATTTTTTGTGCAGTTAAATGATTTCAAATATGGAGTGTGTATGTGGGGGAATCACTTTCACATTATTTTAGGAACAATTAGAATATGACATAAATTCAAAAATTAAATAATTAATTAGTCTTGTTGGATGGCTGTTGAATATGCCACTTGCACAATGAATGTCCTTGGGATCTGTAGAATGTGGAGTACCTCTTCATTGCTATTACTTCTTGGTCCACTCTGACCCAGATTGGTAGTACCTGTTAGGGTCCCATCTATGGGTCAAATGTTCAATCATTTACTAAGGATTATTATTATTATTATTTGAAATCATACAGCTGTGTACAAATTATCTATATTACATAGAATACTTGATAAATAGAATTACTAATAATGAATAGCAATACTTGAAACCATTTAACTGTGTACAAACAAATGATTAATACTAAATAGAATTATTAGAGTTAGGTAGGAATACTTGTAACCATTTAATGCTAATAATTCTATTCAAAATTATTCATTCATTTGTGCATAGTTAAAAACTTTCAAGTATTGCTCACACCAATTTGCACACAGCTAAATGTTTCAAGTATAGTAAATTATTAAATATTTCTATTTGACCCACAGATGGGACCCTAACAAGTACTACCACTCCAGGTCAGTGGACCTGAGAGTAATGGTGATGAAGGGGTACTCCACATCTCCCAAAGCTCCAGGAATCTGAATACGATAAGAATTGGTAAAATTACATTTTTTTAAAGTGTCAGTCAGTTAATGATTGCCAAAGGACAAGTAAAGAACTTAAAATTTTGAAACTAACTCCCATTGAGGGTGTACTATGATTTATAGAATAGGATCTTTTCTTTTTCTGTTGACTCAAAAATAAATACCACATTATGTCTTCCTAATTTGTGACCGATTTAGAAAGAGGCTGAAATACACTAATAAAGTGAGGGGTATTTTTTCTTGGACCACATGTCTGACTTTTTTCTTTTCTTTGAATTTGTTGTCATCTCTACATCTCATCTTTTTCTGCAGCAATTTTCATCAAGACCCAGTAATGTGACAAATTACTGAAGTATTGTGACCATGACAACAGGCAAAATAGGGATACTGAGTATAACAGTGTATAATGATGGCAAAAAAATATTTCAGATAAATTTGACAAAATTCACAAATTGAAATATGTCCATTAGGAATGAATTCAGCTTAATTTTAAGTCAATTAAAAATTGAAAATTCTTCCTTGAACATTTTCTGTTGTTTTTTTAAAGACATCTAGCTCTTTCATTCAGAAATAAGAACTTAGTGAATAAGTTTATAGGTCAATATGATCTTGTTACATAATGACAGATAAATATATCATTTGTTAGTAGAAAAGATATATTAACAAAATTAAAATTTAAAAAACATAAACTAATAATTTAAAATTATCTTGTTTTTTGTTCAGTCAACAAAAACTAAAAACAGAACAAAAGGTATAGTCCATAAATAAAACCATCATTTATTCTTAAAAAAAAACAAAAACAAAAAAAAAAAACTACTTCAGAGAGAATTCAGGAGGCAAGCTTAGTGTAGTAGCTATTATAGTAGGAGATTGAATTGGTGACTCAAGTTCAAATCCAAGACAAAGCTGTTTGCATTTCACTTAGCATTAAAGTCCTTAGGAAAGGCATGTCTATCTATTACCCACCCACCAAGCTATGAGTAAATAGTAGGGCAGATTGATTTCTTTAGCTTTCGTAATGACAACCAGTCTAGGCGAAGGAAAACTGAATTCAAATCATGATGATGATGATGATGTCGTACTACTAGAGTGGATTTTCCTGACATTCTCTCAAACCATTTACCTCTATCATCTATTGCCTTTGGCAGGGCGTCGAGACTGCATCCTGTGTCCATGCAGAGCTGTTATAAACAGGTTCTAGTTGGTTGTCCAACACTTGCATGTCTGTGTGAAGGGGTCCATAGGAGAAAGTCACTTATGAGTTTGTTCTTACTTCCCCAGCATGTCTTTTTCATCTTATAAGGAAGGTTTTAGAGATGAGAGGTAAGTGGCCATACAGCTGCTGCTTTGTGGGATGTTGCTTCCAGGACTTTTTCAGTATGGCTTGTAGTATTCTTGTGCAATCTTCATTTAGCTTCTTCTCAATACACTTAGTCAGTATCCATGTAGTACATCCATATAGTAGAATTGACACAACCGTTGCTTGGAAAAATTATGTTTTATTTTATTGGATAAGTTTGATTTCTATATGATTGATAATCTATCAATAGCAGACCATGTTAGTTGCATATTGATGTCATTTTCAGTAGATGAGATACTGCTTCCGAGGTAGGTGAACTTGTCAACTAATTTCAGAGAGCCACCATTTAGTGTGGAGATGTCTCTTTTTGATTAAAACACATGTACTCTGTTTTGTATGCATTCACATAGAGGCCAATATCACCTGCTCCTTGCTCCAGATTATGTAGCAGGGATTTACTCTGCTTAAAAAAAGTGACCGCATGTCCATCATGCCCATGGGATTAGGTAAAGAAATACTTCAGACAGAATTAGTTTTTTAATCATAAAATTTAGACATTTGAATTTTAGGTCCTAAAAACAACAGAGACCGCAAAAGCATATTTGTCAATTTTAGTAATCAATACTGAAGATGACATATTAATTTTCTCTTTGTTTGAATAGTGACAAGAGAAGAAATCTGCATGAAAAAAGTCTGAATTGCTGTAGGGGGGTTGTGCAGATTAGTGTTTTGAACTTCAATAGCATAGAAAGTTGCAACATCCTACAAGACTCCAGTCACTCATCAGAGTCTACTTCTGCATAGATGTACTACAGTTTACTTGAGTTGTCTCCCTTAGCTTCCTGTCTTTCAGAACGACAAGGTTGCATGTGCAATTAAAAACACTGGCTTCTGCTTTGAATTTAAAATTTTCCTTTTTCTAGATGGGTTAATTGCCATGGCTAGTGAGCCTGCAAGACCTACTTTATTACTTGTAGCTCAGGAATGAAGTGATGGCAGATCACACATTTCTCAAACTTGGAATTTGAAAACCTTTCATTGATTCCACTTTCCCAACTATTACCCTCTCTCCCATGAACACTGATGACCTACAATTTTTGTAGTCAACAGACAAAAAGAAAAAATATGAGTATTTTATTAAATACTTTTGTACTGAAGTAATTCTTTATCTAGATCAGCGTTTTTTAACCTTAGTCCAAATAAGATTTTTTGGGGTTCATGCAAACAAAATAGTAAATTTCGTGTTCACGATAATATTTTTGTGGTCAAGGAAAATTTTTTTGCTTTAGATATATATATTTATTTAATAATGGAACTGCTTAGCAGAAATCTGCACTATGATCACCTTGAATTGTATGTTTAACATTTTAGAAACTCACATAATGATATGCAAGCTCAATTTAGCAACCTGCTTAAGCTAAATATACCACATTAGGTAACACTTCCATTTTGAGTTAATGATGTAGATATCTGTTAGCAGGAGAATCTCATTGAGTTGTAAAGAGATGAAATATTTCAAGCAAGATTTAAGGATAGGAAGCATAATATTTGGAAAAGAAGTGCAGTTGTATTTTACTGTTTTTCTTTCCTCTTCCTGTGTTAAATCTGGTTTCAGCTGTGTCTCTAACTTACTATCAAAAGCTTGTAACTGATTCTACATTGAACAAAGAGGTGATCTTTGATTATCATTGACAACATTAGAGCTGAATATTTCAAAACTAGCAGAGCAGCATCAAACACAAGACTCACATTGAATAAAGTAGCGCTAAAGTAGTATCTCTCTCTCTCTCTCTCTCTTTCTTTTTTTTTTTTTTTTAAAGTAAATATGGGGGTCCAAAGAGGTCCATGGATAAAAAAGGTTGGGAACCACTGATCTAAATCAATAACAACTACCCATTTCTGATGACATTTAGATGATTAGTGGAATTTTTCTGTAAGAAAATAGTAGTTATTCTTTTTCTATTTCTTTTTTATTTCTTATCCTACAGAGAAAACATGCAGTTGTCAGTAATTTAATATCTTTATGTCAATATTTATGTCAGATGTTATATAGTTTACCTACTTTATATTATATACAACATAGCTCAAGTTAATTATACTTAAAAGACACATATTTAATCAGATGAATTGGTATTTTTGAAGAGAGCTTTTTGGGTACTTTGAATTCAGATGATTCTAACTTACTTCTCTACTTTTAAAATTACTTCAGATAGGTTGAAGAGGCTTCTTTTTTGTTTTTATTTATATAGTAGCATCATTTCCTGAATTAAGTTGGTTGACAACAATAATCCTCACTGTGTTAATATTAAAATAAGCTGTGTTAACTTTGTTATTTCTCTTTCCTAAACTTAAAGGACATTTCAAGAAGTAACAGTAGCAGGTTTGTCTTCCCCAATACAGCTTGTTACTTCAGATACATAGATGACATCCTACTTATCTATCCACAAGATCTTGATTTACATAGCATCACTGATAGACTGAATAATGTAGAACCTTCTATAAAGTTCGCATATGAACTTGAATCCAACAACACTACTTTTTTTGGACATCTTACTCAGGAATATTAACAAACTAGAATTCAAGGTTTACTGTAAACCTACCTGTAAAAACGACCACATATATTTTTATTCACATCACCACAACAACACCAAAAAGGGTATCATCGTAGGTTTTTATCCCAGAGCTCTACACATTTGTTCCCTGAAATATTTAAATGATGAATTCAACCACATAGAAAACTCCTTCCTTAACCTTCTATACCCCAAATCTTTTATACACTTTGCTAAATTTAAAGCCCTCAAATTCCATAATAAGAATCAACCTCAAACTAATGCCAACTCACTATCTTATAAAACTATTTCCCCACATAGATTTATAACTTTGCTTAACAATTCTTCTTCCAATGGCATAATAAACAACTTAAATAAACTTGATATTAAAACTACCTCTTTACCCCCTAAAATGATCCACGATTTAGTACACTCTAGCCCTCAACACAACATAGTTTCAAACGCTGGTGTTTATTGTATCTCTTGTAAGAATTATAAATTAAAATATATTGGTGAAACATCTTGGAACCTTCACGTTCGTTTGAAAGAACACAAGAGATATTAGAATTGGTAACTTAAACAATGCACTTCTACACATTTCTCAATCTAATCACAACTTCAATTTCCAATCTGCAAAGATGCTTATTTACATTCCCAATAAGAGACTAAGACGAATTTTTGAGGCTGGTGCTATTTTACTATGTAATTCCGTGAATTCTGGGCTTTACTTGAGCAAATCAGTTTTAAATAGCTATAATATATTCCATCTTTAGTCAATATATTCAGCATATATAATTTCTCTTTCTCTTTTTGTCTTTCTTGTTCTTCCTCCTTTTGATTTGAAAATCTTTCTCGATAAACAAACAGAACATAAATTCTATACAATATTCCTAACAAGTCAAAGGATGGAATTTAAAAAATAAATGAATGCTGATTCACTAATTAAACAGACAACTTTTTCTTGTTATACAAATTTCTCCTATGTTTTTGCATTTTGTACTTTTAAACATTCAGTGTTGATTTAACATCACTAATATCGTCCCTCACAGTCCTGATGATGGTTCATTAGAACCAAAATGCTATAGTGTCGGCTTTGCTTCTCCATTAATCTCTCCTTCTATTTGGATTACCTTTTTATCAATTTCTCTCCCTCTCAATATATATATATATATATATATATATATATATAGTGTAAATAAGATTAATATATTCTATATTAAGCAAACATTAATATCTAATGTTCTATTAAAGTTATAGAAACTTACAAGGAGAATGTAAAGATTTATGAAAAAAAATCTGATAAAGATGATGTGACACTATAAATTCTAGCATGGTAGTATATATATATATATATATATATATATATATATATATATATATATGAGCATATGTGTGGACACATGAGTAGGTTTGAGTGTGTATATATGTGTATGTCCATATAGGGGCCCCGAGACATTTTTTGCGTATGTTGAATGTGTGTGTATGGCCCTATGTATTGTGTGTGTGGAGAAACCACTAATTTAACTCTGCGATTGCAGATGATCAGATAAAGTAGAGCTATGACTTAAAAGAGCTTCAATTTTATCATCAAACTCTTTAGGGTCCTGGAGACATACAGTCTGGCAATATCTTTATGTCCAGTCTATGGGTGGCTGAAAATTTGGAAGTAGGAAATGTTTACCCCTCCATATATACAAGTAAAGTCAGTCTACTGGATGAGAGAGAGTCTGCTGAGAGGATTATTTAAAATTTGAAGATTCTTTTACTAAAAAGAGTTATTATGATAGTAACCATGTGGTGAAAAAAAAAAAAATTTGCATTGATAATTTTAATTCTGTCTGAATTTTTTAAAGTAATATGTACAGGCTAATCTAGTCTCCATTTTTCTAATTGAAATTTTCAAAGTAATTAATGTAATTCCTAATTATTGTAGACATTTTTTCAATATTTCTCCTCTAACTAGAAATTTACTATCAAGGCAGACTTCAAAATCTAAGCCTATTAACCAATTGGATTTTTTTGGTTAATAGAGAAATATATTTTTGGAACAAATTGCCTAATCAGATCAAAAACTGCAATAGTGTAAAAACTTGATTGAATTGGATTATTCCAGAAATTATGGGAAGAAAAAGAAATTAAGAGGGCATTTTTGGAAACTATTGAATGAAATACTTAACAAAATTTAATGGGCGGTGTCCTCATGGTGTAATGGTTAAAGCGATCGACTGCAGAACCGTAGTAAGCGAGTTTGTACGCCAGTCGGGCTATTATGTTCCCTTTCGTACAACTACCCTTGGGAAAGGTATGAACCCCTTTATCCTCGCAGCTATGGGTTAAATAGTACCACTACTGTTCTTCTAGGAGAATGGCTTTGGCATTAAATAATTTATCAAGGTTGATATGCCATTAAATAAAGAAACCAAACCAAAATTTAATCTGTATATAGATATTGTATTAATATTGTATATATTCTGTGCAAATATTCTTTTTTTTACAGGTTCAGATGAGGAGATTGTGAAAAGAAAAGATATCCAAAGAGGAATAACAAATAAACAATGTCATAATAATAATAATAATGATGATGATGATAATAAAAAAAAGACAAAAACAAAAAAAAAAAAAACATTCTTAATCTTTTTTGTTCTATTCCTTGTTCCTGAACCTTATGCTAATAAAGACTTGCATTTTGTCATAAAATTTCTGATCATGGTATTAAGATGATCAATAATTTCTAAAATCAAATTCAGAAAAGTATGTCTTAGTTTTTTATATAATTCTTTTTACATCCATAAAGAAAGTCTTCAATGAAAATAAACATCAGAGAATAAGGAGGAAGATATTTTATTTTGATTTTTTCAGGAAATTGTCCTTTATTTCTTTTGTGAATTGACACACTATTATAAATATTTTTATCAATAGGCTTTTTTTAGTGTGTGTGTGTGTGTGTGGGGAGCATTGCTTAAAAAAATTGAGATTTAAAAAAAAGTCTCAGAGTAAATGTTCAAAATTACTGATAGTTGCAATTATATCTACATTAGTGCCTAAAGCAGTGGTTATTAATCTGGGGTGCTGGCACCCCTAAAGGTGCAAGATTTAGTTCTTGGAGATGCAAGGAGAGGCCCAGAAAAATAACTTTTCTAAAATTTTACTTCTCATCATTTAGTGTTTCATAGCGTCCATTTCTTTCAACTTCTTAACTTCAGATATGTTTTTTTTCATTATTTGTACCAGTCGTGCTATTATGTTCTCTTTCGGACAAATACCTTTGGGAAAGATATGAACCCTCTTATACTCCCAGCTATAGTACCACTACTGTTCTTCTAGAATAATGGCTTCGGCATTAAATAACCTACAAAGGTTGATATGCCATTAAACAAAGAAACCAAACCAAACCAAACCATTATTCATAACTTAGTTGATGTTTGATTTGTGTTAAAATAAAGTAATTGTGTTTTAAAGCTGATAATTTGACCTGAAAATTCAAATTCTTCTGTCTTATGTGCTAGGCCTAGGGATGCCACAATAAAAAGGTTAAGAACCATTGTCCTAAGGTCAAAGGGTGATTCAAACTTACTGAGTTGTCTTTTCGGAGCTTTACAAAACAAACAGAAATTACAAATATTATTAGTTTCCTTAAATGTAAACTCTTTTGATAATCTTTAAACTAAATTAAAATTATTGGCAAAATGTATGTTCATTATTCTTCTTATGTGTCTTTTGTGACCATATCCAATTCTATTAAGATGATGTTTTAATGTGAACATGCTTACAGAAAGTTTAAATATGTGAAGGAGCAATTGTTTAATTTTTTCTTTTTCTTTTTTTTTTTTTTTTTAAAGATGTTAGATCTTTGAATTTGGTTTTAAAAAGTTTGTGTAGATATCAGCATTTCATGACAATAAACAGACTTTGTTTTTAGTTAAAAATATAAATAAATGAATGAATGAATAGATAAATAAATAAAGTTTAAAATAAGATAAATAAATAAACGTGCACCTTGGCTGTAAAGTGAAAACATTGCACATACTTCATTAAAATTTAACTTAATGTTTCCGATTCCTTATTTAACTTGCCCTGATTTACACATCCTAAAATTAAGATGAAGTGGATTAGCTATTGTTTACAGGTAATGCTTCCATGATTCAGCCTTTCTCAAATCTGTCAATTGTTAAGTCATAATGGATTAGTGAGCACTGATCTGCATAATCAATCACCTGCACAATTAATAATAGATAATACAGCTCATAGTCAACATGATGATGATAATGATGATAATAGTGCTGAATATGATGACAGTGGTGATGATAACTGTATTAGTAATATTCCATAAAACAGTGATAAATAAAAGTATATAGCAACAACAAATTTAATTATAATATGTAAAGAAAAAATAGAAGCATCTGAATTATTTCATTAAATTTTTCATAATTATTAGACAAACTATAAAAATCATTCAGTATCAGTGTACTTATTTAGCTAATTTCATATTTATATTCTTTCTTTCTCTTTAAAAGGATTGGGAACCAAAAAAGATACATTGATTCAAAAATGATTGAATACACAGTTTTTATCCTTCATTCTCTTTCTTCTTTTAAGCTTTTATTGTAGTCCAACAATTAATTATCTTATAATTGTTAGGTGTTAGGAATTTTAGACCATTATAAAAAAAAGCCTATAATTTAAACCATTGATCCCTGAGCCCTTGGGTCTATATTTATCCTCTGCAGTTTGAGCATGAACTGGTGTTATGATGTAGAGGAAAATAAAAATACCACTAGTATACCTGTGTAATGAGCTTAAAAGGGATCCTTACCAAAATAATAATGCCATGTGAATAGAAGTGCTTTCATTTTTAATATTATAGAAACTAGCCAAAAACTTGTCCTGCAAGCTGGTCTACAAATTGAGTGAAATAACTAATTGAAATAATCCAGGCTTTTTAAAAAAAAAAAAATTCATTAGTAAATTATATATTTAAAAATTGCCGCAAGAATAGATGCATCAAGATAAGAGTTAGACTTCAACAATGATTCAAGAAAAGTTAATTTTACAGTTGTGACCAACAATTCAGTGAAGATTTGATTAAGATGTGTAATGTTAAAGTTATATAAATTTTGACTAATGATATTTTAGTTCAGGCACTGTTAGAAGTTAAGACAATAAGTTATATTTTTAAAACATAATCTATATGAAAATATAAAATGCATGGCTATTTTTTGATCAAGTGATGTCTCAAAATAATGACAGTTTTTCTTTACATGCAAAAAATATATTAAAACATGTATGGAGACTCAGTGTAGATAAAAAAATAAATAAATAAAAAAATAAAAACATTGATTTCTAGTTTTAAAAGATAATATCACCTTCAAGTGTATTTAGCATTAAATGACTAATTTATGTGAACCCAAAAATATGGCTGAGTATGATTGATAAAGTAGAATTTAATATCTTATTTTTCTTACAAATAATCATGTTAGGAATATGATTTAGGATTTAATCAAATATATAATAAAAATAATATATAATAAAAATATACATAAAGAAATTTTTTTTATGAAAGCCAAATTTCTAAGAAACTTGAAAACTTGATTAATTTGGTTTTGATTAGACAAATTAATATTCCTCTAAATGATCAGAAGATTCAGTCAGGTAAATTTAGTTCCAAGATGAAATAAAGTCTATTCTCATTTTAAATTATACAAAATAAAATGTAAAAACAAAGGTATTTAAAAGTATTAATAGTATTTATCATCTCTATGACCAAACTTTTTGTGACTAAATTTTCCTAGCACCCATAAAAACAATTTTCATCAATGATTTTACATTCTGTGTTCAAAAAGTCTATCTAGAAATTTTCTATAGGATATAAAAGTAATTTTCATTTAATGTATGTAAAGTGGCCTTAAATAAACCAAACAAACAGAATGCCTTTAAATTGGCACTGAGAGAATAAATAGTAACAGAGTAGAGTGTTTCATATAAGTGATGGCATTCTTATCTGAATTTCTGAGATGAGGAATTATTGTAATTATACACCGATGTATTCTGACTAGTATCCTCATTTTGGTTGATGTCATAATAGCCACAATGTTTTGGCAGTTTGTATCAAGGTCAGAGGATACAACAATCCAAGTACATCAGTATATAAGTTGTATCAAGAGTTTGTTATGCAGATGATTTACTCACCTGAGAGATTTTGCATAGCATTTGTCATTTGATTATCTTTATTTTCATATTTCTTGACTTCCTCATATATAAGTTCTGAAAAAAATAAAATAAAAAAAAAGTTAGAGCTTATTTCAAAATTTATACATTAAGTTATATAAACACATTCTAAGCTTAATTCTTATGAAATAATATAAATTTGGATAAAATCATAAAATAGCATACAAAGCTGATCTTAGAAAAATTAGGAACAATATTAAAACAAAAAAGATTAAATGAATACATATACAGTTGGCTCTTCACATTTGTGGGAGTTAAGGGGACATAGTTGAGATCCACCCACCAAATTTTGACTCATAATACTGTTAACCATATTTAACAACAAAAACAAAAAATATTTTACTGCAACACTGTGTTTTATAAATTTGAAATTAAAAGTATTAGTCAGATTTATTCATCAGTACCATTCAGGTGGGTAAACATGTCTCAGGGTTTGCCCAGTCAGCTGGGGCTGTAGAATACACCAACTGCACCTCAGCAGAGGGGTAAGACCCCACCCCCCAATGAGTGTCCTGGGTATAACACTAAACAATCTGATGGTGAGGTTCCAGTGATGCTGGAGCTTTGGGGAATCTGGGGCACCCCTTCATTGCCATTGCTCCCAGGTCCACTCTGGCCCAGAATGGTAGCATCTGATAGGGCCCTATCTATGTGTTAAATAGAACTGCATACTTATGCTAAACTGAATTGTTTGAAATAGAACTGTTTTTGACATTGAAACTGTACTTACTCTAAACTGAATTGTTATATATACAACTGTTTTGACATTTAACTGTGTGTAAACAATATGTGCTTATACTAAACTGAATTAGAACTGTTTGAATAAACTGATTAGTTTTAAATAGAAATGTTTTTGACAATTAAACTGAACTCATGCTAAACTGAATTGTTTGAAATAGAACTGATTATTTGTATAAAAATGGATTTGGCATTAAATAACCTACAAAGGTTGATATGCCATAAAACCCAAACAACCAACCATGTCTCAGGGTAATAAAAATGCCAAGTGGACCTTCCTAGGAACAGCTTTGTGCTAATTATAGGCCCTTTTGTAAGGGTAACAAAAATGTTTTCATAGCAGAATTTATAACTATCATTATACTAATTTAGTAATTGTCAAGTAGGTAATTAGATTACATTTTCTGGTTTGATACTTTTGTTTTTTTTTCTACTGACTCTAGGCCCAGGGATTGAACTTCCAACTATTTCTTAACCAATGTTTTTATCCTCTAGGCCATTATCTTGTGAGGAAATTCAGAGACCATTTTCAAGAGCTTGAAACCTAATATTTTGGCTGCTTCTTCAAGTGAAATATGCATAGGACTTTTGATAAATTAAACTTCATCTATTAAGATTTATATTTCTCTGAATAATTTAAAAACTAAATGGAATTTCTTGTAAATTTCTGCTACTGTACAAGTCTGTGGGTATATATAATAATAGCCACATTTTGACAGATCATGATGACTGCTAAATCTTGACAGATGAAAGCTGCCTTTATTACCAAAAAAACTAAAACTCAAACATTCTGATTGATAACTAATTCAATTTACGAAAAATATACAAGATGCATAGTATGATTAGCTAGTAATACATCTGTATGTCATGGGATTATAGTGACATATACTTGTATGGCACTTATGCCACTCCCTAGGTCTACATATCCAAGCGACAAGAATGGGAAGATAACTAGTGACTATGCAAATTGCAGGTTTTATTTCAGAGGACCTTCTCTTAGATTTTTCCCTTTAAAGGATACCTAAAAATCAGTAGAAGTAGTCCCTATTTCAAAATACTCATACAGAGGAACTTTGTTCCAAAATTATTTTTAACAACCGATTTGTTTGAAAACTGAAACAATACTGCTCAAGTAAGCTTGACCAGCTGTTTGGCTGTGTTTGGTTTGCCTCCGCAATTATTTGCGTGTGTTTTGCTTTCATTAACTTAACTTCGAACACTTGTTCAATCACTGAGGCATTTATTACTCAAATTTTTTGGTCAAACTCTGAATTGTTTAACTTGAGAGTCGTTCAATAACCAAGGTTCCACTGTAATTAATTTCTTGTAAAAATCATAGTCAAGAAATAAATTATAAGAATTTTAAGATAGGGAGTTATTTTTCAATCACCTTATATAGAAAAACCTATTTATAATCACTCAAAAATTTGTCAGATGAAATTCAGAAAAAAAAAAATTATTATTACCTTTCCATTCTTCTACGGAGTGCTCTCTCTCATCTACTGAGTGATCATAAGGTCCAGGAGCAGGCTGAAATAAAAAATTTTATAAGTTAACTTTTATTATATTCACATTCCTTATTTTATTTAATTATTAAACAGGAATGGTTATCACAGTTAGAGAACTTTTTCTGCTTTTATTTTTGGCACTGAGAGATAATTCTTTCCCCCACCCCAATGATAACAGATGCAACCATAAAATGAAGGAGGATTTGTATTTTCAAAACAAAATATCTTTTTAAAGAAATAAATGTAACACAAAGCAATAAAGATTTTATAATAATGTAATCACCAAGAGAATGAAAGTTTCGTTTTTTCTGTTAGAAATAAATACCCACAAAGAATTTTGAAAAAAGAGAAAAGAGAGAGACAGAGAGAAAGAAAAAAGAAATTTTATCTTAATGGTTGGTAAAGTCTTTAAATAATTTTGTTTCTAAATTCTTTCAATTCAACTTATGAAAATTTTTTTTATTGCTATTTAAGAAATAAAAATGAATGAATTCATGAGAATTTTAATAAGTTTTTCTAGTCAAAAATGTTCCAACAGTAGTAGTAGTAGTAGTAATGGTAGTGGTGGTATTAGTACCATTATTATTATTTTCTTTTTTTTCCTACACTCTGCAAGTTCCTCACAGCAGTGGCAGCTGGTGGTTGTTTAGTGGAGTCTGAGTGACAACAAATTTCCTCAGGTCTCCAAGGGCTCTTCTGAGTATTCCGGCTGATCTCAACAATGCTGTAGCCTGGAGAGTCTTTCTTCTTCCTCTGATTTCCAATTTTCTTAATCTCTTGTCCAAGTGCACCAACTACATCACCCTCATGTTCCATAGCTTTCTTAGTCCTCTGGCAAGGTATCTTTTGATTTTCTTTTATTTCCACTATCATCTTTTGGAACAGCAAAATCAACTAGATGACAAGTCCTTTTTTTCTTGTTAATTGACATAAGGTCTGATCTTCTGGTCAGGATAAGGTGATCGTTTGTATTTCAAAATCCAAGAGAATTTTATGCATCTCATTCTCTAGAATGTATTATGGATTGTGCATATACCATTTGGTAGTATGGTCAAATTTCAATTTCTTGTACAATTCCCAGTGAACCACCTCTCACATCCAGTCATACATGGTCTTGTTCTCCTTTTGCACAAGTTTGTTGTATTTGCTTTTTATGTGATAAACCATTTCATGTTTGTCACCACATAACCTACATTTGCTATTTTGTTGCATATTATCAATTTTTGCTTTAATATAATTGATCCTTATGGCCTTGTTTTGTGCTGTTATTAGAAGAGATTTAGTTTCTCTCTTAAGGTTGTAGTTATGTCCAGGTCTTCTCATATGCAATCTCACTAGTTTGTCACTTGAAATATCCATACAGTTGTTTTTCTTCCCATTTTCTTTTTTTTTTGTTTGCTCTTATGTTGTCAATACTGCTAGTGGCCACTGTAATTAGTCTTTCTTTGCTCTTTTTAATGTAGTCTTTGAGTCCTTGTATTGATGCATCAATGCAATCTTTAATGCTGGTGAGTCCTCTTCCTCCTTCTTTTCTTGACACAAATAGTCGGTCAATGTCATCTCTTGGATGTAATGCCTTGTGCATATTCATCAACTTCCTTGTTCTTGGGTCCATCTGTCAAAGTTCTCCCCTTGTCCATTTTAAGAATGGTCGTAATGATGATAGTAGTAGTAGTAGTAATAATAATAATAATAAGAATAATGATAAGAATAAGAATAATAATAAATAACAGGAAGAGTTAACAGTTTGAGTTGGTCTGTTTGCATTCTTGCCCAGTTGGCTGGGGCTGTAGAATACACTGACTGTTTCTCTGCAGAGGGGTAAGACCCCCCCCCAACGAGTGTCCTGTTATGATGGTGAGGTTTCAGCAATGCAGGAGCTTTGGGGAATGCGGAGTACCCCTTCATTGCTATCGCTCCCAGCTCCACTCTGGCCCAGAGTGGTAGAACCTGATAAGGGTCCTATCTATGGGTTAAATAGAACTAAACCATGCTTCCTTCACTATACTGATTTTTTCATTTAAACTGCGTATTTATGCTAAACTGAATTGTTTAAAATAGAACTGTTTTGACAATAAAACTACATATTAATGCTACACTGAATTGCTTAAAATAGAACTGTTTTGACATCTACACTGTGTACTTATGCTAAGGGGCTGTAGAATACACCAACAATAAGACCCCACCCCAATGAGTGTCCTGGATATGACACTAAACAGTCAGATGGTGGGGCCTTGGGGAATACAGAGTACCCCTTTACTGCCATTGCTCCCAGGTCCACTCTGGCCTGGCGTGGTAGCACCTGATAGGGCCCTATCTATGGGTTAAATAGAACTAACAGCATACTTATGCTAAACTGAATTGTTTGATTAAACTGAATAGCTTAAAATAGAAATGTTTTTGACAATTAAACCGTACTTACATTTAAACTGCGTGCTTATGCTAAACAGAATTATTTTAAAAAGAACTGTTTTTTGACATTGAAACTGTATTTACACAAAAATGAATTGTTTAACATAGAACTGTTTTGACATTTAACTATGTGTAAACAAAATCTGTACTTATACTAAACTGAATTAGCTTAATTAAAACTGCTTGACTAAACTGAATAGCTTGAAATAGAAATGTTTTTTCACAATTAAACTGTACTTACATTTAAACTGCATGCTTATGCTTAACTAAATTATTTGAAATTGAACTGTGTTTGACATTGAAACTGTACTTACACTAAACTGAATTGCTATATATAACTGCTTGAATAAACAGAATAGTTTGAAAGACAAATGTTTTTGACAAACTGTGTACTCATGCTAAACTGAATTGTTTGAAATAGAACTGATTATTTACATATAATTGGATTTGGCGTTAAATAACCTACAAAGGTTGATAGGCCATAAAACCAAACCAAACCAAACTGTTTGCATTCACTGCACTAATGTCATTAGGAAAGGCATAAATCAACTTCTCCCTTAACTACAGTTAAAATAATAGGGCTGATTGGGTTCTCTTAGTGTGGTGATGGGTAGCCAGTGTAGAAGGACAATCTTGAATTCATATTATGAATAAAATCAACTGGAAACCACTCCACTATCTCCTAAGAACAGGTAATTGATAAAAGGAAGTTATGAAGAGTCATGACTACTCAACCTTTTATTTCATATATCCTATTAGGTTTGAAAGGGTTAAAGGAAATGATGTAATGTACATCTAAAATAAACCAATGACTTCAAGTAAAAATTGTATAAAACGTGGTTCATATTAAAAGACAGGAATTGTTAGTAAGTTCTACTTTGTAAAATGAAAATTAAAAAGATATGCACAGAAAACTTTATTGTATAAGCAAATTAAAAGAAAGGGATATCTTTTTCAAATCTTTGAGAAAAGAATAGTATTAAGGAATTGATTGATTTTAATGATATGTCAAACCATCTGGAGTTATTTTATGCCTAGAATCATGTACATTGTGTGTTTATACATTTTTCAGTAGGTTTTATTTCATTTTAATGATATGTCAAAATCCTTTGGGATTCTTTTCAAATAATTATTTTGTATAGTATTGATCAGGTTTACATTTATCATTTTTGGTATAATTTTATTTTTCTCAAGAATGAAAAAAAATGTCATCCATGTTGTCATTTTGAAATAGGTTCTTTATATTATTTGTGTTGAAAAAGTGTTGGCTAATGAGAGCTGAAGCTACATGTTCTATGAGAAAATGTTTAACAGTATAAATGTGTTTGAAATGTTATTCATTGTGGTTGTTTTGTTTGAATATAAAGGAACGTGTAAGTCTTGAGTGACCAATGACCAATCGTGATATAGTGATTTGTTACTTTTTGAATTTTTTAAAAGGCAGTGTTAATAGATGCAATCAAAATTATGCACTCAATATCTAAGCCAGGCATAGGCAACTTTTTTCAAGAAGCCATATTTACCAACCCCTCCGCTTGGGCAGGATATGACACAAGGTCAAATTTTAAGCGGAGTTTAACAGGTTTGAATTCAGAGTTTTCCCAAAGATTAAATATCTTATTTGAATTCAAAGAAATATGAAGATAATGATTTTATGTCATACACAATAACAAATACGACAGTTGGCAAAATATACGAACTCACCACATTTCGAAAATGTTTCTTCTGTCAGTTTTAATCCAAAGAAAATAAAGCAAAAACCCGTGACAAAACCTATTTTATTTAATAATCAGACTTTCTGGTTTCATAGAACATACCTCAAGCCATTCAAAATAATCTAATTAATAATCAAGGTTTTTCAACATAAGGCAGAAAAAAAAAAAATTATAGAATCACTAAATTTTGTAGAAATTTGCTGAGTTTATTTTTCATGGATTAAAAATCACAACAGAAAATTTTTAAAAGTTTGGTTTGGTTCAGTTTTCTTTTATGGCATATCAACCATTGTAGGTTATCTAATGCCAAATCCTCTCTCTCTCTATATATATATTAAATATATATGATTTAGTTTGATTTGGTTTTATAGCATATTAACTATTGTAGGTTATTTAATGCCAAATCCTCTTTATATATATATACTAAATATATATGATTTGGTTTGGTTGAGTTTTATGTTATATCAATCATTGTAAGTTATTTAATGCCAAATCCTTTTTATACACATATATTAAAAATATATGATTTGGTTTGGTTGGGTTTTATGGTATATAAACCATTGTAGGTTATTTAATGCCAAATCCTCTTTATACATATATGTTAAATATGATTTGTAAACACATTTTGTAGATAACATTTTTAAAAGAGCCTGAACTCATTTTTTTGCACACAGTTAAATGGTTTCACTTATTTCTATCTAATAAAAATAATTCTATTTACTATTAATCATTTGTTTGCACACAGTCAAATGTTTTCAAGTATTTAACACTAATAATTCAATTAAACATCAGTCATTTGTTTACACACAATTAATTGATCAAATAGTTCTATTTTAAACAAGTCAATTTAATATCAGTCATTTGTTTACACAGAGTTTAAATGTCAAACAGTTCTATTTCTAACAATTCAATTTAGCAGAAATACACAGTTTACATGTCAAACAGCTCTATTTGACCATAGATAGGACCCTATCAGATGTGACCATTCTGGATCAGAGTGGACCTGGGAGCAATGGCAATGAAAGAGTACTCCACATTCTCCAAAGCTTCAACATTACTGGAGTCTCACCATCAGATTGTTTAATGTCATATCCAGGACATTTGTTGAGGAAGGGTAAGGTCTTACCCCTCTGCAGAGATACAGTTGGTGTATTCTATAGCTCCAGCCGACTGGGCTATTTTTTAAAAGTGGGGAATTCATATCTTTTACTAGGGGTTGTAGCTATTGTAAGTTATATTAATAATTAGGAAGGGTTTGTCTGAGTCATCTATAGATGATCAACCTGTTTGGTGTAGAGTTAACAGATCTGGCATGCATACATATTGAAAGTTTTAATATTTCAAATTATTCTATTTCTCATAGGGAAAGAAGAGCTTTTGTAGATAAGAGATTCTTTAAAAAAATACTCAGTGGCTGCAAGACAACTAATCATAGAATTAAAATTTTTAAACTTTAAAATAAAATAAAAAAATCAATAAATTATCTAAATTAATTACTTGTATTTAATTAAATATTACTAATTAGATTTATAGACTGTTCATCAAGCATTATGATATTGATAAAAAACAAATATTCAAAATGATAAATCTCTATAAAATTTTATGAAATTTATTTTCTTAATATAAAGCATTTTAGTAAATATCTTTTCTGTTATATGGCTTATCCCATAACCTGGTTTGGTCATAGAGGTGCTACTCATATAGCATGTCTTGAATTTCTGGCAGAGCCCATCCTCCACCAGGTTTACAACTGGTTAGAATTTAGTTTTTTTTTAGACTTGTTGATATACTAAGGTTAAAGAGCCTAGTCTATCCTACTATTCATCCATAACGGGGGGGGGGGAAATAGTTGGATGTGTACTTTTCCTAAGGGTATTAGCTCTATGAGAAATGTAAACAGCATCATTTAGATTTTGAGTCCACTTTCTATGATGATAACCGCTACATCACAAGTGCCTCCATCATATAGATTTATCCTTAAAAGTAACCATTTCGTCTAAGTTTTTAATTGATAAAGATTATAAAATAGATATTGCTTATTGCAGCAATTATTGTTTATAGCATCATTGTGTGATATCTTGATTTTGAACAAGATATAAGAATTTATTGAAAATACATTGTTTGAAGACACCATCAGAGTCTCTACAAAGATTTTTCATAAAAATTTCAAGACTTCTCAAGAATATATATATATATATATATATATATATATATATATATATATATATATCTTTGCAGTTTTGTATAATTGGATGGAAATAACACTTACTGGTTTTAAGTACTAAAGAATCAGTATACTGTCATTATAACCAGCTGCAATTCAAGTCTTGACCTCTTACCCAGTATAGATGGGTACTTTAGCTTGTATGTCCACAGTGGACAAAACTGTTTGTGAAAATGGATACAGCAAAGTTTAAATCAAGTTAGGTCTATCTTGTGATAAACAGTCAACATTGTAGGGAAAGTTTCACAAAAGACATAGTAATTCATTATTATTAATAATTTTGACATATATCATCAATAATAATAATAATAATAATGATGATGATGACCATCATCATGACTGATAATTTAGTGTTAATTAACAAAAAGATTAAAGAAAAAAAAAAAAAAAAAAAAAAAAAAGAACTTGTAATTTAGTGGATTTTGATGTTCTGGTGGACCACAGAGAGTAAACGAAAGAAAATGAAAAAATACTTGGATCTTGTCAGAGACCTGAAAAGCATTACAGTGATACTAATTGTAGTTGGCACACTAGGAACAATTTCCAAAGGTTTAGAGAAAAAGACTTAAGGAATTGGAGATCAGAAGAAGGATTGAGACTATATAGACCACAGCATTGTTAAGATTGGCTAGAATACTCCAAAGAGTCCTGAGGAAACTTGCTATTACTCAGACACCAGCTGGCTGGTGTGAAAAACTTGAAAAGAGTGATATGATAATAATACTAAGAAGAAGACCAGAGCAAGAACAAGAAAAGAAGAACTTGTCATCTCACGGATTTTGCTGTTCCAGTGAGTCATTGAGTGAAAATAAAAGGGAGCGAAAAGATAGATGAATACTAGGACATTGCCAGTGAACTTAAAAAGCTGTGGAATATGAAAGTGAGTGATACCAATGGTAGTTGGAGCACTTGGAATGGTTCCCAAGGGCTTCGAAAAAAAACCAGAAGGAATAGTAAATCAGAGGAAGAATTGAGACCACAGCATTAAGATCAGCTAGAATACCCAGAAGAGTCCTGGAGACCTGACGAGACCCCTAGTGAAAGACTACCAGTTAAAACTGGTATGAAAAACTCCAAAGGAGTGAAATAATAGTAATAATGATGATAATAATAGAAAATGAGATGCATAAAATTCTTTGGGATTTTGAGATATAAATGGATCATCAAATCTTGGTCAGACAATCAGACCTAGTGATAGTCAACAACGAGAGAGAGAGAGAGAGAGAGAGAGAGAGAACCTTCCAAATAGTAGACATTGTCGTTCTGGCTGATCACAGGGTAAAACTGAAGGAAAGCAAGAATAGAGATAAGTACCTAGACCTTGCTAGAGAACTGAAAACACTATGGAACATGAAACTGAAGGTGAAACCAATAGTAATTGGCATGCTCGGTACAGTCACCAAAGAATTGGTACAGGGATTGGAGGACTTGGAAATAAGAGGACAAGTGGAGACCATCCAAACTATAGCATTGTTGAGATTGCCCAGAATACTAAGAAAAGTTGAGGAGACTTGCTTTGCTCAGACTCCAGTGGAAACCCATCAACTAACACTGGTGTGAAAAACTCTCAAATGAGAAAAATAATAATGAACATAAATAGAATCAAAGTTCTCTGAAAAGGCATCAATAATTTACTGAATTAAGAAACTTGCTGACTTGTGCCGAACTACTGTCATAGTTTCAAGTATGTATATATATATATATATATAAAGTTTACTTACTGCATTTACTTCGCCTTCGTCATACCAAACATTAATGTAAGGATGCATTAATGCCTCATCAACAGATATCCTTCGCTCGGGGTCAACAACCAACATCTTGGACAGCAAATCTCGGGCTACAGATGCTTGCAGACCTTGATGCTCACGGCTGTCTGAAGGGAACATACAGTCTGCAAACAAGATATCAAAGCTGTAGCCTGTAAACCGAGGACGGTTTTCAACATAGCTTCTTACTGTAGGCTGCAATCTACACATGAAATCTTGAGATGGCGTTCCTAATTGTTGGATAATCTTATTCCACTGATCTATATCTGTAGATATGGATTAAGGAATCATCACAGTAATGAATAAAAAATAACAAACACAAAAGTTTATTAAAATTAATACTTGGGTACAACTTTAGCTTATATACATTGGTTTAAGTTGATAGATACATATCCAAAAATAAGGACACTGCTTATATATATATATATATATATATATATATATATATATATATATATATATATACATACATACACACACACACAATATTTTGTCAAAGTAGTGTTGAAATTTTATTTTTGATTGATTGATTTTAATGGCATGTTACACTTTTAGAGGTTATTTTATGAGTAGAGGTTCATTTATATTTACCTTTTTCATACTGTTTTTTAAGAGTGTTTTGGTGCATAGTTATATGATATCAAGTATTTCTAACTGATACAATGTGCAGCAAATATATGTCACAAAAAAGGATACGGTCAGTGCCCGGAAATAGTACACCACCTCGTATCAACTCTGCCATGATGCAGCCCACGGACCAAATATCCACTGTAAAAGAAATAAACAAATGACATGTAATCAGATTTGATAAAAAGTACACAATTATCAAAATTAAGTTTAGCCCAAGTGATAAAGATAGAATTGCAAGTAGTAAACTTATTGAAAAGAATATAATTTCTCAAAATGTAAACCTTAAAAAAGATGATCTGCTTTATTTGGGGGTTGAATTAACATGCTAAAATATTAAAAAAAAAATAATGCAGGCTTATAAAAATGCATTACAAAAGATTTTAATATAAAAATACATCGGAAATGACTTTTTACAATAAAAATGCATTAGAAATGAGTTTTTTACTACATAAAATGATTAAAATGAGATTTTAGAAGTCGTAACTTGATAAAAATATTATTAATTAAATTAAATGTCAAATAGGTTTTCTTTTCTTGAATATAACAATTATTTTTTTAATGTTATAGTAAAAGTATCAAAATTTATCCCCTGACCAGAAGAGTTTTTTGACAGTGAGAGAGAATTGGATCCATACTTCTTCTTAATGATGTTAGGATAAAAGATTTCAACTGAATTTCCAAATGGAAAGAAGTGGTTAAATTTATTTTTTATGACTAAAAGCAACCATTTTTTTTTCCATCCAAAATTTTGTGGATATATTAAATGCTGACCCCTTTTTTTATGGAGGAAGATAAAAGTTTGACAAACACAAACATTATTTTGTAACACATAACAGGGTTGCTGTAGATTCTTTAATTGAGGTAGTGGTGTATGATTGTAACAGTTTTTCCATTATATCATCATTGTTTAACAACAAACATTTAATAACACATGATCACAATTAATATTATTCAAAAAAATCATGTAAATATAACACAGAGTTTTTAGTAAACTTAACAAAAATGTTCATGTTGGAAAATTATTCAATACTAATGAGTATTGAATAATTTTCCAACAACATGAATATTTTTACAAGTGACAAATGATACCAGTGGGTCTTAATGGTTTCATAATTTCTCATCTAATAAGAGAACCATTTCATATTGTGTTTCTATTGTAAAGAATACTAATGGCAATACAGATTTGCTTAAGAGTATAAGCCTTAACAATTCTGTAGGTAGAATATTTTGCTGGTTTTGTTCTTAACTTATAAAGGGGAGATAATTCTTGGAAAAAATAGTTTCCCTTGCTCAAAATTTATAATCTAATTTAAAAAAATCTAAAATTTTTAAGTATAGACTTGATATATTCATCAGATGCAGAGAAAGCGAATTTTCTAATATCTTAAAAGATTCTAAATAGTCTTCATAAATGTATTACCAATGACAGTTTATTTTCATTTCTTCAGATTTTGTCTGAAGTAAAAACAAGATTATTATGAAAATATCTAAGGTACCAAACAAAGATTTCCGACTGATTTATTTTAACAGCAAATCAATGTCTGGGGTTATTTTATGCTGAGAGGTTAGGGAATTGTATACTTTGTACAGTCATAGGCCTTTTAACGTTTATCATATTAATATTTCCATTACAAGATAAATGGTATGTAATGAGATGAGCTGACAGCAGCACTTTCTTTCTGCAATCTGAGCATTGAATATAAAATATACAATTAATTTGCAGTTCTAGAATAGTCAAACATGTTACGCATTATCTATAATAATAATTGTAGAAGAGTCTGACCATCCTCTATAATAATAATTGTAGAAGAGTCTGACCATCCTCTATAGTTGAAACCAGTCAGTTGAAGCTGTAGAACACACCAACTACATCTCTGTAGAGGGGTAAGACTCCCTGCTAATTAGTGTCCTGGATATGGCATTAAACAATCTGATGGTGAGGCTCCAGTAAAGCTGGATATTTGGGGAATGAGGAGTACTCCTTCATTGCCATTGCTCCCAGGTTCACTCTGGTCTGGATTGGTAGCACTTGGTAGGGTCTTATTTATGAGTCAAAAAGAACTATTTTAAACTGAGTGCAAACAAATTGAAATGTTAGAAATAGAACTGTTTGATCATTCAACTGTGTGCAAACAAATGACTGATATTTATTTGAATAGTTAGTGATGCATAGCAATACTTGGAACTTTCTAACTTTGTTGACTTATGTTTTCAAATCATATATATCTAATGTATGTATAAACTGGATTTGGTATTAAATAACCTACAATGGCTGATATGCCATCAAACCAAACCTCTATAAATGACTAAATGGTTTGATGCAGAACTACTACTTCTACTACACACTTCATTATAATTCAGTTGCGGTAATAAAACATTAGAAATTACCTCAAGCAGCCAGTAATACTTTGATAGACTGTTACATAGTTTTTTACTTTGCAAATGGTTTTTAAACACTTTAAGAAGTTGAGCTGTCAAAATTATATAAGTAATTCAACACAAATTAAATTCTTGTGGTTTTTCTCAAATGATTGATAAATTTAGATTAGTTTAAAATGATTGATTTTAACAACATGTCAAACCATCTGATATTATTCTATGCCTAGAGGTTAAGGAATTGTTTTCATTGTTCATTTATATTTACATTTTTTTGTGTAGTTCTTTTATAAGAATCTTTTTGCCCACAGATATATGATAACAAGTATTCTGATCTAATACAAATAATTTGCACACAGTGATATATGGTTTCAAGTATTCCTATTAAATCCTGATAACAATATGGCTCGGTTTGGTTTGATTTGGTTTCATTGTTTAATGGTATATTAACCTACATGGGTTATTTAATGTCAAAGAATCTATGTAGAAGAATAGTAGTGATACTATTTAACCTATAGCTGGGGGGGGGGAAAGAAATAAAAGGGTTCATGCCTTTCCGAAGAGTATTAGTCCAAAAGCAAACATAACAATGTGACTGGAGTTTGAACACATTTACTTTGAGGCTGCAATCCAGCATGTTATCATAAGGACTCCCTCAAAATTATATGACTTTCTGTAATTATTCCTATGTAATAATAATCATTTATTTGCACAAAGTTATATGGTTTGAAATAACTAATAATAATTCTTAGTAAACTATTATACCTTCATATAACTATTCTTAAAATAAATAATTTAGTTATATATCAAGTATTCCTATCTAATGCAAATACTTTACACACAGTTATATGGTTTCAACTAATTAATGAAAATAATCATTTATTAACAATTATACCTTCAAATAACTATTCTTAATACAAATAATTTACATACAGTTATATAGTTTCATATATTTTCAATCTAATATTGATAATATTCAAACAGATCTATTTGAGTAAATAATGGGACCCAAAAAGGTACAACCACTCCAGGACAGAGTGGATCTGGAAGTAATAGCCATGAAAAGAGCAATTATACTACCCAGGGCTCCAGAATTGAAACCACACCATTGGATGCAGTTTAGTATCATATCCAGAACCCCCTGCCAAACTTGTGTGTGTGTGTGTGTGTGTGTGTGTGTGGAGGGTCTTATTCCTCTGCAGGGGATATAATAAGCATATTCTAAGCTCAGTTGATAGAGTGAAAAGAAGGATTTATCCAGCTTCATCCTTTTATCAAAAAAAGGTAAAGCTGAATGCTAATCAAATGCTTACAAAATTGAATTGCTAAAAGATTAAAAAAACTATTGTGGCAACTACTCACTTGAATTATAAGTAGATTTTATAATAGATTCTAATTGGTACTATCATCTGTAGTGCATTTATATACTTTTATACTTTCATTTGAACTAGTGTACACAGACAATATATTTTTATTATTTAAAAATTTTTTTTTTACATAAAATATATAGTACATGAAACTTTCAACTTAAAGTTAAAACTTTGAATAAATCAATTACCATTTGCAATTTTTTTTAGATTGATCATTTTATAAACATTATTTAATTGTAATGAGTTGAGCAGTTTTAACAGAATCTTAATGATTGGCAAATTTCATTGACACTAAACTTAAATGCATTAACAATTAAATATCATTATCAAAGCATGCCAACAGCATGGATTCCTTTGATTCTTTCAAAATCTGTCTCAATTAGTCATCACTCTTGACAAGTTCTCTAGATGGCATCCAGGGTCAGTACAGAGCTGATGAATGTTAAGTTTTTGCTGGTCAGCCCAAACTGGTGTGTTCATGTGTAAGTGTCTGTAAGAGAACGTTGCTTATGAGTTTATTCTTTGGCAGTGCCCAGCATGAATATTTCATCTTACTTGGATGGCTTGTGAGATGGGAGATAAGTGGCCGTACAGCTGCTCTTTTGTAAGATGTTGCTTCCAGGATTTTTTCAAAATAGCATACAGCATTGTTATGTAGTCCCTACCTAGCTTTTTCTCCAAATGTTTCGTTAAAGTCCAAATGGTGCAGCCATACAGTACAACTGACACCACTACAGTGTGGAAGAATTCCAGTTTTATTTTATCAAAAAGATCAAATTTTCATATGGTTGTTAATCTGTAAATAGTAGTTCATGCCTTTCCAAAGCATATGTTGACATTGCTTTCAGTAGAGGATATGATAATTCAACATGATTTATTGATATCTGTTGTCAAAAATAGTGTCATGTCTATAGAGTCTGGGAAAGATAGCAAAGCTGTCTGATTTTTATTGAAAATAGGTTGAATTATTATCATATAACAACTCTAAACTGCTATTTTAACAGCTGCAAATGAAGTGCCAGATGAATTCATCCATACTTCAAAGTCAGTCAGATTGGATTTTACAAATAGTTAATAATAATGGTGTGGTATGTATTTGACCCTTCACCGTGAGCTGGATGTGACAGAAAGTAAATTTTTAAGCAAAATCCAACTGGTTTCAACTCAGAGTTATTCTTCCTCTTAGACTGGTTGCCATACTAAGGTTAAAGAGCCCAACCTGTTCTACTATTTATCCATAGCTGAGAGGAAAATGGTTGGTTTCATAACTTTCTCAAGGGTATTAGTGCTATGTGAAATGCAAACAGTCTTGACTAGGTTTTGTACTTAGTTGCAGAATCCATTTTCCATGACAATAACCTGTACACTAAGTATGCCTCCATTATAATAGTTGTGTGACAAAGAATTAACAATAACATTTTTCTACCCCCCCCCAACCACAATTGAAGTAAAATTTCTAATAAAACAAAACTTGTTACTAATTAACCAATATTTCTGATCTAGACAGTTAATTTTAATATTTTTTTCTATTTCATTGAAGTAACTAAAATTACAATCAGGCCAAATCAGGTATAGATACTTCATAGAATAATAAATAAATTGAAAATTTCCAAATGTGTTTATAGTTTTGTGGCACGCTTATTTTTAATATTCTCATTGACAGGCTATCTACTAAGTAATTTGCCTAATTTTGTTCACCTTTGTTTTTTCAAAATATATGCACTGATACTAGAAAGTAAGTAAATGATAAATAAAATGTTAACAAATAGGCAGAAAGCTTTTATATACTAGTTAAATATTTTGTGACAATACACTGCTGGCTGACCCCAACTATCTCAACCTCTTAAACCACGGCCATCAGATCGTCTAGTGGTTTCTCTCATCTCCAGCCAGGGGTATTTCACATTTCTTTATGGACACACAAAACACAACATACACAACCGAGAGGGTGGAAGAAAAGAGAACAAACAAAAATGAACTTCGGTTAGCTTCAAGCGCAAGAAGGGAGAAGTTTGTGACACTTTCCTAGCATTCTGTGAGCTATCACGAGCGTGTATTCAAGCGAAATTCCCACAAAGTCACCAGGAATGCTGACTCATCCTCTCACATTGGCCAACCCGGCCTCTGGGTCCACACATCCTAGCAGTCGGCTGTCCACTACTCTGTTCTCTGCCTTCTTTTGTTCTTTCTGGGACCTTCCTTCCATTGTACTCTTCCAATCTTGTATGGGTTTCGCGCCAAAACAGACAAAAGGGATCCTCTGACTGGCACTCATCCACACCCACACCCACACAATGAATGCCCAACATCGTGCAACATTTTCAAGATTGTGTACTCAATATTAAGAATATAAAAAAGCAACATAACTCAGTAGATTTTATATTAATCTAATATATTCATTTCAGCAATCAAATTGAGTTTACTTATAAATTTCAGTTTCAGATTTTGTTCATTAAATGCTTACTTAGATTTCAGTGAAAAACACATCTTTGCAAACATTTTATAGATTTTTTATATGGGAATGAATAAATCAGGACTTTTATCCTTTTATCATACTTAATATGCAACAGATAAAATAAACTAAAACTTACCATTTTCTTTATAGCCCATACCAAGGATGACTTCTGGAGCACGGTAATATCTTGTTACAACATATGGTGTCATCATAAAACCAGTTCCTGCAGTCCTTGCTAAGCCAAAATCTAAAATTTTTAGTGTACAATCAGCTTTCACCACAATGTTGCTGGGTTTCAAATCCTTTAAAAAAAAAAAAAAAAAAAAAAAAAGGTAATGAGCAAAAGAGCCTTGATAAAATATCAAATAATACAACTTCTATGTTATAATAGTGGTTATATTTGTACAGATACAATAAAAAAATGAATTTTGAACAACTTTCCTTTCTTGAAAAAAAAAAGATTATATTCTTACTTTAGTTTATAATTGTATTTTAAATAAGTTGAGTATAATTCTCATTGTGTAACCCAGGCTCAAGACCTTGTGCTAATCTAGATTCAACTAAGCAAATACTAATAATACAATCCAATTGAAAAGCAAAAAAGTAACTTTATTCTTTGCCTAATAAAATATGAACATGAGAGACTGAAAAGTTCATATGATGATGTTATATCTGCTGTTGATGACTTTTTTGATCAATGGGATCCAAACACTGCAACACTGATGGAAGAAGTGTGTGGACCACAAGAAAAATAAACCTCATTTGGTCACATTTCATTTTCATCTTGGTCAGCCTAAGAACTTTTCTGATGATTCTCATACATCAGGAAATTTTATCAATTTTCAGTTAATTTATTTTTTTCATTTTTAAGAAAGCTAAGTTATTAAAGGCAATGATTTTCCTTAGATATACTCAAAAAGAAATAAGATTCTAAAATCTTTAAAACTCTTTATTCATTAAAATAATGTGATTTAAATAAAGCAAGAAAATATTACCTTTTTTATTTATTTGATCTTATATTATATTATAACTATTTGTCAATCATTAACTTTAATTTCCACAATATAAGAATTGAAATCACCAAAGGAAGAATAATAATGAGAAAAAACACGCAACTAATTTTAGTCTCTCAACTTAAAAAAAAACAAAACAAAAAAAATATTTGCACATTTTCTATCTGCGAAATTAATAATTTAATTTTGTTTTTATTGATTGAAATTTTTTTTAATTTAATGATTGGATTGATTTGTCTTATTTTGCCTTTGAACTTTTTCGACTAGTAAGCCCCTCGAACCATCTATCGACTCACCATCTTCACACACACACACACACACACCTCATATACTAATGTAACAACCATTATGGGAACATGTAGAGAATTTACCAATAATTGAAATTACTAATCTGATCCTCAAATATAAAATATACTTTTTTTGTAAATAGATTATGTAGTACTGAATAATAAAGTTGCCCAGTTGGCTGGGGCTGTAGAATACACCGACTGCATCTCTGCAGAGGGGTAAGACCCCTCCAATGAGTGTCCTAGATATGACACTAAACAGTCTGATGGTGAGGGAGGTTCCAGTGATGCTGGAACTTTGGGGAATGCAGAGCACCCCTTCATTGCCATTGCTCCCAAGTTCACTTTGACCTGGAATGGTAATACCTGATAGGGCCCTATGTATAGGTTAAATAGAACTGTATACTTATGCTAATTTGAACTGTTAGAATAAACTGAATAGCTTGAAATAGAAATGTTTTTGACAATTAAACTATACTTACATTTAAACTGAATTGTTTAATATAGAACTTCTGTGCATATACTTAGCTGAATTAGAACTGTTTGAATAAATCAAATAGCTTGAAATAGAAATGTTTCTAACAATTAAACTGTGTACTCATGCTAAACCGAATTGTTTGAAATAGAACTATTTGCATAAAAATAAATTTGGTGTTAAATAACCAACAAAGGTTGATATGCCATAAAATCCAAAAACCAACCAAACTGAATAATAAAGTGTAAGTAGATATTAATATGTTTAGCTTTAGGTGAGTTCTAAGACAAATAAGAAAATTTCATTTAAATTCCTAGAAGAAATATACAAACTGATTAAACAGAATTGAATATATTTTGATTGATTGATTAATTTTAATGGCAAGTCAAACCATCGAGGGTTATTCTATGCCAAGAGATTAGGGAATTGCTTGCATTGTACATTTATATTTACATTTTTTGTGTAGTTGTTAAAGAGTTTTTTTTTTGCATAGAGTTATATGATATCAAATATTCTGATCTAATACAAATAATTTGCACACAGTTGTAGGGTTTAAAGGTTGGGTGGCTGCAATTTATGGCATATCAACCCTTGTAAGTTATTTAAGACCAAACCCTGTTTATACATGTATATCAAATATATATCATTTGTAAACAAATAGTTTGTAGGTAACAATTTTTAAACAAGTCAGAGCTCATTTATTTGCACACAGTTAAATGGTTTCAAGTATTACTATCGAACACTAGTAATGCTATTCAATATCAATAATTTGTTTGCACACAGTTAAATGGTTTTAAGTATAGTAAATGATTAAACAGTTCAATTTGATCCACAGATGAGATCCTAACAGATACTACCACTCTGGGTCAGAGTGGACCTGGGAGTAATGCCAATAAAGGAAATACATTATGTAGCAATAACCCATACTCTCTTTTGTACTGACCAGATATCAGATTGGAAGAAAATATATGTCGAATTTGAACCCTAAAATTTAAAACATTATCAAGTGTTTCAGATATCTTATTAGTCTAAGTAAGCCCCATTAGAATTGACACAATGTTGCCAACAAGTTGGCAACAAATTTATTCCACTGTTGAGGATTACAAGAGTTGACAAACTGTCAAGAGACATTTTCAACCTTAACTGCATTAGCATACACCTACTGGCACATATATACATCTAAGGCCTAGAAAAAGTGATAACTATTGAGGGGGGGTGCAGCAGTATCTTATCATCAGATTCTATGGAGTGGCTTATGAGGAATGAGGTTTTGCATTATCCTGCAACAGGGCAGGTTACTTTTTGTTCAACACTACTGGTCAAGATGATTGTACTTTTTCATACATCACTTTCAAATCGTGACAATCATAATGGAACTCGGCAGTGATACACTGACCAGGTTCCAAGGGACTGTAATGGACTGCTCCATTTCAGCACCACCAAATAGCCAGGAAGATAATAGTAATTACATTAGTAATTGAAGACAATAATTTGATGGCAAACAAATGTGTTTTTTTTTAACTCTCCCTCTCTCTCTCTATATATATATATATATATACACACACACACACACATTTTAATTGTGCACACCACATGGAAGTTTAAGTAATGGATTTCTAGTGTTCATAATCATTAAATTTCTTTAGGTTTTATACCTGTTCTGCTATAATAGCACTGAGCATTTTTTATGCAAACTTTTCTATTTGTATTTCTCTTTTTACATTATATATATATATATATATATATATATATATATATATATATATATATAGAGAGAGAGAGAGAGAGAGAGAAAATGTGTATTTTTGTAATTACTTTGATTACGAGCTGTTTTGAAAAGAGAAATGTAGCACTAACCAAAACTTTTTTTTTGCTGACTAAATATTATGATCATAAGAAAACCCCACTTCCAATAGGTGCTTTGATTTCATGTACTAATTCTGTATCAATATTCTGTTTCTTTAGCCCAGGCTGGCAACCAGTCAAAGAGAAGTACAATTTTGAATTTGCTAGAATGCCACAAGCTAGTGTGAATAGGATAAGAGCCATTAGTCTCTATATCTTTTTGACCTTGGGGGAAATCCTGAGGAAAAGGTTATGTCATTAATATTTAGTTTTAAAAAATCCAAAAATCACACACACACACACACACACACACACACACACACACACACACACACACACACACACACACACACACACACACACACACACACACACACTCTTTGAGGTTGATGAATGATTTTTAGAAATCATCTCTCTTCTAGTTTTACATAGTTTAAAACAGAATTTTATTCATTTTGCAGTAGAATCTATTAAAAAGATGAAATGAGCATTTTAGTATATAAAAACTTTAGGAAAAATTTAAGGATTGTTACCTAGAATAAAAATGTCCTTTTCTATTGCTATTTCATTAAAAGAAAAACAGCAACAAAACATAAATGTTTTAAGTAGATAATGAGAGTGGGCTGAAAAGTTCATATGATGATGATGATATCATATCTACTGTTAAAGACTTTTTTGACCAAGGGATCCAAATACTGCGACACTGATGGAAGAAGTATGTGGACCACATGAGACTGCCTGGGTAAACCTATGAACTTTTTCAGCTGAGCCTTGTATATTCCCTCAGACACTATTAGAAACTCAAGATAACAAAAGTAAAGTTTTTTACTCATTTATTCATTTAAGCAAACTTTTCAATTCAAAACTTTCATGACTAAGTTAGATTAAAAATTGTTTAGCAATAATTAAAAGAAAAAGAAAAGTTTTCTATTTAATCTTTGTGCAGCTAGTCTTTTACAGATAAACTCTATCTTTATAAACTCTTTCACTACCAATTTTTTTAAAAATGTTTTTTATGATGCTTTGAATATGTTTTGAGGGTGAAAGTGAAATTAGACTGAAACAGTGGTGTCCCAAATAGAGTAAAAGTTATTGAGAGTCATACAATATAAATGTTCTTTTACAAAACGCACAAAAATTGAATAAATTTAAAAGCCAAGAAAAAAGAAAGTACAAGAATGCCTCACATTTGTGTTTTGTGGTTTGTCTAAATGATTTGTGTTTTACACTTAACCTATTGGAATAACTTTTCATAATACTGTAATTCAGACAAAGATAATATGAAATAAAATCAAATAGGTTTGTCATATTCTATGAATATAAACCCCTAAATAGTATTTTTTTTAATATACAGATTTATTATAAATTGTTTATACAAGTTAGGCAGCCATAAACACAGCTGTGCTTGGTCAAAAAAAAAAAAAAAAAAAAAATTCCCAAAGAAAAAAATTGACCCTATGCTACCATAATAACCAAGATGAAGACCCAAGTCCAAGTACATTAATGTGTAACAACTATATGTCTCATAGTTGTATGTACCTGCGATGAAAATAAAAGAATGTGTTTTGGGCCCAATTTTGTCTTTAGCGTAGAACAAACAATAAAAGCTAAGTGAAAAGTGCTCATGCCTTCTACTCAATCTTCTGTTGAATTGACTATGTATGCGCCTACTATGTCAACTGCCCTTTGTGTAGGTACATGAACACCAAGAATGTTCCCTTTAGCTTCCACTCAATATACTGTAGTGAATGAGCTACACATTTAAAAATAGAGAAGCAATGGTCTTTATATATATATATATATATATATATATATATATATATATATATAAAAAATGTTGAAATTATTTTTTTCTGATTCAAAATAATAATTATTGAAATTAATTCTGGCTTCTATAAAACTAATAATGTAAATATAAACAATGTAATTAAATCAACAAAGATAATTTATTTGAATTTCAATTTATAATTTAAGAAAGAAGAATTGTTTTTGGAAACCCTGTATTGACCTCCATTATTAAATGCAGCACAACAATATCTTGAAGCTTTACTAAAACTAAAAGTCTTATTTTTAAGTAAAAATGATAGCATTTATTGTTTTTTTTTTTTTGTTTTTTTTTTGACCAATACTTAACTGAAATAATAGGACTACTAATAATCTAAATACTGCAATTAAAAAAGGAAAAAAAAAAAAAGAAAAAAGCCATTAAGTGAAAATTAGCAAAAGATTTATATCGGCTGCTTTTGTCCACTGATTAGAGAGAGAGAGAGAGAGAGGAGAGTAGAAAATAGAAAGGAATAACAAATAAAATAAAACAAAAAAATTAAAAAAATAGAAAGAAAGAAAGAAAGAAAGAAAGAAAAGAGGAGAGTAGTAGGAAGAGAAAGAGCCAGCAATGCAGGTTTTAGCAGTAATGCTGCAGCAGGGAAATCAATCAGGTATGGGCTTATCCCACTACAGATATCCACTGACAGTAAGTCTGGAATAGGACCAAGTATGTAGAGAGAGAAAGAGAGAGGCAATGTAGCAGTAGCTTCAAACTACCATGAAGGTAATATCTATTAAGATAAGTGGTATAGTGAGTGTAATGAACATAAACAAATTGGAGGTAACAGTTCAATAGATACTCTAAAAAATACTCAACCTCAACAACGACAAAAACAAATCCTCAATCTTAATGATTCACTTTTCTTTTATTTAAATACATTTTTTTTAAAAACCTATGTTTATTATTTTAGTTGATGTGCTTTTGTTTATTTCACTTAGGGTTTTATTTTATTATTTTTAGAAATCACATCGAATAAATGTCGATTTGTTGAGAGAAAGGTAATAAAGAGGTTAAGCATCCAAATTTAGTACATGTTGTTATTGGTGAAGTTGAGTCCAATAGTGGCTGGTGATGATGGGTCAATTTCTTATTTGGCAGCAACTACTTCAACTCAGGATTATATATATATATATATATATATATATATATATATATATATATATATATATATAAAAGAAAAAATACTTCATGCGCTAAAAATGTACTGCAGAAGACAGCATTTATTTTCTTATAAGAAATGCTAATTTTCAAATAATATACAACTTTCTTATACTTCATTATTATAACAATTACATTGTAAAAAAATTTGAATAATTATTCGCAACGAAAAATTTTTTTTCAATTTTTTTCATATATATCCCAAAATCAGTAATAATGTTTTCATGAAAGTAGTTGATGGGTGATAGACATATAATGGGACAGACGTAATAGGAATGTCAATAATAAATATAATTTTGTCAACTACCCAATCACTTTTGCCACAACCTCTGTGTGTGTGTGTGTGTGTGTGTGTGTGTGTGTGTGTGTGTATTATACACATAAACAAGTGTATTATATGGAAATTGTTGCTTACCCCTTAGAACAAGACAAAAATGACCCATCAAGTGCATGGAGGATTTAATATATCTTTGTTTTAATAGAAGTTAGTACTTAATGAATAATGACACTACTATTAGAAATAATCTAAATAATTAGAATTTTATTGTCTTTAAAACTCCGATTCTGAATATCTGTCTTGCCATTCTATTTAATCAATAGTAAAGCATAAGCAGTATCAGTAACATGATTTAACCATCAGAATAATAGTAGCTGTAGTAGTTTTAATAGTGTTAGTAATAATGAATAGTAGCTGAGGAGAATGAAATACAAAATATGCAACAAATGAGAGACTGGTGCAAAAACAACAATTTTATGAGTACTAGATGCAGTTCTAGTAAAGCTACAACAACAACAATTATTTCTAGGGTGACCTGGCTCATTTGGTAAAAATGTTGCTTCTTTAACCAACAATAAAATATTTGAATGAGGTTTTATTCTGAAATAAGATCTTTTTAGATGAAGCTTTTCATAACCCAATATGGGTGTGTTTAAGAGGTTCTTTTCTTAAAAAAAAAAAATTATATATATATATATATATATACTGTTAATGTTTATATTTCTAAAGTAGTACAACAGTTCTAATCGTATAGGTTAATATAACTAGTTGAGGTTAAAACCAATCAGTAAAACTTTATACTTAAAAAAAAAATCTTTTCCTAGACAATAACCTGAGGTAACTTTATTAATGAAGTTTAAAAATATATTTGAATGGAGTTAGTATCGGTTTTTATACCTGCTACTTCTACTACTACAATTCCTGCTACAAACCCTCATCTTCCAGTAGGACAGCAACAATACTGCCCTGTGTATGCTAAGTTATTATGTGTTATCACCAATGACTAGAGAGAGATGATATAGACAAAGAGATACACACACACACACACACACACACACACACACACACACACACACACACACACAAATACAAAATAATGTAATTTAAAATAAACCACTTAGGACATTTGAAAAAATAAAAACCCTTCACTAACAGATTGGAGGCCATCAATCTTATGGTATTTGGACAAATTTCAATTTTTGTCACTAATAGATTCTATTACCTGTTAACAATATATAGGCATATTCAAATTCAATGAGTGATAGCTAGAGTATATAGCCAATTTAATAAAACATGATAATTAAGAGTTTGTATCTTGTTATTATTATCCCCTAAGACTTGAAGCTATGAATCATAATAATGATTTATTCAAAATATTCTTAAAATGACTGGATACAGGCCATTTATATGTCATTTTTATTCAACACCACAACTTTCTTTAACCACATAAATAAACGTGAATGAACTTTGATATCAGTAATTTTTGATTACACAATAGATATTTCAGCTAATACTTAAAGAAATGGCCATCAAAGAAAGAGGTATTAATTTGTGAAAAAAATTCTAATTTTATAGTAAAATTCTGAGGATCAAATATTTATAATAATAGAGGACAATAGAAAGAATATAGCTTACAAAAGGTTAAAGTATGTAAAATCACACAAGTTATAGAATGTCACAACAACATTTTATGTAAATCAACTGCTTACTCATAAATAACTTATTAATGATAAATTAAGATTGAAAAAAAAAAATCCTTTACTATTCAAATAGTTTTTTTTTTAGTAAATTCTATTAGGTATCAGTTAAACATAGAAATACACACACACACACACAATTTATAAGGTAAGTCACATGTGATGATTTTTTTCTTCAAGTACATGAAACTGGTAATAATGAGTGGCACAAAGGAGTAAACAGCCATTTATTTTAGCTTTTATCCTGGTCTACTGGCTAGTATTGAGGACTTTTTGATTAATGAAAAAAAAAATGTCTTAAAAATGATTTATTTATTCCTATATATATATATATATATATATATATATATATATATATATATATATAAAACTTTAACATTGACTTTAGTATGTAAATCCTAGTCGAGATTAATTTACAGAAAACACGTGCAATTTCAATGTAAATGTCAGTAGTAATGTATTGGTTTATGAGTGAATGATTAACTAATAAATACATAAAGCCAAACTGATTGCCAATAAAGGCATTATAAGAAAAATATTAAATTCAATTTCAGGACAATTATTTTCAATCAAAATGTTTCTAATTATGTCTGTAAAATAGAGATAACTATTTGGCAAATAAAGGTATTTTCAATGGAAAATTTAGAGCATTGTTACTTGTCTAATTGCATACAAGTAGCATCATTTAATTTTGGAATATGAATAATAAATAATTTTCTTTTGTCATTTTTCATTCACATTATATGCAAAATCAAAACAGATATTACAACCTCCTTTAAAAAAAAAAGTTGTAGTAGTAGTAGTAGTAGTAGTAGTAGTTGTTGTTTTGATGAGAATGATTAAAATACAGGAGATTTAAAAAAAATCAAAATCATTTGAATGACAATTGGTCAAGGTGTGATGAAATGATATAAAATTTTCTGAAACATCCAGTATACTAATACCTCTCAATTAAATATTATTTTGTTATAAACACCCTGATCATAAATTGATTTTTAGCAGATATCTTAAAGTCAAGAATATTTGGCATGGAATATGTTGGAATTCATTTTTTGTTCAACTAATATAAATACAAATTTCAAACCCAATAACTTTGTTTCTATATAAGAAAATCTTTATATAAAATCTTTTGCCATTTCTAATTTTTAAAGATACAAATTTTATAAAAATTGAATGAAGTATTACATAACTAAATAGTTTTTGGGTGTCAGATTTTAGACAAGTATCCAGTAATAGTTATCATTTTAGTACACTTTGTATTGATTGATTGATTCTAATGGCATGTTAACTCATCTGGGATTATTAATACCTAGAGGTTTGGCAATTGTCTACATTGTACAACTATATTTACATTTTTTGTCGAGTTGTTTCTTCAGAGTTTTTGCACAAAGTATCAAGTAGTCTTATCCAATACAAATAAGCTTCAAAGAAATTCATTTGGCTCATAGATGGGAACCTAACAGAGTCAGAGAAGACCTGGGAGTAATGGCAATAAAAGGGTGCTTTACAATCTCTAGATCCCCAGCTTAAAGTAACTATTTTTAATACAAATAATTTGAACATAGTCATATCATTTCAAGTATTCTGATCTAATACTAATTAATTATCTATACACAATTATATGGTTTCAAGAAACTATTTTTATTAGATAATAATCAGTATGTATACAGCTATCAGCATGATAGCTGTATACATACTGACCATTGGTTTAATGAGTAGAGTGTTTGCCAATGGTCCAGGAGACCGGGGTTCAATCCCAGGTCGAGTCATACCAAAGACTCAAAAAATGGTACTTGATGCTGCCTTGCTCAACACTCAGCATTATAAGGTAAGGATTAAGGGTAAAGTGGAGCAATCCAGGGAATGGAGTAGTGCTCTCCACTACACCTCGGTGTGGTAGCTATTGAAAACTGGAGCCTTTGGGTCACCCTCAACGAAGGTCACCAACTTTACTTAAGTATATAGCTACATAGTAACTAACAGTTATAAACTTTAATTATAGTTTCAAGTAACCATTCTAAATACAATCAATTTGCACAGTTGTATGGTATCAAGTACTCTGATCTAATGATTTTTAAACAAATCTATTTGACCCATGAGTAGCTAACAGGTATGACCATTCCAGACCAAAGTGGACTTAGAAGTAATGGCAATGAAGGAGTACTCCACACTCCCCAGAGCTTCAAAACTGGAGCCTCACCACCTGATGCAGTTAGTGTCATATACTCAGGACTCCTCTGCAGGGGATACAGTCAATATATTCTAAGCTCTGCTAACAGCTAGAACCCTAGATGAGGAATACAAATGGATGAAAAGAAATCTAACACCTTTGGAAAATGAGTAGGCAAAGAGTACACACTCCTCTTTACCTTAACATTATGATTAAATACATTATCCATGGAGTATCATGGTGTGGGATTGCATGAGTAGCAATTAAATGAACCATAACTGACATGGATAACATAATGAATATTTTTGCATTATAAAATAGCTTGATTTTCCACTTCTATCTTCCACCATTAATCTTTTCATTTTACAACAATGACCTTTATAGATGTATGATCGAAGACATATAACACAACCAAAGATGGTCGAGTATGACTAAAAATAAATACAAATTTCTCAGTCAGAAAGCTTTTATAATACTACCTATGTTTCAGAATAATTGTTATATCTGCAATAATATAAAATCTCTGCATTTGTTTGTAACCATAACAAAGGAAAAAAAATGACACTACAAAGCAAGATTTTTATTAGAGCAATATCCTTGAAATGCACGAAGAGAATAAAGTAATTTTCAGGTCATTTTGCAATTAAATGATCATTTTGGGTACACTGTGTTCATGGAGAACATATTTTTAAAAATGATATAAATTCTTGATATAATAAAGATAACAATGAAATCCTTTCTAAATAAAAGCATCAATATCATTGTGGGTTTCTCTTATCCTGGAAAGCCCAACAGTTTCATAGGTTGTCTATTATGATATCAAATCTGTATCTATTTGTTTTTTAATAAAATATTTAGGAAAATAGGAAATTTTAGTATAAACTTTTTTTTTTTATAAGGTACCATTAGATTTGCTCAATAAAAGTGAAATTGATTTCAAGTTGATTTGCCTACTGGAAGCCAAGTTATGGGTAAGAAAGTTAAGTAAAGTTGGTGACCGTCGTCGAGGGTGACTCGAATTGGCCTAATGAGTAGAGTGTTTGACAATGGTCTCGGAGACAGGGTTTCAATCCCAGGTTGAATCATACCATAGACTAAAAAAATTGTACTTGATGCTGCCTTGCTTAACACTCAGCATCACAAGGTAAGGATCAAGGGTAAAGTGAAAGTGGAGCAATCCAGGGAATGGAGTAGCACCCTTCCCAACACTGTGGTGTAGTAGCTATTGAAAAGGGAGCCTTCAGGTCACCCTCGACTAAGGTTGCCAACTTTACTTAAGTTATGGGTACTTTATCCTCACTTGGAAAATTTTCGAATCACTAAAATCATCTTTCTTGTTTTTCACTTCAATGAAATCAAATGAAGACCAAAAATATTTATATTTCTTATAAAGATAAGTCCTCAGAGAATATAAATTGTTAAAAAGATTTTGAAAAGTGACACCCTCTTCTTTTAGAAAATCAACTTTGATTTAAGATATTTTGTTATAAAACTTAACATCCCCAAGATCTCCTGAACTAAAGGTTCATCATCAGATTCAGTTTAGTGTCATACTCAGGACACCCCTTTTTGTGGGAGTCTTACTCTTATACAAGGGATGAGTTGTGCCCGTGGTGTAATGGTTATCATTATAGGAAATGGACATGGCGACATGAATTCAAATCCTGGATGAGGGTATTTGCATTTCACATTGCACTAATACTCTTGGGAAAGGTATGAATCCAATAATTCACCTTCCAGCTATAGGTAAATAGTAGGGCAGACTAGGTTCTTTGGGTTTGGTTAGGCAACCAGTCTAGGAGAAAGAAAACACTGGATTCAAAACTCTACTTAAAAACTGATCTTATATCACATCCTACCTGAACAAAGGGATTAGGTAAATACATACAAGGGATGCAGTAAGTGTATTCTAAGCCTCACAGACAGGGCAGTTTCTTCTTCTGATGTTAATCGTCAATTAATTTGTTCTGATGAAATCAATCAATTTATTCCTGTTAATCTTTGATGACAAATGATTTAACTGAAAATACCGGAAGACAAAGATGGCTGACATCTTTGTTAAAGAAAAAAAAAAAAAAAAAAATGCTGTACAGCCATATTGTTTCTATAAATACAGACTGAAACATTGTGATGACAATGAAGACTGATATCATAGTTAGAAAGAAGGTTGATAAAAATGCTATTGGCAATATACCAACGAGTTGTTTTATTTTTTTTTTTTTTAATGCTGAAATCTGCTTTAATCTCTGTAATTTTGAATTAAAATATTTATAGTTTAGTGAATATGGCAAATAGTTCTAGACAAGAAACATTGGTTTGCTTTGAAAAATGCCAATGTTGGAGGAATGTAGACAACTGGTAAGTAGATACATAACTCCAAAAGTTTTCCTTTTTTTTTTTTCTTTTTTTTTAAATTTTTAAACTGGCAAAAACAAATAGAAAAATATATTGGAAATTCATAAATAAATAAATCTCCCCAAAACATAACTCTAAACATACATATCTGGCTTGTGTATTTTTTAACAGGACTGCACACAGACAGACACACACAGATACACAAATATTTTCCAACATTTACAAAGAAGTAAAAAAGAAAAAGTCTTTTTCAAGGTACTATTTTACAAAAATATTTTACTATCACTCTTAAAGACAGGACGAACTATTTCTAAGTAGATGTAAATATTACAGTACTTTTAAAGATTAGTTAAAGTAAACAATTGTTTTTTTGGACCAAATTCTTTTTTCCTAATGATTATATTTATCAGGTGAATAAACACACAGAACATTTTTGGAAGAGACTGATACTTTGTTACAAGAATAAATTTGTGACAAAATCAGCTAATTTAAAAAAAGGTAAGAAAGTTAGACTAAAATCATATTTAAATTTCTATCAGATAAGAGATGATTGATTGATTTTAATGGCATGTCAACCCATCTCAGGTTATTTTATGCTTAGAATTTAGAGAATCACATTCATTGTATGTTCATTTCTTTTTTTTCTATAGTAGTTTAAGAGTTTTTTTGGGGTTTTTTTTCACATTGTCCTATGAAGAAAGCAGAAAAACAATAATCCAAATAGGTGAATTTATTGTGATGTAAAGTCAATGTTAAACATTTTGGTTTCAATAACTGTTGTGGACCAATAAAGGGTCCAGAAGAAAGACACAAACTCGGGTTTACGTGGAACAAAGTATACTAATGAAAGTATAATACAACATAGGTAAAAAGGTGTTGAACGTCAGTCTGACAGCCAAAGTGTTTGGTTGGGGCAAACTTCACACCGAGATGAATATTCTCTCGGTATTAATAGCAACAGGAAGAGTCCATTACAGTCCGCAGGTTGGGTACCATAACAATAGCCATCATCAGGACTTTGATATCAGGAAAGTGTTCACACAGTGATGGATGCTTGTCAAAATAACAGGAGCAAATAAAATGTATACAACGAAAAGATACAAATGTGCACGTAGTGTTCTTAATTTAAAAGTATTATCTGTTTGGCACAAGAAAAATATTTGAAAATGTTGAATTTTTTTTTTAAGAGACAAGAAAAATCCTCCCGTCTTTTACTTTGACATTGTCCTATCAAATACAAGATTTTCAAACAGACCTATTTGACCCATAGATGGGACTACCACTCTGAGACAGAGTGGATCTGGGAGTAATGGTAAGAAAGGGGTTCCCCATACTTCCCAGATCTTACTATCAGATACAGTTTAGTGTCATAACCAGCCCCCCCCCCCCGTGTCTTACCCCTCAGAAGGTGGGGGAAAAAAAAAAAATAAAATAAAGTCAGCATATTCAAAGCTCCATCAACAGGACTACTTACAGTACAGTTAAAGAGGTAAGAAAAACAATAAAAATAGCCTTCTGCAATATAACATTGGATCATTTCTTAGGTCATACTCTACAACACTGAATGAAACACTGGTAATTTTTTTCCAATATGAAGTTTATTTAAAACATTTTCAATTAAATACATTTATCAAAATGTTTTTTTTATTGTAAATTGTAAAGCTGAAATAACAATGACTGCATCTTCACTTACATTTAATTGGCTAATTATGTTGGCCATTTTATCAATATTTTGCTCTACTACAAACTTTTCAGACAATAGAGTACAGGAATGACAGTAGTAGTAGTAGTAGTAGTAGTAGTAGTAGTAGTATGGCTATATGTTCATGACTGTTAGCCTAAATAGCTGTTTTGGAATGAGAGAATACCTTTTTTCAGAAAAATTCTGGTTATATACAAATCTGAAAATCTCTGCCTGAAACAATAAAATCAGGCTGTGAGAGCAAGAAGGGAAAAATATCATGTTTAAAATTTTAAAATTTGTATTTTAACTGAAATCAACTCCTTGAACTCTTAGTATACATACATACTGTCGTATTACAGGGTTTCGATGAAAGTTATTGGAGGCAAAGACAAATTGAAGAGATGACGATGAGTTTGTATCAAGAAAAATAAAAAGTCAGACATGTGGTCCCAGAAAAATTTCATTACTATATTTCAGTCTTCCTCTAGATGAGTCAATGAAATAAGGGTTGGTGTGTGTGTGTGTGTGTGTGTGTGTGTGTGTGTGTGTGTGTGGGGATAATCACTGGCTCCAAATTTAAGCTATTTCTTGTTCTCTGACAATTAATAACTCATTCACTGACCCATCTCAAAAATCCCTAACTCTCGACAGTAACCATTTCTTCCACCCACCCCAAGAGTTCCCATGATTGACTCCTTGTTGAGCAAATGTTCACTAGTGGTGGAAGATGGCTATTATATTACACACACACACACACACACACACACACACACACACACACACACACACACACACATGACAAAACAAATTCACACTTGTTGCAGGGTACAGACATCTTGGTTTAAAGTTATCCTATTGTTAAATAGCCCCTGCATTTTCCCATTTTATTATTACATAAGGATCAGATGTGATCTTCATGCTCAAAACATCAGGATAAGAGAGTATAGCAAAATAGCTCTCAGCCCTAAATATTGAGTTTATAGTGTACAATAAAAGTGCTTATTACAAAAGGTCAATCTAAAAAGTTTAAAAAGTTAATCTTTAAATTTCACAAGCAGATAATAGTGAGAAGTAATTGTTAGTAAAGAGACTTGATGTGGTAGTATTTTCATCTTGGCCAATCCAGTCTTGCTGGTTAGCAGATGTCTCTTCCTCCATGTGATTGTTTCTAAAACGAGATCTATCGGCCACCAGGTTCTGGTCAAAGTCACACAAGCCTCTTGTCGAGTTTATCCTGGTTGGGAGTGCGCAATATGGGCGGCAGGCAAAATTCCCTTATCAAACTTTGTGTCTAAACAGCTGATTGTTAACTTTTCTGTTCCTGAACACTTTAGTAAAAGAACATTTATACTTTAACATTCTCTGAGAGAAACAGTCATAAATGAACATATAAAGGTTATGAAAACAGGATCACACACACACACACACACACACACACACACACACACACACACACACACACACACACACACACACACAGAGGAATATCTTAATCAAAGCTAGCAGAAAATAATGGTCAATTATTATTATTGTTCAGTGACAAAAATATTAAAAAAAAAGCCAAGGTTATTGAATAGGAATGGCATTGGGCCACAATGTTTATACTTTGGAAATACTAATGAAATATAAATTGATTTCAGATATAAAAACTACAAAAAGAGGTTAATGTAATTTTATGCATTCTTTTTAGCATTTGTGAACATAGCTTAGGACAGTAAATTTGAATGTAGGCCACACAACATCCAAAGTTCATTAACCATAATATAGTTTACAGAAAATGAGAGAGAGAGAGAGAGAGAGAGAGAGAGAGAGAGAGAGAGAGAGAGAGAAAAGATCCACTGATGTAACATAATCTAGAACAATGCATATAAACACTATATATAACAATCTCTTTGCAATAAAAAATCTCACAATCAGTATTGTCCAATATATATAAATAAAATATTTTTCTAAATCTATTTCTCAAAATGAAATAACCACAGGTAAAAGAGATAATTTTTGGCTTAAGTAAATGTTTGAAACCCTCCCCTTATGTTTCTATTACTTTAAAATGGGTGTCAAACTCATTTGGCTTTGAAGGGTATATTGAAGCATACATCAGATTCTGTAGGCTGGATAAGGACAATTATTCCTAAACATTCTATTCCTAGGGTCTTCTTGGTTGGTCCTGTAACCTTTTGGTGATGAGGCATTACTCATGCAATGTATCTTGGGCAGAAATAGTCTAGCAAATCTAGAGAGGTCTACAACTGGTTTGAATTCAGAATTTTTCTTCTTCTAGAAGGTTAAAAAGTACAGTCTGCCCTACTATTTACACATAGCTGCAGGGTGAATAGTTGGATTTATACCTTTCCTAAGGGTATAAGTGCTATGTAAAATCCAATCAACCTCTTTCAGAATTTGAACTTTGGCAGCCAAATTCACTTCTTATGATGATAACTATGAGGCCACAAACATCTCATTTATAGCCAAAGCCAAAGCAAATCCAATTCAACAAAAAATATAAATCTGTCCATGGTGTTCTTTGTTTTGCACTATTTAACATACAGCATCAACTTTTCTTAACTTTCACATGATGGGGTTAGGTCGATAAAAAGATTTAGATAAAAGAATTTATGAAACTAGAATTACCTTTAACAAAAGCAGTAAGCTATCAAAAATAAACAGGATTTACTGGGATGTGTGCATGTGTAACACATTTGTTTTGCATCTCCATCTCGAAAGGTTCACCTCATTCTGCAGACCTGTGTTTATTGTTAACACTCAAAGGTTAATGGTTCAAAGGTCAGCTGAACAGTTTATAGGCTGACCAAGATACTCTCATGGAATGTGACCAAATGAGGTTTATTTTTCAATATATTCCCCCTTGTAGTCTACACACTTCTACTGTTCTTGGATTCCATTGATAAAAAAAAGTCATCAACAGCAGATATGACATCAGCCAATAAACTTTTCAGCCCTTCTCCTTTGTAAACTATTTTATAATCTTTATAAACATATATTTAACAGAATATTTCAAAATCAAAAATAATAACAAAACATTAATCCAGGGATCAAGCCTATGATTTGAGTAACATCCAAAGATTTAGGACTTCTTTTTTTGGGGGGGAGGGATATGTTATTGAGCAACTCAGTACACCACCTTTCTTCACAATAAGAAATTTCAGACACATGTATTGCTAGCTATCAACACCAAATGATGTCATGATATGGCTACACTAAATGTCAAAGTGGCAACTATTGTATATACACAAACACCCTAGAGCACTAGGAACAATAGCCAAAAATTAGGATCTAATGAAATATATACACAAACATCCCTGTTTACAGTGTCAAGTGACCTTGGCACATTTTTCTGCTGTTTCATTTAACTAATGCTTACTAAACAGAATGACAATATTATTACATTATAATATGAAACCAAGATGAGGACACTATATTCATTCGGGTATAATAACAACACTTGCTCATCTTAAAAATTTAGACAAAAACTAGATTTTTATTATTATCAAATAATACCAACAAAATAACTACAATATATTACTAAGTATAATGTGCAAGAATATCAGATTGATTGAATCATGTTTAAGAATCTAAAACAATGTAGTAAAAAGAATTTAAAAATTGTTAGTTTTAAAAGTAAATTAAAAATGTGTAAATTGCAAAATCTGGTTTGCATAAAAAATGCCAAGCAGTTGAAGGCAATGGATTCAAAGAGAATGAAAGGATTAAACTGAACAGTGGCTCTAAGGCAAATATTACATGGGAATTGTGTGCTTTTAACAGAAATTAGTGAAACATTCTGACAGCTGTCAAATTGGCTGTCCCCAAGAAATGTTAAGCGATTCCTGGTGAGTGAACTAAGAATTTTTATCAGTTCAGGCACTAAAAAGCCTTTTCTCATTAACTTACTTCAATTTCCTTGGAAATCAGAAAATACTAGTTGATGTAGTCGGATGTGTGTTTAGTATAATGGTTATAGACATAGGAAATGGAATTGGTGACTCAAGTTCAAATCCTGAATGAGGTTGTTCATGTTTCACTTAGTGGGAAAGCATGAATCCATATGTTCTTTCCTCAGCAATGAATAAATAGTAGGGCAGACTAGGTTCTTTTGCCTTGGTTAGGTAACTAGTCTAAGAGAAAGAAAACTGAATTCAAACCAGCAATACTCTGCTTAAAAATTGATCTTACATCATCTGGTCAGCCCCTGTTGCTACTTAGATAGTCAATTAAGTCTGATGACCTTGACAAGTTCTGGTTAATTGCAGTTTTCAGTCAGAGGTGCAAGATCAAGCATGTCTTGTTATACCTAGAACACTAGATGAGATGTTGAACTTTGTCAATTAGCCTTTCTTCTTGCTACTGTTTTTTTTTTGATAACTTATCTATTCAACAACCTGGTACCATTTGCTTACAGGAGAAATCCCTATGGTGTAGTGGCTAACAAGCTGAACTGCAACATTATAATAAACAATTTTGAACTCTGCCCATGCTATTATGTTCACTTTCAGAATAATGACCTTGGGAAAGGGATAAACTTCCTTATCCTTTCAGCTATGGATTAAATAGTACTACTACTGTCATTCTACAAGGATGACTTTAACATGAAGGTTGATATGCTATTAAACAAAGAAATCAAATGAAGTAATTTGCTCACAGTGTTACAAGATGTGAACTTATTACCTTATCATGAGGAATGTAAATTATAAGAAGAAAAGGTATAGATTTATAAAATTGTTTGTTTACATTTTTTTTTTCACCAATTTTCTTAACAGTTCAGCTTTTTTTTTATTTTTATTAAATTGGAAAAAACGATGCATCAATATTTTCAGGAAAGTTAATGACTATAAAGAAAAAGAAATGTGAAGGATTGTGGGTAAGAGGAGGAAATGATATTATCAATAACAGCTTTGAATTTAGTTTGTTAACTAGTAACTTTGTTACATAAAGACAGATTTGAAGGTCACTCAGTCATTATATGGTGTAATGGTTATCGTCACAGGATATGGACACGGCGATACGAGTTCAATTCCTGGACAAGACTGATTGCATTTCACATAGCACTAATACCCTTGGGAAAGGTGTGAATCCAATTATTCTCCCTCCAGCTATGGATAAATAGTAGGGCAGACTAGGTTCTTCAGCCTTGGTGAGGCAACGAGTCTAGGAGAAGGAAAACTCTGAATTCAAACCTCTTAAACTCCGCTTAAAAAATTGACCTTGTGTCATATCCTGCCTGAGCGGAGGGGTTGGGTAAATAGGATCAATATTCTTTTGAAATGTGGCTGTCAGGTGGGTTCAAATTAATGTTAGGAGGAGAGTTTATAATTTTATCTTTAGAGCTTACAACTAAAGGCGGATTTTATCTCGAGTATTGGAAACATGGTTATGAAATCAAAAGTATACAGGTCTTTTCTTTCTTTTTCCCCACCTCTTCTCAGTCCTCTCTGTTCAAGGACAAGAGATACATCATTGAATGCCAGTAAGAGCATTTCTCTGATTTCTTGTTGAAATGCTTGATCACCACCTTGACCTGTGGATGAGATCAAAAAAGCCATTAGCCAAATCAGCTGCAGCAAGCTACCAAGCATGGGTGCTATTTCTGTTGAGCTCAGGTGCTGGGGAGGAGTGTCTTTCATGACAATCTGGCCAGCATATAGGATAAAGAAAAAAAAAAAAAAGATGCTGCAGTTGTCTTACTGTTCAAACAACTAAGAGCAGAGAACAGTAACTACCAGGGAATTTCCTTACTCTCCACTGTTGACAAGATCCTTACATGTATAGTCCTGAATCACCAGATCAGTACCACTTTTGAAGTTCCATCGACAGGTTAAAACTGCTATATTATGAAGCTTTAGAACAGGCTGCAGCAGAGTCAACAGTGAAACATATCCAGGAGGAATGCATCAAGCAGAAAATGTAGTTCTTTTGTTAGCATGACAAAGGCCTGCTCTTGAACATCCAGAAGCGTTAGAAAAAGCCAGATTTAGAAGTGTGGGTCATGATCTTGAAAGCTTGCCTCTGCTTAATGTCTTATGTATGCCCCACAGAGCCACAAAAACAAAGCGTATTCCAAGATATGCTTTGAGGGCTGCATCTAAAAGCTGCTACGACGTCCTGGTAAATGAGCTAAAATTTCAGACAGGTTTGTTTGTTTGGGTTTTATGGCAGATCAACCTTTGTAGGTTGTTTAGTGCCAAGTCCATTTTTATACATATAAACAGTTCTATTTCAAACAATTCAGTTTAGCATAAGTACACAGTTTAATTGTCAAAAACATTTCTATTTCAAGCTATTCAGTTTAGTCAAACAGTTCTAATTCAAACAATTCAGTTTTGTATAAGTATAGTTTTTGTTTGCACATACCTAAATGTCAAAACAGTTCTATTTCAAACAATTCAGTTTAGCATACAAAAATAGTTCCACTTCAAACAATTCAGTTTCGCTTAAGTACACAATTTAGTTCTATTTGACCCATGGATAGGACCCTATCAGGTGCTACCACTCCAGGCCAGAGTGGACCAGAGAGTGATGGCAATGAAAGGGTACTCTGCATTCCCTAAAGCTCCAGCATTACTGGAACCTCACCATCAGATTGTTTGTTTAGGACACTCATTGGGGGGTGGGGAGTCTTAACTGTCTGCAGAGAAGCAGTTGGTGTATTCTACAGCCCCGGTCAACTGGGAAAATTCAGACTAGGGATGGAGCCAAATAGTGAAACATAACACACACAAACTGTACATAAGCGGAAAAAAAAAAAAAAAAAAAAAAAAAATACAAGTGCTAAAAAATACTAATTGGGTACATCATCTGTGCCCACCTTAGGAGTTTCCAACCATGACTGATAGCTGCACAGATATCCTAGGAGTGATAGTTAACCTAAATTATGATTGACTTAACAGTATATTATCCTGTTATATGATATCAAGTATTCCTATCTAATACAAATAATTTGCACAGTCATATGGTTTCAAGTAACTGATAATAATCCTTAGTAAACAATTACAGCTTCAAGTAAGTCTTCTTAATATAAATATTTTACAGTTACATGGTATCAAGTATCCCTATCTAATACAAATAATTTTTCAAACAGATTTAATTAACCCATAAATAGTACCCTAACAGGTGCTACCACTTACGGTCCAAGTGGACCTGGGAGTAATGACAATGAAGATTCTTACTCCTCTGTAGGGGGTACAGTGAGTATATTCTAAGCCCCCACCAACACTGTGACAAAGATCATAAGTTTATAAAATAAAGCAGATTACAAGTCAGTTTGACTCTTTAATTCTGAATAGGTGAACCTTGTCATTTCATCAAGAAGAAAATACTATTTTAAAACTTGGGTAAAGATATCTTTCTGCATCAATCTCGTAAAATTGCTAAGATTATAATAAAGATTTTAGCCTTTAACTTGCATTAAGAAAGAATAAATGCAATATCAGTGAAATTATACAACAAAAATTGCAGTAATTAGACAAATTAAATTATTTTCATGATAATTTTTTATCATTTTCAAAATAATGAGCTAATTGCTTTAATTCTTGGTAAATTTATCGCCAGTAAACTCATCATGTGGAAAATTTATTCTGTCAGATTAATTGCTCTTATAATATAGGGTTTCCCTAACCATAACCCTTTAGCTCTTTTTATTAATTTCTGAATTTAGCCACAAATAATTTACCTATGATAAATATATCCATACAATGAATTTACTGCACGTGAAGTGCTTTAAAATTAATGCTTTTTTTCTTAAAAACAAAAAAACAAAACAAAACAAAACCAAAAAACAATAACAACAAAAAACAAAACATTTCAGAAATATGTTAATGACAATACATTTTCATAAATAAACTAACCATAACAAGAAAAATGAATTATTCAATCAGATTCCAACAGCAATATTACTTACTGGATATTATAAATAGTTTATATCCCACCTAAGAGAAAGAAAGTACATCACTTTTAGTTGAATTAATCTGTTATTAATATTAAATGAAAAAGCTTCATCAAAAGCTATAAATTTTATCAATTAGTGAAACATTAAACTTTAAGTGAATCAACATCATATAATTTCCAAGCAAAGGAGAATATTGGACAAAGCATCAAACTAATGTATTTGGTAAACTGATTTTACAAGTTCATTATTTTGAATAAATTCTACATTTGCATTGAAAGACATCAAAATGAGATTTATTCAGCCATTTGCATATATCTTCAGTAAGTAAGTTGGGTGATCTGAAAGCTCCCTTTTTGATAGCTCCTAGGGGAGGATGCTACTCCTTTCCCTGGATTGCTCCACTTACCCTTAATCCATATCTTATAATGCAGAGTTAAGTAGACAGTTTAGTTCTATTTGACCCATAGATAGGACTCCATCAGGTGCTACCACTCCAGGCCAGAGTCGACCTGGAAGCGATGACAATGAAGGGGTGCCCCGTATTCCCCAAAGCTCCAGCATCATAGGAACCTCACCATCAGATTGTTTAGTGTCATATCCAGGACACTCGTTAGGGAGTGGGGGTGGGGTTATCCCTCTGCAGAGGTGCAGTTGGTGTGTTCTACAGCCCCAGCCAACTGGGTAATTTTTAAAGTTATTTATTTAACTATATATATATATATAAAAAACAGTGCTTTTAAAAGTGTATGCATTTTAAAATCAATCAAAATTTTAAAATTCTAAAAAAGAGGACCCTTCATTTCGGTCAAATTTCTTCAGAGAATGAAAAACTGTGACAGCTAAGATTATACATAAGGAATCAAACTTGGGGTAGTGAGTGTTAAAAAAGCATGGTGTGGGAAAAAAAAAAAAAAAAAAAAAAAAAAAAAAAAATATATATATATATATATAGTGCAATTAAATGGAGACTCAAACTCGGTTAAGCCGTCATAATAAATTTATTTCGGCGGAGAATATTTAGATATATATATATATATATATATATATATATATATATATAAAAGTTTAATATTTCATCACACATTGCTATAATATTTAGTTATCTTTCATTATGTCTTCATATATCATTGATAAGTAAATACAAAATTAAGACAAAATATTCATCTAGAAAATAGTTTTTTTTATACAAAATCAAATAATTATGAAACTAATCAATGCAATGATTACTGTTAGTAAAAGTAATCCTCTTCAGCTGATATTTATATTAAGAGAAATACAATGTATATAATGAATATTTATATAATCTTTTTTGTGATGCTGGTGGTGGTATGGATTCATTGTAGGTTAAGTAATAGAAATGATTAGGTGAACACACACTATCATCAATAGACAAGTTGAATAGAGTTAGTGGTGTCCAAGTATAGAACATGTACAGTAGTTATTTCCATGAATGATTTAATCCATTTGTATTGCCTAGCATGTCATCACAGAACTAGTTGTCATGGTGAAGAGACTGTGAATGATAACATGATAAGACATGCACTGGTACTGAAAGCAGTTGACATTGATTCTACAAGAAAGTGAAGAGGGGGAAAAAATAGATAAAAAGTAATAGCTACTTTCATTCACTCTGAATCATTTAGCAGTGAAAATAGAATAAGAAACCCCATCACAAATATATCAGAATTCAAATTATCTATTTACAAGAATTTATAAGATATTTTTTATCTTTTTTTATCTTTACAACTGTGTCATGACCGAATTTGTCAAGACAAGAGAATTTCTGCTGATATATATACAGTAATCTTCCTTCTCCTCATCCTAAAAAAAATATATGTGAAAATGAAATAATAAACTGTCACGTGAGTAAAGGAGACATGTCACTAAAACAAATTAGTGAGTTAGTTCAAATTTCTGCTAAGGTTGTTTGTGTTCATTTCACATAAATGCAGATGAGAAGGCATGAGACCAATTCTCCTTTAGTCAGGGATAAAATAGCAGAGCAGATTGAACCCTCAGAATTCAAATGGTAATGAAGGCAATAGGACCCCCTGCCTCCACTATCTCTCTCAAGAATAGATATGGTAATATCTATGAAAATTTTGCTTTAGATGTATTTAGTATATGTACCATTGAATGCAAGAAATAATAAGGTTAATTTCTCTCAATGAATTGCAGAGTGATGAACTATTTCAAGATTTAAAGATGGAAATTTGGAAAAGTAATGACATTGTTAAAAAATATCCACTACTCTGTGAGAAAGTGCAGTTGTATTTTATTGTTTTTTTATTTTCATCTTCCCTTGTTAAATCTGGTTTTGGCTGAGTGTCTAACTTACAATCAAAAGCTTGTAACTGACTCTACATTGAACAAAGAGGTGATCGTTGATTATCATTGACAACATTTGAGCTGAATATTTCAAAACTAGCAGAGCAGAATCAACCACAAGACTCCCATTGACTAAAGTAGTATCTTTTTAAGATAAATATGTCCTTGTATATTTAGGACTTATTTTTCTAGTGAACATTCGTTTTCCATAGAATTTAGTTGTTAAAGTTTTTGTGCAAGAAATCAATACACAAAATATTTCAACAATTTTTTAATATAATTTCTAATAATATTTAACAATAAAAATACAATGGGATTTTTTTCATTAATTGAATGGCTGTGTGGGTCCACCAGAGTTAATGAAGAATCAAAGGGGTTCATAAGTAAGTAAGTAAAAAAAAAAAAAAAAGAAAAAAAAAAAGGTGGAAAACCACTGCTATAAATCTAACAACTATTATGGGACAGAGGTAAAGTTCCAAAGAAAAAAAGAAAGAATTATTAATGGCCTTAAAGGATTGACAAAGTGAATTCTAAAAATATACTAGTTTACAAGCTTAAACTTATAACTGTACCTAGAGGCATAATTTTCAGTTGGTTAGCTAGCTGTGTTAGTATTTGTGATAATAGATAAAAATTTCTCTTAACCATATTCCTTAATGAGATTTATAATATATAAGTTGTCAAACATCAAACCTTTTGCTATTTGTGTATGCATGTGGGGCACACCAATGAGACAATGAAAAGAAAACAAGAAAATCATTGATAGAGTTTAATGGCATATCAACCTGTCTTGGGTTATTTTATGTCTAGAGGTTAGAGAATCACATTCATGGTAGATTCCTATTCACATTTTTGGTGTAGCTATTTTTAAAGAGATTTTTTCACAATTATATGATATCAAGTATTTCTTTCTTATACAAATAATTAGCACACAGTTGTAGGTTTCAAGTAAATAATAATAATAATAATAATAATAATAATAATAATAATCCTTAGTAAACAAGTATAGCCTCAAGTAACTATTCTTAATATAAATAATTTACAGTTATATCATCATCATCATCATATCGTGCTGGCAGCACGGATATCCCTGACCCTCTCTCGCCACTCCTCCCTATCGTTATAGCATCAAGTATTTCTACTGAAAATGAATAATTTTAAAACAAATCTATTTGACTCTTACATGGGACCCTACCAGGTACAACCACTCCAGTCAAAGTGGACCAGGGAGTAATATCAATGAAGGGGTACTCTACATTCCTCAGAATTAGGGCCTCACCATCAGATATTGTTTAGTGTCATACCCAGAACACTCCTTTCTTTTTGGGGGGGTTTCTTTAACCCTCTACAGGGATAGTCAGCATATTTTAAGCCAAGCCAACAGGGCAGAAAAATAAGAAATGACGTTTATTGTATTTTTGTTTTTGGTTTTTACTCAGTAACCCAGTTTGATGTTATATTAAAAGAAGAAGAAAAAAAAAAGAGAACTATTATTTCAGAATGATATTCAAACACAGATATAATATTGAGATTAGTAATTATAAAAAGAAAAGAAAGAAATTAATATGGCAAATTTACAATAAATATATTGATAGGTTTTATAAAATACTGACTAAAAGACTTTTATATAAAATGTTATACTTAAAATGTAAAAGCCATGGAATAAGCTGTTTGCAGAAAAATGACAAGTTTATAAGAAACTAAAATATTTTTGAAACAAGCAAAATAGGATTGAGAATCAAAATAGGATTTTTTCCCTCCTCACTTACCTTTAGAGCAACTTCAAAGAATCTAAAACTAAGTGAACCATAAGAAGAAGAAGTAGTAGTAGTTGTTATTATTTTTATTTTTTTAAAGCAAAAATTGATAATATGAAACAGAAGAGCAAGTGTAGGTTATGTAGTGACAGAGATGAAATGGTTAATCACATAATAAGTAAATGCAGCAAACTGACATAAAAAAAATACTAGCGTAGCTATGACAGGGTGGGAATTGTGCAAGAAATGAAAATTTGATCCTACTGGCAAATAGTATATGCACAAACTAGAATCTGTCCAAGAAAATGGGATACATAAACTTCTCTGGAACTTTGAGATACAAATAGATCACCCAATTGCAGCCACAAGAACAGAAATTGTGTTAATTAACAAGAAGAAAAGAACTTGTTATTTGGTGGATTTGGATGTGGCAGCAGACTATAGAATGAAAATGAAAGAAAGACAGATATCGGATCTTCCCAGAGAGCTGAAAAAGTTGTAGAACATGGTGATGATGATACCAAATATATATAGTGACCTTCGAACGATCTTCAGATGTCTGGAAAAGAAACTGGGGGAAGGAGATCAGAGGAAAATCAAGACCATCCAGACCACAACACTTCTAAGATCAAAGATCAGCTATAATACTTAGAAGAGTCCTGGAGACCTGAGGAGATTTGCTGTCACTCATAGTTCTGTTAAAACTGGTGAGAAAGATTTGCATAGAATGAAAGTAATAATACAGGAACATACTAATGCTATAACTATTGTTGTTTTACACATAATAGCTTAAGATCTCTAAAAAGTTACCTCCCCCTAGTAGTCTTTTTTTAGCAGTAGGACTAATCTTTAGATTATCACTGGTTCAGGGACTTCTGGTTTTGCTCGTTTCCTCCCTTTTCCGAGTTAACTTTATAATAAGGACCAAAATGTTTTCACTGTCACGTCCCCTATAGACAATCCTAGTTCCCTTGAAGTATTAACAATGTCTCTATGGTGCTTAGTTAAACACCTCCCCACAGTAAAAACTCTGAAGGTGAATAAAACCTGTTGACACCAGCAATTCGTCTTCAGAGTCTTTACTGCAGGGAAGTGTTTAACTAAGCACCATAAAGATGATGCCGATGTTTTGAGAGAACCAGGACAGTCTATACAGGACATGACCACTATAATTAATAATAATTTAGTACTTAGTAAAGTAGTAAAGAAACAATGAGGATATGATGTCAAGAAAAACTGTTTTTCTTATAGTATTTAAAAATTGCTAAAATATTCTGTAGAATTCAGTCAGTTTTTATGATTGAAGGGATATCATTAATAAGATTTAAAATCATGAGTTGTTAAAATTATCAAATAAAACTGTGCAGTTATTACAATGAAATTGACTAAAACTTCAATTTGCTTTATATAATTCTGTTCTTTTTTCTGCTTACTTCAAGCAACAACCTATCTATATACTTTGGCTTCTTTGTTTAATGGCATATCAACCTTCACAGGTTATTCAATGCCAAAGCCATCCTTTCTTAGAAGAACAGCAGTGATACTATTTAACCTATAGCTGAGGGCATACCGTGTATTCATACTATTCCTAATGGTATTAGTCTGAAAGTAAATGAAAAAGTGAGTGCAACTGGAGTTTGAACTCACTTACTATGAGGGCATAGTCCTTACTCGAACCATTATACCACAGAGAATCCTCTCAACCTATTTATAGAATTTATAAGTTGAGGGTGACCAGAAGGCTCCCTTTTCAATAGTTACTACACTGAGGTGTAGGGGAAGGTGCGACTCCTTTCCTTGGATTGCTCTACTTTACCCTTGATACATACCTTATATTGGTGAGTGTTAAGTAAGGCGGTATCAAGTACCATTTTTAAAGTCTTTAGTATGACATGACCTGGGGTTGAACCCAAGTCTCCTGGACCATTGGCGAACACCCTACCCACTAGGCCAATGAGCCTTTATAGAATTTATAACTAATTGCAAAAAAATAATTTAGGGGAAGTATTCTATAAATAGTATTAAATGATTATATCCTATGATAAATTATAGTGATTGTGATGAGTGCAAATGCAGATTTCAAACTATTATTATCAAATTGTAAATTAGATTGAAAATAGCTGTATTCTCTTTGAGCAATTTCAATCCATCTAGAAGTAAGAGAATTGTATTCATTGCACCCTTCATATGTACATTTTTTGTGTAGTTGTTTTTTTTTTAGAGGTTTCTTTATTTGCACATGTTCCTATTAAATATGAATAATTCTAAACAGATCTATTTGACTCATAGGACCCTAACAGGTACTACCACACTAGGTCAGAGTAGATCTGGGAGTAATGACAATGAAGGGAAAGCTCACACTTCACAAATCTCCAGAACTGGAGCCTCACCATCTTATGCAGTTTAGTGTCATACTCAGGATACCACTTTTTTTTCTTTTTTTAGGGGGAGGTTTAGATTCTGACCCCTCTGAAAGAGATACAGTTAGAACATTTTAAGTCCCACTGAGAAGGCTGTATTCTCTTAGAGCATTTCAATGTTATGGTGTTCACAAAAACAAGATGAGATGGTGTTAGAGTAACATACATACAAAATCAGATCCTTATAATATAGATGTTGCAAGGACATATCGTTGAATTAATATTCGACGGGTTTACATTTTAATAACAAAGACATAAGAGTTTTGCAATAATATTTGATCCTACATATGGCGGTGGGTAATGTTTCTCCCATTGGGATATCTAAAAGAATTGTTACTTTGAAAACAAAATATTGTTCTGACTATTAAATCCTGCCATTCTATTATATTTTCCTTTGTATGAAATGCTTTTAATCTGATTATTATATTGAACTGAATCTATTAAATATAATTTATGACTTTTTCACAACTAATTTTCATAATCAATATAAAGTGGTGTATCTTCATTCAGATGAGAGAGAGAGATAGAGAGAGAGAGAGAGAGATAGATAGATAGAGAGAGAGGGGGGGCGGTAGCTGAAAAATTCATAGGCTAACCAGGGTATTCTCATGGAATGTGACTAAATAAGGTATTTACTTTTTAACATAGTCCCTGTTGTGGTCCACACATTTTTTCCATTGGTATTGCAGTGTTTGGATCCCATTGGTCAAAGAAGTCATCAACAGCATATATGATATCATCAGATGAACTTTTCATCTCAAACTTGTATACATACATATATATAGAAAGTTCAAATTGATTAAAACAATCAATTTTCTCGTAACTTATAAAAACTTCCATCTCCCTAAGTAGAAAATATTGTGCTTATAACAGTCAAATAGTACTCAGTTAGAAATGGCTGGTTTAAGGAGAGAGAGAGAGAGAGAGAGAAACAAAACTTAAGAATAGTTTGATTGTTCAGTGTTTATCATTTTTTAAACATAACATGAAGATTAAAATGTTTATAGATCAAATTGGTTTGGTTTTATGGCATATCATCCATTGTAGGTTATTTAGTGCCAAATCCATTTTTATACATATAAACATTTCTATTTCAAACAATTCAGTTTAGCATAAGTACATAGTTTCAATGTCATAAAACAGTTCTATTCAAAACAATTCAGTTTAGCATAAGTATACAGTTTAGCTCTATTTGATGTAGAGATAGGACCCTATCAGGTGCTATCACTTTGGGCCAGAATAGACTTGGGAGTGATGACAATGTAGTGGGACTCTGCATTCCCCAAAGCTCCAGCATTACTGGAGCCTCACCATCAGATTGTTTAGTGTCATAATTAGGACATTCGTTGGGGGAGTCTTACTCCTCTGCAGAAATGCAGTTGGAGTATTCTACAACCCCAGCCAGATCAACATAGAGAAAATTATGAATATACTTGAGATATTTCTTAAACTGAAATCAAAAGAAATAATATTATCATTTAGATATTTTTCATATAAATATAAACACTCCACAGAGTACACACATGCACACACTGCAAGACTATTTTTTTTTCCTTTTTTCATTATCCATTGTATTCATATGTCTAAGCACATACAATTATATTTTATGGATTTTCTTCATATGGTACTGAAACTATTATTTTTATTTTTTTTACATGAGATCAATAAGCCATAAAGCTTATATACAACCTGTTTGAGTAACATTTGTAGCCAAAAAACATTCACAAATGACAAAACCAGTTTGAATTGTATTCAGTAAATTGTATATTGTCTATTATTGCCTTGGTTTCAGTTACCCGTTTTTTTTTTTTTTTTTATTTTTTTATTATGTATAATGTATAACTAAATTCATATTAAGCAGAACAATATTCAGCACAATACATACGGCTATATTTAAGTCTGGATAAACTTTTTAATACGATAATATTGAAATTTAATTACTAATAGAGAATTTAAAGAATAAATGACCTAAGAATATCTGATCATAAATTCATTTGTGCTCAGAAGACAGCCATTTGCAATTATTTATAGGTAATAGAAAAATTGAGAGCTTAGAAAATTTTACTAATCACCGAAGTGCGGGGGTGAAGGATGTGAAGATGAAAATAAACAAAAAGCAAAGTTTAATCAATCAATTAGTAAACTCTGCCAATCCTCCATTAACTCATCTATTCCAAGACGAAATCTCATAAAATACATATAAAATAATTTGTGTAGATATAATTTAAAAGTTACTGTTCTTGTTTTGTTGAAATTCAGAGTTTTCCTTCTCCTAGACTGGTTTCCATACCAAGGCTACAGAGACCAGTCTGTCCTACTAATTACCCATAGTTGGGGATAGAAGAGATGGATTCATGCCTTTCCCGAGGGCATTAATATAAAGTGAAATGCAAATAGCCTCATTCAGAATTTGAACTCAACTCAGTTGTGTTCATTTTCACAGAAAATAATTGTTATGTTATAAGAACCTCCTTGTTATAACAATGTATGTTCAAGCTATATACTAATTTCAAAGAATTTAATGATTGAAAAGTAGGTAACAGTAAAAACCAATACAGTAAAATACTGAAGAACATCAAATATGGTCATGAAAATGCACTTCAAGTTCAGATAATATATTTATAAATCACCAAATATTAAAAATTAGCCAAGTTATTCATTGAACTTTAAGTGTTGCAAGATGCAAAACTAAAAAATACCTAAAACTTAGCACATAATTTAAGTGCTTTTTAAAATTGCACATAGAATTCCATTTTATTCTGTTGAATAACAAACTAACTGTATCTATTTTTTGAGGGGTAGAGAAGATAATTAAAAACAATTTAAACAGTTGTCCCAAAAGGCAGAAACCATTAATGTTGATAAATTTAATCAACAGGTGATGTCTCCTAGATCAATTTGAGAACTTGGTTATGATTGGATAATCTAAGTCAGGTGATCAAGTGGTTCTAGAAGACAGATTGTAGCTAAGAATCAGTTAGCCCAGAGCAGTTTAAGGCTCCACACCTATTCCATCTATGGTCTCGTTGGTTGGTTTGTTGGGTTTTATGACATATCAACCTTTGTAGGTTATTTAACGCCAAATCCGTTTTTATGTAAGTAATCAGTTCTATTTCAAACAATTCAGTTTAGCATGAGTACACAGTTTAATTGTCAAAAACATTTCTATTTCAAACTATTCAAGCAGTTATATATAATAATTCAGTTTAGTATCAGTACAGTTTCAATGTCAAAAACAGTTCAATTTCAAATAATTCAGTTTAGCAGAAGCATGCAATTTAAATGTAAGTACAGTTTAATTGTGAAAAACATTTCTATTTCAAGCTATTCAGTTTAATCAAACAGTTCAATTTAGAATAAGTATGCCGTTAGTTCTATTTAACCAATAGATAGGGCCCTATCAGGTGCTACCACGCTGGGCCAGAGTGGATCTGGGAGCAATGGCAATGTAGGGGTGCTCCGTATTCCTCAAGGCCCCAGCATTACTGGGACCTCATATCCAGGACACTCATTGGGGAAGTCAGTGTATTCTACAGCTCCAGCCGACTGGGCAATACACAGAATTAATGTCAAAACAGTTTTATTTCAGATAATTCAGTTTAGCATAAGTACACAGTGTAGATGTCAAAACAGTTCTATTTTGAGCAATTCAGTGTAGCATTAGTACGCAGTTTTAATGTCAAAACAGTTCTATTTTAAACAATTCAGTTCAGCATAAATATGCAGTTTAAATGCATAAAAACAGTAAACGCCAACCACTTGTTTAGTTCTATTTAACTTATAGATAGGACCCTTATCAGGTACTACCACTCCAAGTCATAGTGGACCTGAGAGCAATGGTGATAAAGAGGTACTCTGCATTACCCAAAGCTCCAGCATTGCTGGAACCTCACCATCAGATTGTTTAGTGTCATATCCAGGACACTCGTTGAGTGGGGGGTCTTACCCCTATGCAGAGAAGCAGTCGGTGTATTCTACAGCCTCAGCTAACTGGGCAACATCTATGGTCTGGCTAAGTCTAGATTTTCATACAGAGTTGGAAAAGGTCTTTGTTATTCAGTAGTTAAGAACATAGGACAGTTTAGAGTAATGAAAGATGGCAGCAAGAGAAGACAACCAAGACAGCTACACAACAATTCTCCAGATGTTTAATTGCTTCTGGTCTCTTTATAAATGAATAAAAACAATGTTTTCTTTGTTATTATTAAACATTTTCTTTAATATGAAAATATTTTGAAAAAATACTTAAATGTAGAGAATGACAATTACGAATATTATCAATTAACAAAACCCTCAGAAATTCCATGGAACAAAAAACAAAACAAAACAAAATGAATAAGAAAGAATGATTCTCAATTTTATTATATATAAATCCTATTATTGCTTTTGTTATAAATAATTCTAAAATATGCAATAACAATCTAAATAATATTTAAGACACATTATTTGATAATATCTAATTCTACCAAAACTACAAGATCGATATTATAGTGGCATACTCTAAATATTTACATGTTTGCAGATGCAGTTGCCATATTCATGTAACATTCATGTAAATATTTTGAAAAAAAAAAAATAATAATAATACTTAAAAGTAGAGAATGATGATTAAGAATATTATTAACTAGCAAGAATTGTGGAAATTCCATGGAACAAAAAACAAAGCAAAATGAACAAGAAAGGATGATTCACAATTTTATTACATATAAATTTTATTATTGCCTTTGGGATAAATAATTCTAAAATATACAATAACAATCTATATAATACTTAAGACACATATCATTTGTTAATATTTAATTCTACCTTTCTAGCTCACTGGATCCTCAGAGCTCATTAAACCTTCAACAAACCAATATACAACAATTTGTTTACTATTCTACTTAGTGAGAATAGAAGAAGTTAACGCAGGGCAATTTCATCAGACTTGAACACAGTGTTTGATTTGAACAAGCAACATCTATGTAGAAGAATATTCCAATTGATTAAGGGTGGAAGAGTATCCCACTTGCCATGGGGAAGAAATATAGAATATCCCACTTGCTGTAGGGAGAAAATATAGAAGAATATCCCAACTAATTGAGGGTCAAAGAATAACCAACTTGCTGTGCAGAGAAAATATAGAAGAATATCTTGGTTGGTTGAGGGGGAGGGTAGAGGAATATCCCACTTGGCTGTGGGATGTGCTGTGTTAATGAGCATGAGCAAATGAACGGACAAGCAGAATTATTATAGAGGTAGGTTTAAAATTTGATACCACAATGAAAACTTTAAATACAGCAGGAATTACCCGCTTCCTCCCCCAAAAAAACATACAAAAACAAAAAAACATGATAATCAGTGAAAAGAAATTGCTATCTATAATTTTTTTTTTTCTTTTTAAAGATATATTGATGAAAAATATCAAAATAATATCTATCATAATATGAGATAAATTGTGGAAAAGGTTTTATTATCATGATTGCAAGAAAATGGTTGGTTGATTAATTGGTGTTTGTATATATATATATATATATATATATATATATATAAAGGATTTCTAAGCAAATAGTTTGTAGGTGACTTTATTTTTAAGCAAGTTGTTATAACGCATTTGTTATCACACAGTTAAATGGTTTCAAGCATTTCAAACATTAATAATTCAAGTATTCCTATGTAATATAAATAATTTGCACACAGCTGTAAGGTTTCAAAGAACTACTATTAATAATAATCCTAAGTAAATGACTCATAGGTATTACCAATCTGGGTCAGAATGGACCTAGGAGTAATGGCAACAAAGAGGTACTCCACATTCTCCAGAGCTCCAGGACAGGAACCTCACTAGCAGATGCAATTTAGTGATACATTAAAGACATACATTGGTGGGGAGGGGGTCTTACCCCTCAGCAGAGATGCAGTTGGCCTATTCTAGAGCCTTAGCTGATTGAGCAGCAAGAAAATAGATATAAATTGATTGATTGCTTGGATGGTTTCAAGTATCCTTAGTAAACAATCATAGATTCAAATAGTTATTATTTAAAACAAATATACAGTTACATGGTTTCAAGTATCCCTTTCTAATACAATTTTAAACAAATCTTTTTGAACCCTAGGTAGGACCCTAACTGCTACAACCACTCCAGGTCAGAGTGGTCTTAGAAGTAATGGCAATGAAGAGCTACTCTACACTCCAGAGCTGAAGCCTCACAATCAGATGCAGTTCAGTGTCATACCCAGAACACACCTTTTTGTGTGTGTGTGTGTGTGTGTGTGTGTGTGTGTGTGTGTGTGTGTGTGTGTGTTACCTCCCAGCAGAGAGTGCAGTTAGTGTATTCTAAGCCCCACCAACAGGATGGGATATAAATTGAGATAATTTTAGATTATTCTTCATTGAGCTATTAACCCATACATCTTAAAACTAAAATGTTGGAGTTAATTTCAATGACAGAGTGCAGATTTCATAGTTCATTATTTCTCTATCTTTTCTTGCAGAACCTTTTTAGAGAAAATGCATGTCATGTAAGAAGTGTATAAATCCTGTAATCCAAAGCAATCAATTTTCTTTAATCCATTTGGGATTAATCTTTCACATTTTTATCCAATCAATTAAAAACAACATTGTGAAAACTTTTTTAAATTAATCAAAAGATAATCTCCAAGCAAAAATTTTGAAGATCTTCTGGATTCCAGTTTGATTGTGTCCATAATAAAAAAAAATTGAATTAAAATGTATTTTTATCACATCAGACAAAAATATTTTCTAATTCATTTTTCCAGAAGAAAAATGTCGTCTTCATACACCAAACTTTTGTAACCCCAAATTTTTATATCCTTCTAATTATTAGAACTAAGAAGTGCGAATTATGACAATATGAGGTATTCACTAGTGCTAAAAACTTATAGAGAGTATGATGCATTTTTTTTATTAAGGAAAATGTAATTTTCCTTTTATAACAACATAAAAAAGATTTACTTTGAAAGAAATTCAAAAGTGAATCTAAAAGGTCAGTATTAAGTGAACTTGCAAATTGTCAAAACAAAAAGTAGACAGGCTTGGGGTTTTGTCGGTGCATTGATCCTTTTAAATTATGACATTTCTTACTCACCTGTTGTGGTTAAAAAGTCAAGTCTTTGGATAGATTAATTGGATCTTTGATTTTGTTTTGGTTAATGTGAAAAGAGATACTTCCCCATAATGGGATCTTTAATCAACCAAACCCCTATATTGTGATTTGGTTGGATGACCAATTAAAATCTGATATGTGGAAAGGATACTCTTCCCACAGACATAGATCAGTGCATTTGATTGACTAAAAGTAGTAGAAGAATAAAAAAATAATCTGTGATTTGTTAGCCAATCGGGAATGTTTGTTCCCAGGGGAATCCTCTATAAAAATAGATGTTTTTATGGTTAGATGAGAGAAGAGATCCAATGTCCTTACCAAAGAGAAGAGAATGAGAAAAGAAATCTCTCCAAGAACAAAAGCCTCACTTGACAGAAAGACTGTACTAACCAAATACCTCAATTGTCTGTCTCTCAAATACAACAAAAATGACTATATATATATATATATATATATTATTGTTACATCATTGTTTTTCAATAAATAATTGTTAATTGTTAATGGAGAGTTTTTCTTGTCTTTGAATTGCCAACACCCAAGCAACTTGATCCAACAAACCACTGAAGGTGTCAGAAGTTCTAGATAGATTGTCATCACCATCTATAGATCTTTCAAACACAATGTGGGCACAGAGAGAGTTGATAAACCAACTAGCTAGAAATGCATGAGATAGTCATGGAACTAAGGCCACAATTAAGTACCATGACTAGCATAGGATCACAGAATAAACTCTTTCTCTCTCATGATTTTTAATGCACAAAGCAATATCAAATTAAACAAGTAGACTATATAAACACTGTAAGTACAGTTTTTCTTTATCCTTACATTTGTTGCTACAAGATATTTTCCAAACAAATAAATAGAAAAAGAACACATGTAAAGGTAGTGAATTTACAAACATTGTACAACTAAATATAATAGAACATAAAACTATTTTAATTCAAATAATGAATTAAAACACAATGAATTACAAATCTTAAATTACTATGAAAGAGAATATACTCATTCAATATTAGACAGATACTTTCAACTCTTAAATTTATAGCAACTCTTTTCTCATGTTTGTTAGTTGATAATTGAAGGGATTCCAAGCATAATAGTCATCATCATCATAGGAAATGAGGTTGGCTACCCTAGTTCAAATCCTGAACAAGGCTGTTTGCATTTCATATACTGATGAAGGTAGGAACCCAACTATTTAGGGCAAACTGGTAGCATGTCTTGGGCAGGAATAGCCTGGTGGAGTCCAACCCTTTCCAGGTTGATAACTTTTTGAATCCAGTTTTCCTTTTTGTAGACCAGTTTCTATACCAAGGTCTTCCTATAAATCCACCAAATACTTCTTTGCAAACGACAAAACATGAAGAAAATTATGAATTGCAATTGTTTGATTTTCTGTTGAAGGATATGAGACAAAACATAAAAAAAATAAAAAATAAATAAATAAATAAAAAAATAAATAAAAATATCAAGAAAATTAAAAAAAAAAAAAATTCTAACTTAATTAAAAAATAAATAATATATATATATATATGTTTCTGTATGCAACTCTTTCAATAAGTTAAAATTATTTTACAACAGAAATCTTTAGATTAAAAAGAAGAAAAAAAAAAATTAATAGATTGATATCAATTTGTCTAGGGTTATTTTAAGCCAAGAAGTTAGGGAATTGCATTCATTGTAAATTTATATTTATATTTTTATGATATCAAGTATTCCTAACTAATATAAATAATTATATGGTTTATAGCATTTTTAAAGTCTTTGGTATGACGCGACCTGGGATTGAACCCAGGTCTCCTGGATCATTAGCGAACACTTTACCCATTAGGCCAACCCTACTACTAATTATATTATTTCAATTTAATAATAGTCATTTGTTTGAAAACAGTTATATGGTTTTAAGTAAATACTTATGATAATTCATAGGAAACAATTATAGTTTCAAGTAACTATTCTTAATACAAATAACTTACAGTTATATGGCATCAAGTATTTGCATTGAAAAAATGACAATTTTCAAAAAGATTTATTTGACCTATAGATGGGACCCTAACAGGTTAGAGTGGATCTGGGAGTAATAGCAATGAAGGGGTACTCCACATTCCCCAGATATTTAGAACTAGAACCTCACCATCAGATGTAGTTTAGTATCATATCAAGGATACCTCAATTTTTTGGGGTGGTGGTGGTGAGGATACTTTCTGCAGGGGACACAGTCAGTATATTCTAAGCTCCACTGAGGGCTGAAGATAATTTGAAATTACATGTTGATAGATGGTTCTTATGTGCCACATCAAATTAAATTTTTTTAAATGGAAAAATTCTATCAGTGCATAATAAAAACAACATCTCTTATTTTTTTTTCTTGCTGTCTAGCTAAAAATATTTTCTTTTTGTAAGGCTGCTTCATGACTCAACAGAAAGTAGTGGTAGAAAAATAGAATTGCATAATGGGTGCATCGAAATGAAGAGAAAATAATAGAGAAATCAATAAAAAAACCCAAAAAAACAGAAATAAAGAAAAAAGAAAAGTCATTTAGTGTAGACAATGTGACAAAGATGATGATGATGATATTGTACTTACTCTGTGTATAATCCCTGCTGAATGCAAATGTTTAATCCCACATAGCATCTGATACAGAAGGTAAGACATTCTTTCATGATCTAAATCCATCTGTATTACTTGACACAGATTTGCATCCATTAATTCCATTACAAGATACCTGCAAAAAAAGTAAAAAGTAATTAAAAAATTTCTTTTTTATAAAAATACCTGGTTTTAATAATTTCACTAATTCCAAGACTGATTACATTTCCTTTCTTTAATCAAAATTCAATTAAAAGCTGCCTCAAAATTATCATTTAATAGTTATTTCCCTTGATGAATTTGAATGACCAGGGTGAGCACAGATGATTGATTTTAATGGCAAGTCAACCTGTCTAGAGTTATTTTATGTCTTAGAGGTTAAAGAATAGCATTCATTGTAAATATATATTTACATCTTTTGTGTAGTTGTTTTTTATAAGAATTTTTTGTTCAGTTTTAGGATATTAAGTATTCCTATCTAATGCTAATTTATACATAATGATATGGTTTCAAGCAGCTGTTTCTATTAAGTAATAATCATTAGTTTGTAAACAATTATATTGTTTCAAGTAATTAATAATAAGAATCCTTAGTAAAGAAAGCTTCAAGTAACTATTCTTAAAACGAATGATTTGTACACAATTATATGCTTTCAACTAACTAATAATAAGAATCCTTAGTAAAGAAAGCTTCAAGTAACTATTCTTAATACAAATGATTTGCACACAATTATATAAGTAACTAGTAATAATAATTCTTAGTAAACAATTATAGCTTTAAGTAATTATTCTTAATACAAATAATTTATAATGGCATCAAGTATTCCTATCAAATATGAATAATTTTTAAGCAGTTCTATTTGATAATACCCTAACAGGTACTATCATTCAGGGTTAGCATGGATCTTGGAGTAATGGCTATGAAGGACTATTCCATACTCTGTAATTTCTAGAACAAGGATCTCACCATCATACCCAGGACACCTTTTTTTAGGGGCAGTCTTACCTCTCTACTCAGGATAGAGTCAGCATATTGTAAGTTCACAGACAGGGTTTGTGAGCACAGATAAAGATACCTTATTATCAAGTTGCAAATAATTGCTTTATTATCTAGGACCATTCTAACAATTTCCTGCTAAAGAATGATAAACTATTTTTGCTGTATAGTCATAAATCAGATCATTATAACAGATATATAAGAGTAGAAACATAGAACAAAATTATATTAATCAAATTGAGATGAATTCTGAATCTTAATGCAAACAATCTGATGAAATTATTTACATAAAAAATCAAATATTTTTATGATTACATAAAATAATCAGCAAGGATTCCTAAAATATGAAAGTTTGCTTTGATAATTTTCTAAAAATAGAATATCTCTTAACTATAGCTAACTTTTTGATCAATTATTTGAATAATCTATGTTGAAATGAGATGATGACACTAAAATCCTGCCTGTCATGAATGTCAAGTCAGTTGGTCCATTTGTGCATGCCATCATGTATGCAATGATGACATGCCATGGCACAGGGGTAGGTTGGTGGGTATTTTGTCTTTGGTAGACCACCTATCCCCCAGATCACAAAGACGATCGCTATGGCAGGTTCCAGCAGAACAAAAAGAGATGCCTTTCGTTAAACAATGGTGACACTAGTCATGGTTCTGGCTCAGAGGCTTTCAGCTGTTATCACATGGAAGCAGCTTGGCACTGCCACTCATTCAAGTGAGCACGCGAACCATTGCTCCAATCCTGTGGTTCCTCTTCTACTGAACGGGATAGCTGTGGCCATGGCTGATGTAACACTTGTAGGATAAAATTAACCTGTCTTATAAAGATCTAATTACTTAGATAATAAAAAATGATTTTTAAGTAAGGTTTAAACAATTGAGTTAACTCATAGAGCCAGTCCTGATCAATATACTGAAAAACCTGAATATGAGACAAATTTCATTAAATTTGTTTATGCTTTTAATGAAAGTGTTTGTAAAAAGATATCTACATTTTGGTTATGGATTAAAGTCTTCTTGCTGGCTGCTTTGTTAATGTTCACCCATAAATACATACACACATGTGCATAAACTGATAAAATTATTCACAAAGAGTACATAATAGAAAATAAATGTGGATTGTGATGATTCATTCCTAAGATATAAGTCCCTCATGACTGCTAATCTTTTTGGTTTGGTTTGGTTTTAGGCCATATCAACCATGCCAAATGTTTATTCCTTCATATTAGATATATATGATTTGTACATATAAGTCAACAAAGTTAAAGTGTTCCAAGTATTGCTATGTATCACTAACAATTCAATTAAACATCAGTCATTTGTTTACACACAATTAAATGAACATACAGTTCTATTTCAAATAATTCAATTTAGCATAAGTCATTTATTTGCACTCAGATCAAATGTCGAACAGTTCTATTTGACTCATAGATAGGACCCTATCAGGAGCTACACTTCAGGTCAGAGTGGACCTGGGAGTGATGCCAATGCAGTCCTACTCCACATTCTCTAAAGCTTCAGAATTACTGAAGCCTCACCATCAGCTTGTTTTATGTCATATCCAGGACACTTGTTGAGGGGAGGGGGTTTCTTATCCCTCTACAGAGATGCAGTCAGTGCATTCTACAACCCCAGCTGACTGGGCAGTGTTAATCTTTTTAGACGGGTGGTTGGTTTGGTTTCTTTGCTAAATGGCATATCAACCTTCATGAGTTATTTAACAACAAAATCATTCTTGTAGAAGAACAGCTGTAATGATATTTAACCTATAGCTGGGATGTGTGTTTACTTCAATAAGGAAAAATTTTACCTTACATTTTTATATTGGAGTTAAACTTAGTGTAATGGTTTTCATCATAGGAAATGGAATTGGAGAACCAAATTCTAATCCTGAACAAGGCTGTTTATTGTGAATTGGAAAAAAAAGAGAAAGAAAATGTAGAAGGCTGTTTATGCTTCATTTCATTCTAATGCCCTTGGGAAAGGCATGAATCAGTCTGTTCTAAACTGTTAGGGGTAAAGAGTAGAGCAGACTGGGTTCTTTAGCTTTTGTTAGGCAACCAGTCTAGTAGAAGGAAAACTGTAAATTCAAACCAGTTTTATTTTGCTTAAAAAAAGTGACCTTACATCACACCCTGCACACCGTGGAGGAGTTGGATAAGTATATAGATATTTTCAAAAATCAATCTTGAATTGGGAGAGTCTCTGTGGCATATTATCTAAAGTGTTGGATCGCAGCCTTAAAGTGAGTGAGTTTGAATTTCAGTGAGCACTATTGTATTTAATTTTGGACTAATGCATTTAAGAAAGGTATGAAACCCTGATCACCCCAGCTATGGGTTAAATAGTATCACTGCTGTCCTCCTACAAGGATGGCTTAAAGATTAAATAACCCATGAAGGTTGATATGCTATCAAACAAAGAAACCAAAACAAAATCAACCTTGAATTCTAAAAAAGGAAAATAATAATCTTTTTCATTAACAAAACCTAATCTTCAGTTAAATGAAGTTTAAAATACTAACATTTGAAAATGAATAGAATTCATAAAGATCTGATGAACAGCTAAGTGCAATGTTACTTTAAATAAAAGTATTCAGTTGTTATGTCACTTTTTTGCAGCCTGTCAAGTTGTGCACAGTTATATTCTTGAATGCATAGTTGAATGTGATACATTATTATCCTGCTTTAAAAATCAATTGATCAATCACTCTACTTTAATTATAAAGAAATAAATCCTTTGAAAATAACAATTTTGTTTCGGTTCAATCATCCTTCAACAGCTCACTGATAGCATACAAAAGTAGATGCCACAAGTTCAAGGTTTTAACTGTCAAGCAGGTGAGACTTATTACCATAAGTCACTTAGAAAGATTATAAATGTAGCATGTTTATCAATAAGGTCAACCTGTTGCATGAAACTTGAAGAGAAGATAGGAACCTCCAAGTAACTTTCACTACCCTTGTGACACTATAAGTTCTTCTGTTCTTGGGTGCACACATTTAGGTGCAATAATGCATATGGGTGAGCATGTCTATGAAAGCACACACACACACACACATATATATATATATGAATGATGAAATAGTAGATTTTGGTAAATCTGACAAGATGATAAATATAAGTGGAAAAGGGGATAAATCAAACACAATGGGTTGAGTAATAATATTTTGTTCAAGGAAGAATTTCTTCAGACTAAAATTTTTTTTTTGAGTTTTTCAACATTTTAGCAATTGAGGAAATTGATGAAATATTGGTGAAAATGTAATAAGATATAAAGGGAGGGAAATGGTCTAAAGACAAGAGACAGACAAGGAAAGAAAAGGGAGGGAAACAGATATAGGTTTGAGTAATGGTGGTAGGGGTTATTGGTTTTGACTGTGACCATCTGGGTGGATGATCAAGGCTAGGTGCCATTAAGTGTATCAGGTTTCCTCAGAGATTTGACCAGACAGAGGTGGATTAATTTCAGTGAGAAAGAAGGAAAAACCGCATTGTTGGGTTTGATCTTTGCTGCATTTTTCTGATTTATAAAATTTTTGAAAACAGTTACTTATGTAAACAAATGAAAGTGACCACATAATGCCTTATAATTCTCGAGCTGTCATGGTTCACTTGTTGGCTGAGCGGTATGATACTAAGTCTAATGTAAAGTTGGGCGGGTTTCGATCCCAACTTCAAGCGTCCTACACGTCTAGCCACACTGAAGAGTTGTGATACGACAAAACAGTATGTTTGTGGATGACAATACACACACACACACACACACACACACACACACACTAATCAGATGATAGTTTTTCTGTCTTGCACAAGGATAGGTGCAAGAAACATTGGGCCATATTCAAAGCCATAGCAATTATGCTATTTCATCTTAGCCTATGCAGACAGAGAAGACAATTCTATACATGCCATCTATTTGGAGAGTTTTTTTTTTTTTTTCTCCTCTCTAAGTTTTGATTTATTAATACTACCCCACTTGTTCTTGAATTTTACTATTTTAATTAATTCCGTTCATTGCTATTGAAAAGCGCCAAATGAAAGGGTCTTTTAGTATCTTATTGTTTTAAATGATCTAATAAAATGATTCCCCAAATTATATATATATATATATATATATATATATATATATATATATATATATATATATATACACACAGTGGTGGAAATGAGTATAAGGCACCCAATTAAATTGTTAATAATTTTCTTATTACTGAACAAACTCCTCACAACTTTCCACCAAAAATAGTTATAAACAAAACTTCGTTTTTGAGGGTGGAAATAATTATAAGACAGTTTTCAAAATCTACATATCTGGTTTACTTCAGAATACCAAAGGAAGAATAAGTGCATGCACAGATTATAAAAAGACTCTTATCACAATTTTAAACCAAGTGAGTCCTATTTAAACATTTCATAATTGAATACAAAAATGCCTAGGAAGTCTCCATTTAATAAAAATGAAGGGTATATTTCTGTCTGTAAACTTGAAGGAAAATCTATAAGTTTTATTGCAAGAGAGTTGTGAGAAATTATCTAAAGGACCCTGAATCGTATGGCACCAGAAAATGTCCAGGTCATCCACCTAAAATTACAAATGCAGCCAGATGTCGACTTTTTTGAGAAGCTTCTAAAGGACAATCAAGCTCAAGAGATCAGAAAAAATCTCAGAATTTACCCATCACTCCAAGAAATGTTTGTCAACTTCTCCATGAATTGCCAAATTTCGTATATTGAAACAGGAAGACAGCCCTGCTTTAACTGCTAAACACAAGAATATGTGCGTAGAGTGGGTAATGAAAAAAGTAACATGTACAAAGGAGAAAAGGGAAATTGTTGTATTTTCTGATGAGAAAAAGTTTAATTTGTACGGGCCCAACAGCTCCCAGTGTTATTGGCATGATTTAAGAAAGGAAAAGCAGTTGTTTTCAAAAGGACCATTTGGAGGAGGATCTGTTATGGTTAAGGAAACTTTTTCTGTCTCTGGAAAGGCTGATGTAGTAGTGATGGAAGGGAAACAAAACCCTGTTCAATATATCAATGTGTTGGAAAAAAGTCTTTTCCCATTTATGAATCATCTAGACTCTAACAATGCCATTTTTCAACAGGACAACACAGCCATAGACACTTTTAAGCTCACGAAAGATAGGTTTAAAACAAAAAATATTGAAGTTTTGGACTGGCCAACTAAGTCTCCAGATTTAAACCCAATAGAAAATTTGTGGGGAATTTTGTCAAGAAGAGTATACAAAAATAAACACCAATTTGAAGATAGAAAAACTTTAAAATCTTACATTAAACAGTATTGGAATGAAATTCCATCTGAAACTCTCAGAAAACTTATTGATTCAATTCAAAACAGGTTTGTTGAAGTATTACAATTGAAAGGGAATAAATGTAAATATTGAATTTTGTACAATTTTGTTGTTAAATACAAATTTTCAAAACTGTCTTATACTTATTTCCACCTTTGAAAACATATTTTTCTTAACTTTTTTTTTGGTGGAAAATGGTTATAAAATCAAATATGTATACTAATATCCATTGGATCTAGGTACCACACACAAATTTTCAGAGAAATTTGTGCAGTAATAAGAAAATCATTAACAATTTAATCTTATACTTATTTCCACCACTGTGTGTGTGTGTGTGTATATATATATATATATATATATTACACACACAGAGGGTGTGGCAGAAATACCTCCTGCATTTTAAATGGTCACCTGTGTGGTGTAAGTGAACTTAGGCAAATGGTAATGGCAGATCTATCTAGCAAATGTCATTCCATTTTTTTTCTACAACAACAACACACACACACACACACACATATATATATATAATTTGGCATTTATTACTAAGTGCTAAACTTTCTGATAACAATACTGTCCATCGTCATTAAAAAGGAAGTAATTTTCTTACAACTATTGTTTACTTTTACTGAATACAAGTTAAAAGGGTTAAATGAAATGGTTAAATTAAACTTGAAATTATTTAAGAAGTCTTGTTTATCTAAACTGTTGAAAAGAGCAACAGTTTTGTTTAATGACTCTAATTTACTTAATTGTTAACTTAAAATGACAATATTCTGTACTATCAATGTTTATTTTAGGAATGTACAAGTCTAGTTGGTCATTCTTTTAATTCAATCTAAAAAAAAAAAATAAAAAAAATATGGGAAGCATACTTGAAGTCACTTGAAATTCTGCCTATCACCAAATTTTATCCCAGCATAAGATTAGATTGGATCATACATGGGCAAATATTTTTAATTTTTCTCCCAGATTTTCTAGTTTTCTGGTTTATTCTATGCAGTGCTGTTGACAGTGTTAAGTACAAGGAAATATCCATTGAATGTAAGATTGCAATGTTGGAAAAGCTGAAATTTTATACTAAAAGTAATTTGAAGAAATAAACAAAGACAAGGAATAAAGGTGAGAAATAGTTAATGGTTAGTTGGTTGGTTTTTTTGTTTTATGTCATATCACCCTTTGTGAGTTGTTCAATGCCAAAGTCATCCCTGTAGAAGAACAGCAGTCGTACTATTTAACTTATAGCTGTGAGGATAACAGGGTTCATACCGTTTCCAAAAAGCATTAGTTTGAAAGTGAATGTAATAGCATGATGGGAATTCAAACTCGCTTACTATGATGTCACAGTCCAGCATGTTAACCACTATGCTATGGAGACTCCCTCAAATGGTTAAGAGTATGACAACAGATAATCTGACAAGATAAAAGTACCATAGGACTTATAATAGTCACTGTATAACAGCCAAAATTCTTTATCATCCAGAAGCACATTTATACTTGATTGGTAGATTTAACTAGATATCAACCAATCTGGTTATTTTATGTCAAAAGGTTAGGGAATAATGAACACCATTATACATTCATATTTAAATTTTTTGTTTAGTTGTTTCTTAAGAGATTTTTGTACATGGTTATATATGAAGTATTCCTATCTTATACAAATAATTTGCATGCACCTGTATGGTTTCAAATATTCCTATCAAATGCTAATAATTAAATGGTTTCAAGAAGAAGAAGAAGAAGTAGTAGTAGTAGTAGTAGTAATAATAATAATAATCATCATCATCATCCTCCTTAGTAAACAATTATAGTTTCAAGTAACTATTCTTAATACAAATAATTTACAGTTATATGGTACCAAGTACTTGTATTGAATATGAATAATTCTTAAAAAGATCGATTTGACTCATAGGTGGGACTCTAACAGGTACTAACAGTCCTGGTCAAAGTGTAGCTGGGAAAAATGGCAATGAAGAGGTGTTCCATACTCTCCAGAAGTGGTGACTCACCATCAGATGCAGTTTACTATCATATACAAAACCATTTTTCAGGTGTTCTTACCACCACTTGTATTACCCCTGACAATTGCTATGTAGGATGGGAGAGGAGAAACACAAAAACAACTCGCCTCATGTGTTAGGACCTCTGTTGCTTTATTCCCTCTGTTCAGTCTCTGATGTTGTGTAATGAGGTGTAAAGGAATAATGGATACAACACATAGGATAGCTTCTTTCTTCTAATTGGAATCAACTCTTTTGTATCTTTTAAAGGTTCACTTGCTCACTTGTGTTCTTGTACCCCAGTCAATAAAAGAGAGAGAGAGAGAGAGTGAATTGAGAAATCTTTTGTTATATATTGGGGTTCACAGAATACCCAATTCCCACTCTTCTGCATCAAGTGAGTGACATTGTTGAACCACCACTTAGATGACTGAGCAAGTCCTTGTTAACTGCTTTTTCAGTCTGGGGTGCTAGATGAAGCATATCTTGTTGAACCTAACCTACCAGATGAGATATTGAACTTTGTCAAATGATCTTTCTTTTGGCTGCTGGCATTTTTATCATTCACTTACAAGGTTACATCGAGATCAGGGCTATACTTTCTTCAAGCTGTTATCAGATCAGGTTACTATATCTAAAAAAAAAATACATTTGCCATTAATTATTTTATAAATTCTGTAAATAGGATATGAGAGGTTTTATTTGAGTATAGTTTGTTTTGTTTGTTGCTCCTCTATAGTTATGATTGATTGATTTTAATGGCATGTCAACCAGTTTATGGTTATGCTTTGAGGTTAGGAAATTGTATTACTTGTATGTTCACATTTACTGTTTTTTTGTTGTTTCTTAGTTTTTTTAAAATAAAATATGAAAAACCACCATATGCAGTTTAATTTCATACTCAAAGCACTCTTTTTTTTTGCGGTGGTGGTGGTGGGTTTACAGACAATGCATTCTAAGCCCTGCTGACCATCCTTGGTTAGATAGCTGAATTTGCCCCATTATTTTACCTGTAGCTGGTTAAACAAGAATAAATTGGTTTATGTCTTTCTGAAGGGCATTAGTATGAAGTGAATGTAAACTTGTCTGAAATTTGAACTCAGTAAACTTCTTCCATTTTCCATGCCAACAATCCTCACACTCACCACCCACACTTCCACATAATGTGAACGACTAATCAGTCAATTAAAACTTCATTACTGATTGACCTAGAAAGCATCTTCTTTCAAAATCCAATCTCGACACAAGTTATAACTGACTGACTTCTTGATGAAAATTTATTGGAAGATTTTTTTTTTTTCAATTTGAAAACTTGTAACTGCGCTTATTTAATGGAAAACATTAATTTTCGGTTTTCTTTTCTCCTTATTAATGATTGATAAATTTCATTAGTCAATATCAGAGATCAAATGATGTATTTATTTACCCAACCCCTCCCAGGCTAGATGACACAAGGTCAGTATTTAAGTGGAGCTTGAATTTAGAGTTTTTTCTTTTTCAAGACTGGTTGCCTAACCAAGGATAAAGAGCCCAGTCTATCTTACCATTTATTCATAGTTAAGTGGAGAACAGAAGTATTCATGCCTTTCTCAAGTGTATTAGTGTAAAGTGAAATGCAAACAGCCTCATCCAGGCTTTGAACTCGGGTCAGCAATTCTATTTCCAATGATGACGATCATTATGTCATCAACTCCTCCTTCAAACTATGTATACATAAACTTCAGTGAAACACACTAAACCATAACCTATCAGTAAGGTACAGTACACGTTATATCTATTTTTATGATATAATGGAATGATTCACAAGTGGTAATTTATCTATTCAGTAACCAATCACATCTTCAATTTTCATGATTTAAACTTTTGATAAGAAATACAGCTATTTTCTTTTGTCCCTCCGTCCCCAGAATGTCTGCATAAATCGGCATGTACCTTTTATGCTTATGCCTATTAAAAGCCAGAAAATATGGTAATATTTAGATCTTGAGATTTGTACAGGTATGTGTGTGTGTGTGTGTGTGTGTGTGTGTATATATATATATATATATATATATATATATATATATATATATATATATATATATAGAGAGAGAGAGAGAGAGAGAGACAATATTTTAGGTAGTATGTCTACTGAAGACATATATGCTCTAGAAACACTTACATATTAAGAAAGCCAAATTATTTGAACATAAAGCATAGCTTAAGATGTGCAAAGAAATCTTTAAATAATAATGATTCCTTATTGTAAAACCTCGCAGTAAAGCTGATTTATTGAATAGAAATTTGAATAATTTCTATATTAAAAGAAAAAAGAAAAAGAAAATAAAAATAAAAAGGCAAAAAATAGTTTTAAAATTTCTAAAGATTTTTCTGGTTTATCAAATTTTTTAAAACAATTATTTAAAAAGATTTGTGAAATTATTATATTCTCCTAATGATGACCTAAGGTGGAAACTAGTTGAGAAAAACTTAAAAAACAATAACTATAAAGAAATGTTATTTCTGTTAGTTTTATTTTTGCTTCTCTCTCTCTCATATATATATATATATATATACATATATATATATATATAGACTAATTCAAAGAAAAAAGATAGGCAAAAAATTTTGAAAGATTTTTTTGGGTTTCAAATGCATATAGTTCAGCCATTTTTACATAATATGTTTATTTTACAAGATATTTATTCATTTATCTATAAATATTCAAAACCAGCTCATCATTTATGGGAGGAATTCATGATGTATGTTGAAGATTTTTTTTTTTACACATATAACTTCAATTTTCATGATTTATTTGTGAGAGAAAAAATTCAAAACTATAATTCTGCAAATGAAAGTGGCTCCTTCACTGATTCAAACTGGTAATCGGAGTGAAACAAAAATGGTTTAAATAGACATATGAGGGTCAACTGAAAAGTTCATAGGCTGACCAAGGTATTCTCATGGAATGTGACCAAATGGGGTTTATTTTTTTATATTCCCCCTTGCTGTCCACACACTTCTTTCATCAGTATTGCTGTGCTTGAATCCCATTGGTCTAAAAAGTCATCAACAGTTGACATCATCATATGAACTACTCAGATCACCTTTGTACAAAATAATGTATCTATTGAATTCACATTCAATTTTCAGTTTGTAAAAAAATCTAAATCTGCAAACCTAATACAACACAAAATTTTCAGACAAAATATAGTGAATTTTGTGCTAAGATTTGTTGACAATGAGAGTTGGCTGAAAATTTCATTGGCTGAATAAGATATTTCATGGAATGTGAGTAAATGAGGTTTATTCTTTAACATATTCCACCTTGTGTTCAACATACTTCTTTCATTGGTATTGCAGTGTTTCATCAAAAAAAAGTCAACAGCAGATATGATTTTATTATATGAACTTTTCAGCTCATTTTTATATAGGTATAGACAGAAGCACATATAAACATATAGTGTTCTAAACTTGAAGCCATAATTTATATTTAAAGCAATGATTACTACAAGAATTGATTGATTCTAACAATATGTCAATCCATCTAGAATTATTTTATGCCTAGAGGTTAGAGAATTGCATTCATTGTACATTTATATTCTTTGTGTAGTTGTTTTTAAATAGGTTTTTGCACACAGTTATAGGTTGGTTGGTTGTTTTGTTTTATGGCATATCACCCCTTTTCGGGTTATTCAATGCTGAATTAAGTCATTTTGATAAAAGTTTCAAACAATTCAGTTTAGTAAAAGTACAGTTTTTTGTTTATACACAGTTACATGTCAAAACAGTTCTATTTCAAACATTTCAATTTAGCATAATAACATAGTTTATTTCTATTTGACCCATAGTTGAGACCTGATCAAGTGCTACCACTCCAGGTCAGAGGGGACCTGGGAGTGATAGCAATAAAGGGGTACTCTGTATTACCCAAAGCTACAGCATTACTGAAGCCTCACCATCAGATTGTTTAGTGTCATATACAGGACATTCGTTGGGTGAGTCTCACCTCTCTGCAGATATGCAGCCAGTGTATTCTACAGCCCCAGCTGACTGGGCCAGCAGTTATAGGATATCAAGTATTACTATCAAATACAAATAATTTGAACAGAGTGGTATGGTTTCAAGCATGAAGACAATTAATTATATGGCTTCAAGTAACTATTTCTATTTAATAGGAGCCATTCATTTGTACCCAGTTATATGGTTTAAAGAAACTAATAATCCTTAGTAAACAATTATAGTTGAGGGTGACCCTAAGTCTTCTTTTTCAATAGCTACTACACTGAGGTGTAGGGGAGGGTGCTATTCCATTCCCTGGATTGCTCCACTTTACTCTTGATCCATACCATATAATGCTGAGTGTTAAGCAAGGTGGGATCAAGTACCATTTTTTGTGTCTTTGGCATGACTCAACCTGGAGATTGAAACTCGGTCTCTCTGGACCATTGGCGAACACTCTACCCATTAGTCCAATGGCCCATAGCTTGAAGTAACTATTCTTAATATAATTAACAACTAACAGGTACTGCCAGAGTGGACCTGGGAGTAATGTTAATGAATGGGTACTCCAGAGTTCCAGAACTGGAGCCTCAACACCAGATGCAGTTAAGTATATCCCACCTCACCATTTGTGTGTGTGCACGTGTTACCTTTCTGCAGGGAATAAGCCAGTGTATTCTCAGCCTCATAGCTGGCAAATAATGCAACTGAGGCACTATTATAGAATTTATGAGATATTTACAAAAACTGACATATTTTAGATTTGATAATGGCTCATAAATATGACAGTATTTTTTACATACATTAATCATGAGTACTAATCTTAAATTCTTAAATCATGTATGCATTCTTTTTAAAAGCTCCTTCCCTACAGCCCTCTCTATGCTTATTATGCTATTAAACAAAAATATTGTTTAAACATTTGTTAACCAGAGAAGTGAATTATAAATTTATTAAGTCCACTCAGACTGAATAGATGAAATATATACTTACACATCTTGAAAATCTTCTAATGTTTTCTGTGGTGTGAATGCATTTAGTAAACCTATGATCTGTAAAAAGAAATAAAAAGCAAATACAAAAATAAAACTGAGATGATGATAAATTCTGAATAGATTTCAAAAGTAGTAAAAAACAAAATTGGCAAAATATGTTCATATATGAGCGTCATGATGATATTAATGTTTCTACGAGGATCATTCAATAAATAAAGTGAATTTTGCCTAAGGAGTTGGCAATAGAAACCACTCTTTACAGTTGCTTCTTGTTCAAGGAAATCAGTAGTGGTGAATCCTTTCATATCACAGATTACAATCAGCATAATCTTCTTTACTGACTGCTGCATCTGGAACTTTTTCTTTAGCTGAAAGTCAGTGTGTTTCCACTTAATGGACTGCCTTTTCAACCCAGGCTCATCGTGCTAAACCTATGTTCAGTCCATTTGTAAAGATTTTTTTGACTAAAACATGCTTCTCTGTACACATCACATGTTCTTTTGTAAATTTCACATGGTTTACACTTTCAAACACAAAAGTTAGATGACAGACCTCTGTTCAAGCATGGAGCACTCTGATTTGCCAGCATTTTGAATAGCCTCAAAACAAATATTTTTGCAAGATTAAAATAATTTTTGCCATCAACCAATTCCAAACAATGCAGAGTTTACATTCATAGAAGAAAAAAAAAATTTGCTTTTTTAAAAAAAAGTATTGACTGTATTTACTGAATGAATCTCATGTTGAAAGTGATTGATGGATCATAAAATCAAAAAATTTATCAAATGAATTAACAGTTCTACGTCATGAGAGACTTTAGAAAAATGATTTTATTTGTTACAACCAGTCATACAATTAAGAAGCATTAACTAATATAATAATAGCAGAGAGAATAGAAATGCCTCTCTTTAAAATAAGGAAATTTCAAAACTAGATTCAGTCCATTAGTTAAAAAAACAACAACAAAATAATTCATATAAAAAATTATCAGAAAATTATTGATAGTTCTTTCTTAATAGTTTTTTTTTTGTGCATATATTTAAATATCAAGTATTGCTATCTAATACAAATAATGTGCATACACATTTGTATAGTTTTATGTATTCCTATCTAATACTCATGATTATATGGTTTCAAGTAAATATTTCTATTTAATAAGAGTCATTTATTTGGACAGAATTGTATGGTTTTAAGTAACTAATAATCTTTAGTGAACAATTATAAGGTTCATGTAACTATACTTAATACAAATTCACAGTTATAATTTTTAAACAGATCTATTTGACTCACAGAGAGGACCTGAACGGGTACAACCACACTGTGTCATACGTGGTACATTCAATAAGTTTCCAGACTTTTTAAATTGTTGTAAACACTTGAAATTTCAGTATGTCATTGCTATACATCTTATGAGATAACTGACCAATTTCTATGATTTCAGGTTCAAATGAACAGCTACAGCAGGAATTGGAATACACCCTACTAAAGCCTGATTGTCACAGCTGGTGAATTTCAAAAATGAATTCTGGACATGAGGACACTTTAGAAGAACGATATGCAATAAAATTCTGTTTTAAACTTCAGACTGCTTTTGGACCATCTTGCATGAATCGAGCATCAGTTTTTGAGTGACATAAGAGATTCAAGGAAGCCAGGGAGTCTGTGAGGGATGATGAGAGGGGTGGGAAGAGTAAGGAAGTCCATACACCAGAGTTGACTGACTAAAGGGTTAGGGTTAGGGTTACTATGTTGAGGTTTTAAGGGAGTTCAGGAAGAGATTCCTAGGGAAGAGGCCAGCACTCTTCAAATCAGGTCAGTGGCATTTCCACCAGGACAATGCACCAGTCCACAACTCCATCCTTGTCACAGACTATTTGACCAAGATGGGCATCAAGACAGTTCCTCAGCCTTCCTATAGTCCAGACCTTGCTCCCTGTGACTTTTGGTTATTCCCTAAGCTCAGAGGCTGTCGTTAAGAGACAATTGAGAAGATAAAAGAGGCTGTGACGAAGGTCATTGCCACGCTCACACAAGAGGACTTCCATGGGGCCTTCCAGAAGTTGTTGGAACGGTACAACAAGTGCATTGCAGCCGGAGGAGATTACTTCAAAGGGGACTAGAGTTTCATGTGTGTACTATCAATAAAAGTGCCCATACGAAAAAAGTCTGGAAACTTATTTAATGATCCTCGTATATGCACTGAAAACTAAATAAAGATAATGTGACAAAATAAACACAAATTAGCTATGTTTCTTATTATTTTATTATATATATATATATATATATATATATATATATATATATATATATATATACACACACACAGGCAGATACTGTCTAGCCACACTGATGAGTTCTGATAGAATGAAACAGATCTGTCTGTGGATGACTATATATATATATATATATATATGAATTATTCTTCTGAAGCATTTATTAAGAACATAAAAAAGATTTGGATTAAAGATTTACACACATTTAAAAAAGGTCCAAAATGAATCAAGGCATTGTTTATTGACAGTTATATATACATATATATATATCAAATAGATAGGTCCACGAAGAGATTTGTATTTTTTAAAAATTTATTCATTTTGTTCTTACATACGTGTTATATATGTGTATGTTTCCAGCTTGTTGCTTTCGTCAGGGAACATATATGGCACAAGGCCTAGTTAATGGGGTACTCAATGAGACTTGAAACACACACACACACACACACACACATATATGATTTGTATCTGTTTTGGTATGTATATGACTTATAACTCAGAAAAGAGCATTAAAATCACACATAGACTTTAATATGCCAATAGTAAGTAAAAGTACAAAATTTACTTTTTGATTTGACTGATTAAATGATATGATTCAATAACTAAAAATAAGTTCTTACAAAGTAAGTACAAAATGAAGATCTGTCATGTTTAAATATCATACTGATTCCATAGACAAAAGTTGAATTTAATGCTTTTTTGAAAAACACTGTTTTGAGTTTAGTATAAATTGTAAAAAAAAAAAAAAAGAAAAAAAAAAATTCATTTTTTGGAGAACTAAAAAAAAAATCTTGAAAATGTTTCAAACTATAGGGTATCTTTTTTAAAATACTCTTTTAAATGTAAACCAAAGAAAAGAAATTGTAAAATGAAAAATTTTATATTTTTATTTTTTAGCTTCTTTTTATTGTAACTACCTACAATGAAAAATTTGTGGAGGGTAAAAAAACAAACAAAATCAAGCAAAAGCATTGTATTGTTTATTGACGACTCAAAAACTGATTTTTAAACAGGTACTTTTCATATTTCTTAGAACAAAATTTATCAAGTTTTGATCAGTGTAACTTAAATGCTTTTTTTGATAAAAAGAAATAAACTATTTATAGAATAAACAATTTTCATTTGAATTAATAAGCAAAATTTTCCACCAAAAAATTACATATTTCTAATTCTTAGCCTCTTTTTCTTATTACATTTTTAGAGGGTGTAAAAGAAAATAAATCAAAAAGATTTTTTATCACAGGAAATTATATAGTGAATTTAAATATTTGTCATATTTAAAAATATCTTTAGAAAAATGAAATCATAATAATGTTTCAAACCACTCACAAGATTAGGATTACATTAAAAAAAAAAAAAAAAAAAAAAAAAAAATTCTTAAAATAAAAGAATATTGTGATATGTGAATTCTTCGATTCTTTTATCATTAAATTTTCAGAAGATAAATAAAGAATTGAATTTAAACGATTCTGCTTTTCCAAAAATTATTAACTAAAAAATTGTTCTGTAACTGAGTACTAATTGTAAAAATGAAAATTCATTAGAGATGAAAAAAATAAAACATCTTTTAAACTTTTCATCAGTATAGAGTTATATATTATTTTAAAAAATAAGAAATAAAAAATAATTCATGAAATAAAAAAAATATTTTACGTGTGAATTTATAGGCAAAATTTTTCAACAAATAAAGACACATTTTAAATTCTTAGATTATTCCTCTCTTCATCCCTTCCATCTCATTCACAGGTATTCCTAAAATTCTTTTAGTTAAGTCATGGACCAGGTACTTCTGCTAGTATATACATACATATATATATATGATAGATTCTCCTGTCGGTTTTGACATATGAGGGCCACACAGCTCTCGTCAGGTCTTATACCAGTGTCTCATATGACATTTCAAACCAGCCACAGACTTGCATGCAAGTCTGCAGATAGTGCAAGCAGGAAAGTTATCAGATGAAATAGCTGGCAATACCAATCTAGCTTTTGCCTTCTTTCTTAATACTTTGAAATGTTGGAGATGGTTTTTGTCCAAGTTCTTGATGGCTACACCTAAGATTCAACAAAAAATTTATAACTGATAGTATAGAACTAAGCCTTAATAATAACTCCTTCCAATTCAATAATGTACATTACAACCAGACCCTAGGAACAGCTATAGGAACTAAAATGGCACCAACATACACCACCCTAATCTAAGTATATTTATAAAAAATTCTATTAAATCATAGGTCAAAAATACAACAACAACATAAAATGAGAATTTACTAGGTTGTGGAAAAGATACTTAGATGATTGTTTCATATTCTAGAAATACTCATGGGGGAACATTAATGAATTACACAACCTACTCTAAAACCTACACCCCAAAATAAAATTCACTATGAAACACAGTTTTAGAAAGCTACCATTTTTAGACATCTTCATAAAAAACAAAAATGGCCAAATTATCACAGATGTCTACCACAACCCATAGTCACCCAACAATACCTTCATTTCAATAGTCACCACTCCAAAAACTGCATAAAATCCACCCCTTACCCTCTAGCATGTAGAATATGCACCATAATCAAAAATAAAAACCCTCAGAAAAACTCACCTTACAGAGCTATACACAACCCTCCACCAGAGAGGATACCCACCAACACTGATAAATAAGGGATTCGAATTAGCAGAAAAAATACCACTAAAAAAACTACGAAACCTTAAAAAACATAACAACAAAAAAACCCTAGCATACGTCACAACCTACAATAAAAACAACCCATAATGATTCCCAGAAATGATAAAAAATCTAGATGAACTTAAAAACAATGACAAAATCGAATAAATACTAGACACAACAAAAGTCATTAAAAGCCAGAGACAACCCAAAGACCTTAAAAAAATACTCACCTCTTCTATATTCAGGGAAAACACAACACAAGGGGTTACTAAATGCAAGAATGAAAGATGTAGAGTATGTGATATAATTACAGAAGGAAAATCCTATATCTTCAAAAACCCCAAAACAAAATTCATGATAAATAAACATTTAAGTTGCGACTCAAAAAACATAGTCTACATAATTGAACATAAAAAATATAAAGAAGTATACATAGGATTGACACAAGCCCTCAATACCAGGATATCACTCCACAAAAGCAACATTAAAATACCAGAAAATAAAAAATTAAATGTGTCTAAACACATTTAGCAATTCAAAACAATGCCCATATATCAAACTAACAACTATACATTATTTCAAATAAAAGAAAAAACTTCATAGAAAAATTCAAGCCCACACTGAATAAAACATAAACCACACACACAGAAAAAAATAGTAAAAAGTAAAAAATAGTTGCCAGTTAAATTTTAAACTACATTACTTCAAAAGAAAGAAAAAAAAGCTTCATTGAAAAATTCAATCCACAGTGGATAAAATATAAACTATATATATATATATATATATATACAGAGAAAAAAAGTAACTGTTAATTGAATTTCAAACCACTTTAACCCACCCCCAACTAATAAACTCTATAATATATCAACTACACACACACACTGAAAAAACATTAAAAGTTCTCTGAAGAAAGCTATAGGCTGGAAATGCAAGAACTAAATGATTTTTTTTTTAAAAGGATATAAATCACTTTGAGGACCTATTCATTTTGCAATATTTACTTTTTTCTCTCTTTGGACCAACAGGAAAAAAAAAAAATTCTTTCTTACATATATTATTCATAACCAAAAATGTAGCTATGATTATGACACTATTCTTTTTCTAACCGAGATACTCAAGGGTTAAACTTGAAAACAAAAAAAAATATTTACAGACTTACAAATATTAATCATTGATACTGTTAATAATAATTGACTAACTTCACACACACACACACACACACACACACACACACACACACACAGTAGTTGAAGTGGTCATTTCCTGTAATGTTATAACTTTAAAAATTTCTTTACATCAAGTACTACCAATTAGTGGTGTGTGTATATATATATATATATATGCAAAAAATAAATAACTGGCAAGCACCATTTTGTTTTTCCTGTTCTAGTAATAACTAAAGTTGGTTTTATACACAGTCTTTCATTTTTACAAGTCACACTTATCTTTTTGTTTGCAAAATTTGAACAAATATGTTGGTACTAAAATTATGATTTTAATATTGATCTTTTAAAGTTAAGTTTTCTTCTAAGTTATCAAGTGCAAAACTAGAGATAGAGAGGAAGTATTTCATAATATAATTGTAAAAAAACCCCAAAAAAACAAAAAAACAAACCTCATTGGAGTTTCTATCACCAACTTTGATGAAATTTTAACATTACAGATGCAAGAACATAGACTATGAATCAAGAAGCAATTTATTCATTAGTAGCTAAGATTATATATACTAACAAAAATATGCACCCTGTGGGTACATGTATTTAAATTTTAATGCAATGAAATATTTTATCAAATTAGAGAGAGACTAACAAAACCAAATAAGAATGCATATAAAGACTTTAATTGATTTCTACATAAAATCATACATGATAACATTTATTTCAAGTTATTGAAAATTAAATCATGTTCATTCAAACACTAACAGCTCTCTTGTGACCAAGCTGTTCATACAATAACGGATTTATGAGAAAGCAGAGAATAAAATTATTCCCTTTTTTTATGACTTATTTTTGTGTGTATGTATATGTAAATATCTAAAAATAAATAATAACGCTATCAACCAAATTTTCCCCTTTTGTAACAGTCCTTAACCCAAGTGTTTTACTAAATCTAAAACAGAAATAGACCAATGTGTGTCATGGTTTTCTAAAATAACTTTTTTATATTTTACCACCAAAAGCTAGTGGGCCTGAATATCAACTATCTCCTCCCCTAGTTAGAAGTAGAACAGTAGTCAAAGATAGACTTTATATACCCCAGCCTCTGAATAAAATATATCAGTTCTGAATTTGACAAGGATAACCAAGTTTTACCATCAAAGGATATCAGGACTGACATGCAAGTAATAAAAAAATGCATAAAAGACAATGTTAGTTTCAATGCAACCTCTTGTTATTTGTTTTTTTGTTTTGTTTCAGCATTAAACTTTTATCACAGTACCTGGAAAAGTTTTCTGCTACAATATTAAGCTTCATTTAGTTATGAACTTGTTACACACCATTGCTAAAATTCACACCACCCACAAAACACTTTGTTACTTGAAACATTTGACCATCTAGTCCTGAACAGAAAATACATTAAATAACTGCAATGTTAATATAAAATAATTACTGGCAAACATCTTTCTATAAATAAAATTTTCTTATTAAAGACTTCTATAAGAAGTTAGCAATATTGTTTTCCTGTTTATTTAATTCATATTTCATTTTAACATTAACAGTAACTGGAAGACTTTGCTACAATATTAAATTACCTTTTGTTATGGACTCGTTACATCTAATTTGTTAAATTCATGCTACCCTCATAACAGCTTCATGGGTCATCTAGTGTTGCATAAAAGAGTTAATAATTTCTTCTTTTTTTTTTTTTTTTTTAGATTCATAAGAATTAAAAATAAACTGATAAAAGTGAATATATCTCTTCATTCTCTAAGAGTATTTTTATGCTATAGCACCAACAAAAATCTTGCTACAATGTGCCATTTTTTTTTTTTTTTGCTGTGTCATATAAATAGAAGAATCAGATAATCAAAATATAAATTTTCAGTATTTAGCCTGATAAAAAGAAGATAATGGCAAGTAGCTCATACCTTTAAAGTAAGAAGTTATATTCTAATATATGGTATATTTGGCTGTCATATATGATATATGATATATTTGGCTATCATATTTGCTTCCACAAATCTTTGTGGAAGCAAATATTCCTCTAAGAAAGAAACTGTAGTTGTTATGACTGCTCCTGGTGGTCTATTGATTAGATGATGACCATTACAAGCTTGGGAATTGAACTTTACAGGTGATTAGTGCTTTATAGGGCAAATGGATTCATGCCTTTCTTAAGGGCATCAGTACCAAGTGAAATGCAAATAGCCTTGTCCAGAATTGTGTAGCCACTTTCATTTCTAATGTTGATGATTGTTATGCGAAGCTATATACCACTTAATAATGCCATAATCTTATAAAATATAGACAGAGACAATTTTATATAGATATTGATAATAAGGGAAATTACTCTTTACTTAGCATTTAATACTTATCTCTCTTGAGATAACTGTGCTAATAAAAATCTCACTCAAATATGTAATTTTTGCTGTGTTATATAAAAACAAAAATGAGATCATTTTCAAGAGCCAATAACTGTTACTATTTAATGGTTTTAAAGTAAGAGGTTATATTCTGATGTCAAAAAAGAATATTTTTTCATGATCAAATTGTAATTTGGCTAAAACATAAATCACATTTTCCCTTGAATGAATAAAATTTATGCTTTTGAAAAAAAAAAAAAAAAAAAAAAAAGATGTAGCAAAGAGAGTAGTGTAATCTATTCAGTTAAAAAAAAAAAAACAACCCAAAAAACTTGTAATATTCATATCTTGTGAATGACAATATGTGTTAGTTGTGGACCATTCAGTAAATCCAACTGATAACCACATCAAAAAGATCATTGACTACAGCAACCCAAATGGAAATAGCCTTGCTTAAGCAGTCCACATCTGGTTGTGTGAGAATGTCAAACAAGATTGCCACCACTATATATAAGTCACTTGATAAGGAAGATTGGTTGAGATGGGGAAAAATACTTGAGATACTGAAACAAATTTCCATATAGCTGAAGGAACTAAAAAAGAAAAAGAAAGAGTTGGAATATGGCATCTTTGTTCTTCTGGTTGCAACCATCTTTATTTTTAGAGACACAACACTGTCTGCAGTTTCCTTCTTCAGTCTGAGCAGTAACTAAGAGTTGAAATGCAATCAAATCTATTTTTTCTCTTCACCTGAGCAATGAATAACAAGAGTAATCCAGGAGACATGGATCAGAAATAAAATATTTTGTAACCAAAGATTTTCAGATACCACAGTAGTGGTGGTGGTATATATGATTTAATGGTCAAAGGGTTCAAAGTTAGATTTTAATCATTGTTGGAACTTGCAATATTCAACTTGTAAAAAAGAAAAGAAAAAGAAAAATACTTTTACAAAGCCAGCTTTTTACCTTAAAAACTCACACTACCCAAAAGAAAGAAATTTGTGATGCTCCAATTTCTTAAATGGTTCATTCTTAAAGTCAAGTATGGGCAAGTCACATGAGACATTGCTTATCATTGGGCAGGCTGAATTACTAAAAAAATTCAAGGTAATTTTTAGCTGAAGGTACCTCAACTATTTTCACTACAGAAGACCATAAGCGTAAGCATTTGCCTTACAAATAGGGAAAAGCTGATTTTTTTTATCAGGTAAAAAACCCTCTTCTATAAAAAATTTAAGTCTTCGTATAATATCACTAATATCAATGTGAAACACACACACACACACAGCTGCCATGATACATTAGGGAATAATAAAAAGTAAAAAATGAATACTTGAAAAATCAATGTATTCAATATAAATGTATTGAAGAACAAAAAATTGAATATTTTCATAATCTGTGAATTAGAATTTTATTTAAACTATTTTCTTTAAATTACAGGTGCATATTTTAATAAATGTTATTTTCCTTGAAGTTAAGTGGGCTATTCGAAAAGCAGCACAAGTAAATGATTGATTTAAGTCTTGAAAAACTAAACATTTCTTTTTTTTTTTTTCTAAACCTAAGAACAAGGAAATTGAGGACAATGCACAAGGTCTTACACTTGAGACATGACATAGACTGAATGTGTCAAGAAAAAAAGGCGGAAGAGGACTTGCCAGCATTGAGGATTGCATAGATGCAACAATTCAGGGATTTGAAGAATATACAGAAAAGAGCATAGAGAAACTAATTGCACCAGCCAGTAACAGCAATATCATCAGATATAACTTAGAACAAACAGGAAAACAACAAAATCAAATATGGGAAGAAAAACACCTGTATAGCTACTTCAAGCAACAAACTAAAGAAATTGTTCAAGTGAGAAACTGAATCTCTATTTATAACAGCACGAAACAATGCCATAAGGACTAATTATATCAAATCAGAAATAGATAATACGTAGAATATCAAGTATTGGTTATATAGTGACAGAGATGAAACAGCTAATCACATAATAAGCAAATGTAGCAAACTGGCATGAAAAGAATACAAGACTAGGTATGACTGGGTGGGAAAGGTGATCCACTGGGAATTGAGCAAGAGATTAAAATTTGACCAGTTTGGCAAATGGTATATGTACAAACTAGAATCTTTCCAAGAAAATGAAAGCCACAGAATTCTCTGGGACTTTGAGATACAAACAGATCACCAAATTCTGGTCAAAAGGTTAATGGACCATCAAATAAAATTGAAAATAAGCAAAAAGAGAGACAAATACTTAGATCTAGCCAGAGCTGAAAAAGCTGTGGAACATGAAGGTGATGGTGCTACCAATTGTAATTGGTACTCTTGGAATGGTTCCCAAAGGCCTAGAAAAGAAATTGGGGTAACTGGAGATCAGAAGAGGAATCAAAACTTGGAGACTGGAGAAGACTTGCTCTTACTCAGACTCCAGTTAAAACTGGTGTGAAAAACTTGAATCGAGTAATAATGATGGGGAGAAGGTGCTTATTCGAGAAATGTCCAAGTTTCTTAGAATAACAGACTTAACATTATATATATATATATATATGTGTGTGTGTGTATTTGTGTTTATGTATGTAGGATGAAATATACATAAATTTATATATATAAAATAACACAACTTGATCTGTCTACAAAATAATGAGAAATGTGGACTCATAAAATCTCTAGAAAGAAAAATCAGAGCCAGAGAAAGATCAATAAAAACAGTATCACTTCAAAAGAGATAAACATGGATGAAAAGACTAAAGTATGATATATAGAAATTACTAAACAAGAAAAAGACATATAACCAGTAGGGAGGATTACAGATAATATAAAAGGTTTATAGAATGGTGCCCAAAAATAACAAGTGTAACAGGAAAGAATTTGACAGGATAGGGCAAGATGAGAGAGTGAGCTAGTTAGTAAGACATGGCAAAAGCTGACACAATCAAGGCTGTTCTGGAAGGAATTTGGAAAAAAGCTTTAGACTCAAAATGGCTACCAATGATATATATATATATATATATATATATATAATCATTAGTAACCATTTTGAGCCTAAAGTTATATATATATAATCATTAGTAGCCATTTTGAGTCCAAGGTTATATATATATATATATAAAGAATCTACATTACATTATGTTTTACATTACTAGTCAATTAACTATCAAGCCATGTAAGCATTTTGTGCACTTTTTTACAAAACACTTTTCATATATTATTCCCTCTTTATTTTTTCAACTTAATTTTTTTCAATTGATTAGCCTTATTCTTTCTATACAACATTCTTTTATTTCATGACTGACTTGTTAGTATCTGTAAATGGATTGAATTTATTCAGTAATGCATACCAAGAAATATTGACAAAATGTTAAAAAAGATTAAAAGAGTAAAAGTCAATGTTATCAATTTGTAATCCTTACAAATGACTTGATCATTTTACAATAAATAAGCAACAATAGATGCTTGACTTGGGTTATATTTAGATAGATAAAAAAAATGACAAGCGTCACAATGAACATGTAAAGAAAAAATAAGATAATTGCTTAGGATGGGTCTGCACAGTTGTTTTTATTAACTAATTAGGTCATATAATAATTAGATCATATAATAATGACCGTAATAATGTCCAATTTCTCAAAGTTTCTTAAAATTCCAGAACACAATTACAACAATGTCAGTTTTGATATAAAAAAAAAGCACTCTGACATAACAGAAGTCATGGGACAATCATAAAAGTGCTTTTTTAAATGGAGTCAAAACTAAATGCTCCTAATTCCATTTAAGAAAAAGCAAAATAAGCTTTAAGGTTTGGTTTGTTTTCTTTGTTTTAATTGCATATCAGCCTTCGTAGGTTATTTAATGCCAAAGCCATTCTCCGAGAAGAACAGTAGTGGTACTATTTAACCCATAGCTGGGAGGATAAGGGGGTTCATACCTTTCCCAAGGGTATTTGCCCGAAAGTGAACGTAATAGCGTGACTGGAGTACAAACTTGCGTACTACGATTCCGCAGTCCATTGCTTTAACCATTACACCACGAGGACACCCCCACTTTAAGGTTACTCAATTAAAAGTAATAAAAATATCAAGAGTAAAAATTATATGGTAGGTGTATAAATATAAAAATCCATAAAATAGTACTAATCAACAAATCATTATTGATAAAAAGTTATATATCTCCACATTAATACTAACACTTTATAAATAATCTTATTAATAGAGTAGGTTCAATAATATAAATGCAAATGTTTCAACTATCACATCAAAATACAGATTCTTTGAAAAGTGATTTATTTATAACATCCATGAGGATTGATAGATTAACAGTATGTCAACTTGTCAAGAGATATTTTATGTTAGAAAATTGTATTTATTGTACAATCATAGTTGATGAATCGGTTGTATTTTATGGCACATCAACCACTGTGGGTTATTTAATGCCAAATCCTGTTTATACATATACATGATTTGTAAGCAAATAGTTTATAGGTAACATTATTTTCAAATGAGCCAGTGCTCATTTGTTTGCACACAGTTAAATCGTTTTGAAATTTGCTATTTAATATTAGTAATTCTATTTATCAAGTATTCCTATCTAATACAAATAACTTACACACAGATGTATGGTTTTAAATAATTATTAGTGATAATAATCCCTAGTAAAAGATGTATATTCATATTTACATTTTTTTGTGTAGTTACTTCTGAATAGGTGTTTTTTTTCACATGGTCCAATCAAATAGGAATGATTTTTAAAACATCTCTTTGACCCTAAGGTCTCGAACAGGTACTACTACCACTCTTAGTAAAAGTGGACCTGGGAGTAATTGCAACTGGAGCTTTACCATCAGATGCAGTTCAGTGTCATACCTAGGAAACCCCTTTCTTCATATGTGTGTGTGTGGTCTTACCCTACTACAGTTAGCATACTTTAAACCCTGCCAGCAAGGGGGACATCCATCGAGAGTAAAGAAATGAAATAAAGAAATAAGTTGAGAAAAGAAAAGTGAGAGTAGCAAGAAATAATGAATAAAATTAAAATGTTTGTAGAGAAAAATGAGAAGATGAATATATGATAAAGTTAATAGAGACATAAGTAGAAAGACAGAAACAGAAGAAAATGGGAAAAAACTAAAAGAGACAAAGTTATATATATATATATATATATATATATATATATAGAGAGAGAGAGAGAGAGAGAGAGAGAGAGAAATATCAAAATAAATTTAGAGAAAGCAAAAAGAGAAGAAAGAAGAGAATGTATAAAAAACAGATATGAATAAAGTGAGGGCAAAGAGATGAAAGTAAAATGTGAGGTATGGGATGAAGATCATGTCAGCCACGTGGAGGTAGATCAATACTTAGCAGCAGCAGCAGCAGCATTGTCGGTGGGAGGTAGAAGGGAACCAAAGTGCAACAGATCAACAGAACGAGGGAACAAACAGAGGAGAAAATTTCTGTCAGCAGCTTCAACACGCAATATAATATTTTATGTACACATACAAATATCAATTGCTAGTTGGCTGCTGATAGATGAAGTTAGGAAGAAACACTTGTAAATTGTCCAAATATATACATCAAATATATTGAAAAATAAAACAATCACAGTAGTATCACTAGTTGAGTCAAATTCCTTTTTCTCTTTTTTTTCTTCTTTTTCATTGTGCATAAATTATCAATATATGATCAGCTAAAAATGTCAAATTGCCTCATGATCAAAAAGAAGTATTTTTTAACCATCCTTATAATAAGAAACTATTTTATATATTTTTTAATTCTGTGGAAACTATTAAATCTATTAAGTATTTGACGTGAAGAATAAAAAGAGATTTTAAAATCAAAAGATTTTTTTTTTTTAATTATTAAGTTCTTCAAAATGAGAATAAAGTATAAAACTCTTTACTTAAGCAGTTAAATCAAAAAATTTGGAAGACCCAATGATTATGAATAAATATTTTTTTTTTCAAAAGTTATATCTTTTTTTCAGACCTACTGAACAGCCAATCATTTTTTTTTAAAACTATTTTTAATAGATATATTTGATGTTTAGATTTTTACCTTTGAGAATATTCAGAAATATAAGTAATTATTTGTCGGGGGATTTCTTGAGAGCTCAAAATGTTCAAAGCTTAAAAAAAAAAAATCCAATACACCAAGAAACATAGTGATCGTCATAGAAAATGGAACCAGCAATCCAAGTTCAAATCCTGGACAAAGCTATTTGCATTTCACTTTGTGCTAATGTTCTCGGGGAAAAGTACAAATCCATCTCTTCTCCCTCCAGCTATGAGTAAATAGTAGGGCAGACTACTAATACAAATTGATGATATTAAGCATTTGCTTTATTGCAATAAAAAGCCCCCCCCCCCAAAAAAAAAAATTCATTTAAAATTTATGTTATTGGTTATTAAAACAGAAGACAATAATTTTAGAAAACTGGGGAAAAAAAATTATTTGAAAGCTAACTTTAACAATTTGATCATGACATTCAGAATATTGGGCAAGTAGGTAGAGTGTTTGCCAATGACCTGGGAGACTGAGGTTCAATCTCAGATCAAGTCATACCAAAGACTAAAAAGAATGGTACTTGATACCTCGTTGCTTAACACTCAGTACTATATGGTACGTATTAAGGGGAAAGTGGAGCAATCCAGGTGTAGTAGCTATTAAAAAGGAAGCCTTTGGGTCGCCTTCAACTATGGACACCAACTTTACTTTTATATATATATATATATATAAGTATGGAAGCTCCCCAACAAATGAAAATAGACACAAGATCATTTTATTGTGGGAGGTATGCACAAATCAAGACTCATATGTGATGGCTATAAAAATTGTTTGGTTCTATATGCATTCCCCTTCAGGGGTACTTCAGGTAATGGGTGATAAATATAGCCTTTAACCCTTTTAGAATAGAGGGAGCTGTTATTAGTTATTAAAAGAAAGAATAATTTGAATTTTTATGAAGTGAAAAAAATCCCAAAAAACAAACAAGAAAAACATCAAGTCTCCTATGAATATAAATTTTTTACAGTATTCTAAGTTGGACAAGATAAATATAAGAAACTTACATTAGAATAGTTGTAATTCCAAAATACAAAGGAAATCAACTAAAAGATTTGTTAGGATACTACTATAAAAAATAATCAAATTGATTGACATGAATATTATATATAACTGTATAATACCCCAATTTTTTCTAACATTAACTACTAGAAATATATGAATGTAAACAGTACACACAAAAACCCACACATAATAAATTGACATGTTTAACTATATGGATAGCTTCTTTAGAATAAATTTATCATTCCACACAAACAAAATCTACATGTGACAAAGAAGAGAAAAAAGTGGCATATTTCTTTCCCTTATCACATGTAGATTTTTTAAAAAAATTCAGAATAGGCTATGTTTATAGTGCAGCATGTGAATCAGTCTTTCTTTTGTTTACCCACACAGGAGAATCATCATTTATCCATTAGCAAATAATAAAATAAACTATTCTATAATTAGCAGTAAATCACTAATTTTCATTAAGTGATATAGACAAAAAAATGAATATTTACAGACATGATTGATTTTAATGGCATGTCAACCTATCTGGGGCTATTTTTTGCCTAGAGGTTAGGGAAATGCATTCATTGCATATTCATATTTACATCTTTTGTGTAACTTTTTAAAGATTTTTTCACATGGTTCTATCGAATACAAATAATTTCTAAAAAGATCTATTTGACCCACAGGTACTGCCACTTTGGGTCATTGTAGACCTGGGAATAATGGCAATGAATAAGTACTCCACATTTCCAGAACTGGAGCTTCACCACCAGATGCAGTTTAGTGTCATACCCAGAACACCCTCTTTTTTCAGGGGTGAGGGTCTTACATTTTTGCAGGGGGATACAGTCAGCATATTCTATTCTAAGCCCCACTGACAGGGCAATATCTACATACAGTTCTATTAGAGTAAAAAATATAACATTCTAAATGATTTTATAAATTCAAAATCTTTTTTTCTCTTTTTTTCTTTCATGAAATGTTGTGAAAAACTAACTAAAATTTTGACCCATAACAAAAAATCTGAACAACTTTTATATACCCAACTTATGAACATTAATGGGTATGTCCCATTCCTCATAAATATGTTGGACACTATTGTGAGGGAAGTAAAATATGCTAAGTAGTCACCACTAGCAGTAGTTATCTTCTTCACGCCACTGACAAAAAGTATTGGTTGGTTGGTTGTTTTGTTTCATGATATATCAAATGTTCTCAGGTCATTTAACACTGAATTAAATTTCAAACAATTCAGTTTAATATAAGTATAGTTTTTGTTTACAAATGATTAAATGTCAAAACAGTTCTATTTCAAACAATTTAGTTTAGCATAAGTACACAATTTCAATGTCAAAAAAACGGCCCCATTTCAAGCAATTCAGTTTAGCAAAATTTCAAACAGTTCAGTTTAGCATAAGTATACAGATTCAATGTAAAAAATTGTTCTATTTCAAACAATTCAGTTTAGCATAAGAACACAGTTTACTTCTATTTGACTCATAGATAGGACCCTATCAGGTACTACCACTCCAGGCCAGAGTGGACCTGGGAGCGTTGGCAGTGAAGGGGTACTCCGCATTCCCCAAAGGTCTAGCATCACTGGAACCTCACCATCTGATTGTTTAGTATCATATCCAGGACACTTGTTGGGGGAGATGAGTATTGTATTTTGTTAATGTTATAAAGATTTCCATTTCATTTTCCACCTCCATTTTGGTTATTTCTCATTCAGTAACCTTTTTGTTAGGTTACAACAACAGCAAAAATCAAACTTTTTTTTTTGGAAAAAGTAAAGACAAGCAGAATATTAAGAGAGACTTGAAGAAGAGAATCACAAAATTTAAACCAAACTTGCAACAAATGTTTATTCTTGGGGGGGGGAAAAAAAAAAAAAAAAAAATATATATATATATATATATATATATATATATATATATATATACACACACACACACACACCACAAAGAAATCTAATTTTGTAACTGATTTTTAAAAAATGAATATTTGCCACATTAAATAAAGAGATATTTTCTATAATAAACCATTATCTATTATTTCATGAGATTCACAAGCTCTGATTGTGTGCACTGTTATAACAACTGTTTAAAAAAAAATCTCTTAATCCCTTGGCTTATGGCAGCATATGCAAAATTTCATGGATTACTGGTTGAAAGATTAACAAAGGGGAAGATGTAAGCTCTTTCCAATTTCATAGACAAAGATATAAATTTAGTCAACCATATTCTTAACTAAATTATTCATCACCAAATTTGATTTAACTTAAATCTTTTGAATCTTTCAACATGACTGAATATTCCCTTTTCTTAGTTCTGGATATCAATTTATAGTGTTATGATGTTATGATGTTATAAATCATGCCAAGAAAACTGAATATTTAGCAATATCTAGCTTTATTATCAATAACTTGTGCAAGAATAGCAGAACAGATCCCAAGAGATTGTTGATATTATAATATTACAGTGATATTTAATAGGAAAACTACCTTTTACAAGCCTTTTAATAGAATTGATTTCTGAAATACAGTCTAACTAATTACAGTATTTATAACATGACACCCATTATTCATTAGTAAAAGAAAACCAGTGTTGAAATCTGTACTAGATAAACTTATGCATGTGATCAACAATTCATCTCCTTCAACTTTCTTCCCACCAATGCTCATTGTCACTTATTTGGACTTCATTCCAGAAGAGGTAATGAGTTATTTCCCCCCCCCCCAAGATGTAGTATGCCATAAAATATTTTCTAATCTTACCTTGGGACTAAGGAGACAGCTGCTCACCCCCTTCATGCATGATATCATGATGTCATAAATAGTCTTTTGCCAGATCCCTCTCTCTTAAGAGACCAAGAATAAACTCTGTATCCCCTGCATAAGGGTAAGACAACTCCAGGGGTAACACTAAACTGCATCTGATGGTGAAGTTCCAATTCTGGAGATCTGGAGTACCTCTTAATTGCTATTACTCCCAGGTCTATTCTGATCTGCAGTGATAGTACCAGTTAGGGTCACATCTATGGATCAAATAGATCTGTTTGAAAATTATTCCTATTTGATAGGAGCGTGTGCAAAGAAAAAAAAATCTCTTAAGGAACAACTAAACAAAAAAATGTAAATGTGAATGTACAATGAACATGATCCCCTAACTTCTAAGCATAAAATAACCCTAGATGGATTGACATGCCACTGTAATGTTATATTATGTATGTATGTATGTATGTATGTATGTAACTCTTTCTCTTGCTTAAGGAATCAAAAATTTATTTTCTGATATTTTCTCTTGAATTTTGTATAGAATATTTTTATTTCATCACCAAAAAACATGAAAATTAGTTGTTTTTTTTTCTTTCACTCATTTGATTTTGTTGGTCTTTAGAATATTGCTGCTGCTGCTAAACATTCTTTTGTTTAGCCACAGTAATGAAAGTAATGACAGCTGTTTGCACTGTGAGCATATGATTAGTGAAACATTAAATTTGCATTCTATACAATCAAGACGTTAAATAGAACAGGAAATCAATTGTAAAAGCTGTTAGATGGTTAGAAATGGTCATTTTTATCAGAGTTGGTTTTAGATGATACTGTAGGGGGTGGGGGCATGTAGCAGCAGCAAGACATATCACTGAGAGTTCCACACCCACCTTTAATATATATATATATATATATATATATATATATATGAAATCAGTTCAATATTCTAAGCATGTGTTTTTCTTTTTTAAAATTTTATTTTAAGTATTTTAATCAGACATAATATAATGGTTATAAAACTGTGTATAAAAGAATTCATTACATATTTTAACACCTTTGAAAATGGTGAACAGATAAAAATGATTTTTCTCTTAAAATATAAATCATAACACAAGGCATTATTCAGTAGAAAATATGATTCATATTACCATAACAGAATTTCTCATTACTCAGTAGCAAGACCAATTTATTAATAAAAAAAAATTCTTTTTCCGCTTCATAACTGACATAAATCGGACCAGTGATTAACATTGATATAACAAATACAAAAACCAGACAAATCTTTTGGGGTTTTTTTTTGTATTTGTAACATTATTATTAATCTTTGGTCAAAATTTTGTTAATCTGAAGCTGTTAAAGTATGTTAACATAGTAACAATTTTAGAAATCTATTTGAAAATTTTATGTAGCCACATTCTGATCCTTGTTAAAAATAACTACAATCTAATCCTGGACATGTGTAAGAGAGTAACACTTTGATCCTAGGAAGAGCAAACAGATACTACATTTTGGTCCAAGGCCAAAGTGCTGACCCATACTATCATGTTTATAGAAACTAAGCTAGTTTCATTATAAAGACAGCTTGACAGATTTTATTGGCATGTCAATCTGTCTAGGGTTATTTTTTACTAAAGGCTAGGAAACCATACCCATTGTACATTTATATTTTTTGAGTAGTTGTTTCTTAAGAATTTTTGCACACTGCTAAGTATTATTAAGTATTTTTATCTAATACAAATAATTTTCACACAGCTGTAGGGTTTAAAGTATTCCAATTTAATACTAATTCACATATTCACATATTTATTTCTATTTAATAATGATCATCTGTTTGTACTGTTATATTGTTTTAACTAAGTAATGATAATCCTTAGTAAACAATTATAGCTCCAATTAACAATTCTTAATACAAACAATTTACAGTTATATGGTATCAAGTATTCCTATCAAATTTGAATAATTTTTAAACATATCTATTTGACCTACAAGTGGAACAGGACAGAGTGGATCTGGGACGAATGGCAATGGTTCTTTAAACTCCCCAAATTTCTAGAACAGGAGCCTTGCTATAAGATGCAGTTTTAATGTCACACCCAACTTTCCCTTTTTGTGGGGAGGAGTCTTACTTCACTGTAGGGGATACTGTCAGTGTATTCAAAGCCCCATTGACAGGGTGGTCATTATAAAGAAACTTGGCATTGAATAAGTATAAAAGGTTATGAACAGATTAAGATTAGGGTCAAATAAAATATGAAGAGAAAAAAAGGTGAGAAAGTAGAATATATGTTTAAACAAAAGACAGGAAATAACAAAATTGATAGGTTTAATCTTGGAATATGGAATAGAATAAGGAAAGGAAAAAAAAATAATAAAAAACAAACAAAAACAAGTTACCAAGGGTCAGGTACTGAAAATTTATGTACCTCCTAAGTATGTATTTACCTAACACTACCATCATGGACAGGAAGCAAGAAAAGCAGAGTACAACTGGTTTGAATTCAGTGTCTCCTTCACCTAAATGGACTGCCTTGCCAAGGCTAAAGAAATCAGTCTGCCCTACTATTTATCCATAGCTTAGAAGAGAAGGATTCATGCTTTTCTTATGGGCATTAGCACAAAGTGAATTGCAAAGTTTTGTCTAGGATTTGAACTCATATCATTGAGTTTCTTTCTTACAACAATAACCACTAGGCTAAGTAGCCCTAAATGGATACTTTTGAATAAAGCAAATCATTTATGGGATTTAAATTCATGATTGTAAACAGAAACTAAAGAACAAATAGGTTTATTAAAAGAACCAGAAGAAAAAAAAGCACTCATAAAAATATTATGCATGCTAAACATCTAGAAAAGTAATGAGCAAAAATTTTTCTGAAGTAAAAAGTCAAAATTTACTGGATAGAAAACAAACAAAAACAATTAATCTTTTAATGATAATTAATGAGAAAGGAATAGTTTTCACATAAATCATATATATCTCAGTAAAAAAGAAGAGAGGTATCATAAATTGATCTGAAAATAAGGGAATGGATAATTCTTAGTTTTCAATATACAGTATACAATTTCAATATAAAAGTAATAAGTTGTAAAGGAAAATATTCTCTCTCTCTAATAATAATAATAATAATAATAATAATAATAATAATAATAAATAAATATTATATATATATATATATATATATATATATATATATATATATTCAATCCATGGAAAATAGTCTGCAACCCTTTTCATGGATTATATATATATATATATCCACACACATTTATTTATTTATTATCATATAATAGCTCTATCCTAGATGTTGAGCACTCTCCATATTATATTTCACTTGGTTCAACACATATCCACAAAGTGATTTAGTGACAACCAACACTCACAGCCACTCAAGATTTTCAAATCTGCTTATGTCTACATAGAGCTGGCCATGTGAAAAGATGTCAATTTTTATGTCAATCTGGGACACAGTTTGTTCCAATGCTTTATTTGCAGTCATTTAAAAAATGACTCAAACTGGAAACTGTCTCTGATGCATGCCAAAGGGAAACACTGAGAACAATGGAAATACATGGGGTCATTATTGATTTGCCGGCATGTTGTTCAGTGACCAATTTAGCATCAAAACATTTATGTATTATCTTCCATTCCAATGGCAAGGATTAAAGTTAAAGATGTGTAGCAGCATGATGGGATAACCCTCTTCTTTTTTTTAGTACCTGTGGATAAGGTATTATTCTAGTGTTGTTTTAAATCCCAGGAAACTGATAATTAACATAATTAAACAAAAAGCAATTAGTTTCATTAAGGAGTCATAGAGTTTTCATGCAATGACACATAATAGAAAGGAAGTTGTTTTAAGGGATTATGTTATTGCTATTATTAGAGTATGTACATACCCAAGCCCTCACCTATAGGCAGGATGTGACACAAGGGTAATTTTAAAAGTGGAGTACAGATGGTTTGAATTCAGAATTTTCTTTCTTTCAGACTGGTTGCCAAGGTGCAAGAGCCAGTCTGCCCTACTATCTATCCATAGCTGAGGGAAGAATAGATGAATTCATGCATTTCTTAAGGGTATTAGCATAAAGTCAGGGATTCCATTTTCTATGGTAACTTATATAGGGTGTCAAATGATTGTGAAATTTGTTTGAAATGAGCAGTTTGTTTTCACTTTTCTTTGATCGATTTAAATTTGTAGTGAAGTAGCTGGAACCCCTCAAAAAATAGACTAGTCTAAAGACTATTTAAAGACTGTAAAAAAATATAACAAAGTTTATTTACATTAGTCAGCATACCAAACTGTGTACCGTATCCTTTCTGGAATAAAATATCTCTTATTTTACATGTGTGTCAACCTTACTTATTTCATGACACTACAAAATTGTAGTAAGTAAAGGACGTTGAATCACTTTTATTAAAGATAATTATTTATATTTAAATGACATTTTTATTTATTTTCATTATTTATTTAGTTCAATTTAATGCATGGTTTAGACAATTTTGTGTATGTTTGATCATTTGTGAGGATCTCAGATAACTTTGAAAACTTCTAAAAACAAATATTTTGAATAACCACTTAATTTTATTATTTTCAATACTTGTAGATATTAGTATCAACTAAAATAAAAAAGGAGGTTTCTAAGCCTTTTACATTTTTTTTAAAGGTCTAGTGACTCTTGATATGAAATGAATTCTCCTTAGCAGCTCAACACATGGTTGCAACAAGGAGGGTCAAAATGTATAGAAAGAGAGTTGTCTGCTTTCCGTGACAATTACTGAGGAGGTGGACAAGCATTGAGCATGAGATGAACACCCTTTTACAGTGTGGAGGACAGTAAGGCATAGAGAGGGGGTGAAAGATGGATCCCATCTGAAAATATATCCCCAAAGGGTTTAAAACTTAGAAGGATGACTAACAATTTCTGAAAGTTTGGTTGAAATCAGACCAAAAGTGACAAAGCCATAGCTGTATGAACAAAGAGTTGTTTAATCAGAAGAAGATTTTATATGTCAAAATCTTCAAGATAAACATGAAATAATCTTTAATCAAACTTCATTTGATTATAAGTTTTTCTTTAGAACAAATATACTTCAAGAGTAAGCAAAGCTGGAATTCTAAATAGTTACCTATTCAAGAAATACCTCAGATCTTTTAGAGTTTAATGGGAGTACCATATATAAGTAAAAAGTTGGTGATTACAGTTGAGGGTGACCTGAAAGTTCCTTTTCAATAGCTACTACACCAAAGTGTAGGAGAGGGCACTACTCCTTTCCCTGGGTTGCTCCACTTTACCCTTGATATGTACCTTATAATGCTGAGTGTTAAGGAAGGTGGCATCAAGTACAATTTTTTGAGTCTTTGGCATGACTCGACCTGAGATTGAACCCTGGTCTACTGGGTTGGTTAGTTGTTTGGGTTTTGGTGGCATATCAACCTTTGTAGGTCATTCAATGCCAAATTCTGTCCATATATACATACATACTCAACCAAAGATTTCAAAACGAATATTAATGTAGGTAGAATTTTCTATTAGCAGGATTTCATTTGTTTGCACAAGATTAACCAGTTTTAAGTTGTCATATTTTTTGGTACAACTCTGTCTCTCTCAAGAAGGACAGAATGTCATCTATTTTGGTCTACTGGGCCATTGGCAAATATTCTAACCACTAGGTCAATGAGCTGCTTTTTTTAAAACTTTAGTCAAATTTTCAAGACCAAATTTTCAGGCAAAAACTTAATGTTGAATTATAGACAAGTAATAATTCTGTAAAGTTGTAATTCAAACAAGATGGAAAATATTTTTAAAAATTCATGAAATAATGATTTTATGACCATAATTCAAGGGTCACATACAAACATGATACAGTATATAAAGCCAAAAAGAAATATAATTTTAGTTTGCTGTTGCCATGAGCAGATCTTTAGATTACATACCCCCCCCCAAAAAAAAACCCCACTTATAATTAAAAAATAAGAATACTTATAAGTAAAAAATAATTCTAAAAAATTCTTATAAAGAAGGTGGCATTCTTAGTACAATGGTTATTGTTGTAGGAAATGGAATTGGTGACCCAGGTTCAATAAAATTCTAGACAAAGCTGTTTGCATTTCATTTTGTGCAAAGTGTGAATTCAGTTCCCTCCACCCCAGCTATGGATAAGATATTAGGGCAGATTGGTTCTTTAGCTTTGGTAAGGCAACCAATTTAGGAGAAGGAAAACTCTGAATTCAAACCAGTTTTATTCTGATTAAAAATTGACCTTGTGTCACAACCTGCTTGTGGCAGAGGAATTGGGTAAATAAATGCAAATAAAGAAGGTTAAAAAACAAAAATTAACTGACAATTAAGACTGAGCATTTTATAATTGATTTTTTCTATTTTTATTAGAATTTGAACAATGAAAGACTCAGGTCATAATCTTGAACTTGGTTTGGTAAAATAAAAATAAAAAGAATAAATTGAAAAACAAAAAAACATCTATACATAAAACAAAATGTTACTTTATCATTCAACCTAATCTTACTAAAGAGCAATGAGAAATTCTGTGGTCATGATAAAGGAGTCATTTTATAAATTCAAATATATCTGATTTCTTTAACAACTAATAACTAGGCAGACTACATTACTTAAATCTTTTTCTCTTTCTTCATTTTTCCTCTCACCATAACTTTTTATATTCAGCCTTCTTTGTTTTGTTTTTTTCAATTTCTCTTCCTTTCTAACTTATTCTCTCTTTTTCTTCTCTCACTAAAACTTTCTATACTTCGATCTTCTTTCTTTGACTCATTTTGCATTCTATCTTTCTTTTTTAATTTCTCTTCTCTTTCCTTTCTTGTTTACTTGAACCCATAAACAAGCAGAAGATCCATACATAAATAATAATATCTATACTTGTAAATTAATAACACATTAAGAAAAGATATTTTTAAACCTAATTTTGGCAAGATTTGTGTCAGAATGTCTATAGCAATTATAAATGAAATTATCATAATTCTTATTTTCTAAGTTTTCAGACTTTAAAACAATGTCTCACTATTTTTTGCTGAAAATAACATTTTGGTCTTCGGAGACCTCCTTGACCTTCAAGGTCAAATCTGACTTTATCCATCCAGCCATTTATAAGGCCAAAAAACATTTTTGTATTTCATATTAAAATCTCTATCTTCCTCTCTGAATTTTTGAGATGATGCTTGATGTGCAATATTTTGTGTGTGATTTTTCCTCATATTGTTGTTAGTTGGATACGTTTCATCTGCTGTATCCTCCAGTCTTCTTCAGATGTCCCTTGTTTATCTGGGCATAGAAATGATTCAACCTGTGAAATCAATTTTAAAGTTTGACTATTGACCAAACAAGGTGTTCAAAGAAGTAACTAAAAAAAAAAAAAAAAAAAAAAAAAAAAAAAAAAGCATTTAAATTTAATCAACAGCCAAACTTTAAAAATGATTTCCAAGGTTGAATCATTTCTATGCCCAGATAAGCAAGGGACACCTGAGGAAGTTGGAGGATACAGCATCCGAAACTGTATTTTAACTAACAACAGTAAATATGAGGACAACAGTCCGAAAAATCACACACAAGATATTGATCTATCTTCCTGTTTGGCCAGAAAAAGCTATTTTGATTGCTGATGATTGAATAGTTTATGTTGGACTGCAAGGTCAAGTCAATATCTATATTAAAAAAAAAGTCTGTGGGATTTCCAATTTAGCTGTGACCTTTTGGCAGGCACACACACATACACACACAACTGCATAAACTGCAACACAATAGTACAGATACCATTGCTACATCTTAAAATATAACAGAATTAAAAAACATAATTTATGCCAAAGAGAATTTATCATATTTATGTTTTAATAAAGGCATGGGCAATCTTTTCTGAGAAGTGGGACCTGCATGAGACCTAGCACATTAGGCAGGCCATATTATTAAAAAAATTCAAGGTATTTTTATGTTTAAGGTACTTGTATCAGTTTCATGATAGAAGATCAGTGTAAGCATCTGCCTTAAAAGTAGGGAAAGGTTGATTTTTTTCTCTTTAATAAAACACACTTTTCTAGAAAAAAAAAAATTGAAGTCTTAGGTAGGTCATTCAGAAAGCAATATGGGCCACAATTTGCCCATAACTGCTTTATTACATTTTAAATCCTAAAAACTTATTTTCAAAACAATAGGCAGTATAAGAAAAGATAAATGAATGAGTAATACTTACATTTTTATGATTTACTAATTTCATCAGGACAAATTCCCGGTATGCTCGTTTTGCATGTGTGACATTTTGGAAGGGTCTACTGAGTTTTTTGATGGCCACACTTGATTGTTTGACATTGTCAATGGCAGCACTGAAAGAAAAAAAAACAGTTGTTTAAGAAAAAACAAAAAACAAAAAAACAACAAAAAAAAACAAACTAAAAAGATTAAAATAACAATGTAAAAATAAAAGGATCTAATTTTTCAAAATATAAGTTTGTCCCTTAAAAGATGGTATCTGAATTTATGACAAAATCTCATGCTACTTCTTTGTTTGCAAAGATATTTGCTTTCCTGTCTATTGTATGTGATTATTTAATTAATGTTCATAGACATGAACTGAAAGCTATATATATATATATATATATATATATATATATATATATATATATATATATATATATATATTCCTTTTGAGCCTTTAGCTCATGTCTATGATCATGAATAAAATAATTACACACACACAGACACACACACAGAAGAAAAAATAGTCTTAATCACCTTCTCAGAAATCACACCCAAAAAACTACTAAATAAATGATCAGAACTTATATCTAAATGTTAGCATGAAAACAAATTCTTACTAAGCCACCTGAAAACTTATGACTAAAAAACAAAGCCAAAATGATAATAATAACAATAATAATGATGATAGAAAATAATAAGTTAGATATAATAGAATAAATAAATCAACAAATCATAAGATTAATATAAGCATGTAAATAACCACGCAGGATAAACTAGACCACCCTTCCTGGAATGCCCCATGAATTAGATCACACTTCTCATAACAGTAGATAAATGGATACCCACCACATTGAAGCTACTTGGGCTGATGATTGCATAGAGCAAGAAACTGACAGTCACCAAGCACCATTCTCTGTGTGTCTATGCTATTGTAAGATAATAAGGGATTTTAGTAAATTATTTTAGTAATAAGTTGTTTTCTAGCTAAACATTGAGTTCAAAGCTGCAGGGTTTCGTTTTGTAAAGGTCAGGGCTTGTGTAGACCTAGTTTTCTATAAACATGTCATTTCCTGTCATAATAAGAAGAGACACTGATGGGAGTAGCAGCCAGGTCGTTTGAGAAGAAATGACTAAGTCTGTGGCTGTCCCTTTCAACTCACAATTTATAGTCTCTATCTAAATCAGTTGACGCATTTCCTTACCTATCTCTTTCTTTTCGCTGACTACTTTAAACGATGCAGCCACAAATAACATTCGTATCCTTGTCACCGACAGAGTTGTTTTGCATTATGTTGTGTTACAACTTTTGCCATGGTGCTGTAGTGCTTCACTAGCCTAAACTATAGATATATTACATATTTAAAGATTGCTTTCAGTGGCTTTTAAGCACAATATAAAATCCCTTCTTATTTATATTATAATTATGTTGATGAAGGTGAACGTGAATACACCTATCCAGTGTCATAAATTTGCAAACTGGACTGTAAATTGCTCTATTTTCTCAGTTGGAGTTGTTTTAAGTTAACAGGAGCTACACAGAGAAAAATTAACTCATCATAATTTAGATTGTTTTTAATGTCTATAAAATTCTAACAGATAACTTAAATATATGAAAAAATTTAAATAATACTCTTCAGCCATTCTATCAAACAAAATGCATAAAAATTATCAGAATGAGAAAAAAAAAGTTTTATCTGCATCATGCAATAAACAACCAATAATGGTGTCTTAATAACTGGCTATACAGTCTGTGGAGCTCAAAATACCCTTAATGTATCCCCTACTAAAGAATAAAACCCCCTCCACAAACATACACACCAAAAGAAATTTCTTAGGTAGAACACTAAACTGGATCTAATGGAGCTCTGGGGAGTGTGGAGTATAACTTCATTGTCATTACACCCATGTAGACTTGGACCTGGAGTAATAGTACCAGTCAGACTACCATCTACAGGTTAGATCTGTCTAAAAGTTATTTATATTAGATAGGAATAATTAATGCAACATAATGGTGAATTATGTGTATTAAGAATAGTAACTTGAAACTATAATTGTTTACTAAGGATTATTATTATTAGTTACTTCAAGCCATATAACTGTGAGCAAATATTATGAAGTAGGAATAGTTACTTTAAACCAGATAATTGTGTATAAAATATTAGTATAAGATAACAATAGGAATAGGAATAAATGAAACCATCCAACAGCGTGCAAATTATTTGTATTACATTGGAATATTTGATATCATATAACTGTACAAAAAACTTTAAAGAAATATTTACACAAAAAAACGTAATTTCTAAACCTCGAGGAATAAATTAACCTTAAACAGGTTGACATGCGATTAGAATCAATCAATCAATGAATTAAGATAATAATAATAATAATAATAATATCAAATAAATGATAGATTAAACAATTTGAAATGAATATACAGTTGTTGTAAATTATTGACGAGTTCTTATAATTTTACAATTATATTTTAAAATGACTCAAAATAAAAATAAACTTTAAATTGTAATATTTCTTTAATAACTGAGCAAAACTTAAATTATATCAATCTAATGACTGCTTTTCTTTACAACAAGACAAAATTTATGGATTCACAAATAGTAGTTTTCAATGAGATTAATAGAAATATAGTAATCTATAAACACACCAAAAAGAAATCATCTTTTTGGTACAAAGTAACATAAGCTATTTAACCAAGGTTGTTAGCCTTTGTCTCATAAAAATAGGTTATAAGAACTTTTACTTTATAAGACTGGTAGAAGCTCCTATATTTAGAAAAATCAGATGAACATAAACATGTCTTTGATTGAATAGATTGTTAATTTATTGTATTTCTGCATTTTCTTTATATTTTCCTACTTTTTTGTTCCTTCAGTCACATCATTAATAAGTTGTCTCCACTTGGTGCCAGTATTTTTTTTAATGAAACTGGCCTGGTTTGATAGTTTGAAAATGAGGCATTATTTTAGGTAAAGTTTTTTTTTTTTTTTTGCATAAATTTTATATATTAATGTGTATATTGTTTGAGATAATCAGTTTGAGGGTTATGTTTCAATAAAAACCAATAGGTGGCAGCACTGGTGGCAGCCATATTGGAATACACGTGGAACATAGAGTGATTCCAGTATAAATGCCACACCAGGTGGTCATGAAAGAGACAGCCATATTGGATTAAGATAGTTGTAACTGAGAAACTACATTTAATTGTGATCGTCAAGTATTAATATATAAGCAGTTTACAAATCAACAAATATTATCATGTTCAGTCATATTTATTCTTATTGAATAATATATTGAATTATATTAGAAAAAGCAATATTTTCATTCAGAGTTCAAATGAACTACAAAATTATGAATGAATCAAAACAAAAAAGATTTAAAAAATGCTTTCATTAATATTGCCCAGGAAGAATAACTGAATTTAAGTTTGTGTAGGGAAAAGTTTCATCTCATTCACTCTTTCAAAGAGACGTTAGGCAGCATTTTTGAAAATTTTGGAACAAAAAAAAAATAAATGAAAAAAATAAGAGAGTTTCAAATTCACTTAGAAAGAAGATTGATTTTAATGGAATGTCAACCTATCTAGGGTTATTTCATGCCTAGATGTTAGGGAGTCATATTCATTGTATGTTTATATTTGCAATTATTGTATAGTTGTTTAAGAGGTTTTTTTTGCACAGTCCTATCAAATACAAATAATTTTTAATCTATTTAACTATAACAAGTACTACGACTCTGGGTCTGAGTCAACCTGGGAGTAATGGCAATGAAGGGATAATGCACATTTCTCAGATATTCAGAACTGGTGCCTCATCATCCGATGCAGTTTAGTACCCAGGACATCACTTTTTTTTAGATGGTTTTTACCTCTCTGCAAGGGGTACAATCAGTACATTCTAAGCCCACTGACAGGGTGATAGGGAAAATAAAGCCTCATGACATTCATCCTTTCAGCTGACCTAAATCGGGATTTTGTTACAATTTTGGAAAAATTAACAAGTTTTTTTTGCTCTTGTTTTAATAACAAAAAAAAATAAAGTTTCAAATACACTGAGAAGGAAGAAAGATGAATTAGATTATCATACACTCAACATGACAATAAATATCATGATTTTCTCTCTAAACATCTTATTGATAGAATTGGCTAATCAGTTATCATTGGGAGAAATTGGTTGCTATTTTTGTAATGCAAGACTTGTAAAATGTAAAATTGGCCAATTAAGCCATAATTGTAGCGGAGGGAGGGCTATTGTTATATACAGAACATCAATAAAATGTAAAATCTAGTGTTCACTTCAGTTAACCATGCTTTGACAGTTCTAATTCACTCTAAAATGAACAATGTCCCTTGAATAGGAAAGAGGTGTATCTTTAGTGGATTTTGGGTAAACATTGTAACCTCTGCACTCTCAGTTCAATACACACACACACACACACACACGATTGTCTTCTGCCACTTTCATTTTTTTTTTGAGGGTAAGAGTGGAGAGATAATTTTTTTCCCTTGTTAATCCATTTAAGGTTATTTCATGTGTGGAGATTAGGGAACTGTGTTCATTCCACATTTATATTTACATTTTTTGTGTAGTTGTTTCTTAAGAGTTTTTTGCACACAGTTGTATGGTTTCAAGTATTCCTGTCTAATAATTATGTGATTTCAAGTAATTATTTCTATCTAATAATAATCAAACTGTTATATGGTTTCAAGTAACTAATAATAATCCTTGGTAAACAAGGAGGTGTCCTTGTGGTGAAATGATTAAAGTGCTAGACAACGGAATTGTTGTAAGCGAGTTTGAACTCCAGTTGCGCTATTACGTTCACTTTTGGACAAATACCAAGAAAGGTATGAACCCCCTTCTCTTCCTAGCTATGTGTTAAATAGTACCACTACTGTTCTTCTAGAAGGGTGGCTTTAACATTAAATAACCTACAGAGGTTGATGTGCCATTTAACAAAGAAACTAAATCAGTAAACAATTATAGTTTAAATTTACTATTCTTAATACAAATAATTTACAGTTATATGGCCTCAGAAATTCCTATTGAATACAAATTATTGTAAACAGATCTATTTAACCTAACAGATACTACTACTCCAGGTCAGAGTGAACCTGGGAGTAATAAGGAGTACTACACTCTCCTCAGATTACAGTTTAGTGTCATACTCAGTACACTCTTTTTTTCTTTTTTTTACATACATAATAAATTCAATAGTAAAAGAATGATAACCTCTTATTAGATTTAAATTTTAAAATATCAACTATAATTTATGAAAATTTAACAAAGATTGATAAAAAATGTTTTACCAATAAAATTTGGCTTTTAATAACATTCAAAACAAGTATCAGATACTTCTATCAGTCTATCATGTTTAGAAAGGATAAATAATTAGTAGTGATACATCATACATTTAATTTGTTATTAATAAATAAATGAAATATAATAGAAGAAGAAGAAAAGAGAATAGCTGTAACAAATGAGATGGAAACATTTTATTTTTGTCATTTGTCATGAAAAAATATGAATATATATATTCCCCTGGTGTTATCATACAAAAAATTTACCAGTATCTAAAATAACTAGGCAATATTTTGTATAATTTATAGTATTATTAACATTATCATTGATATTAATGGCATATCCAGGGAAGGAGTAGCGCCCTCCCCTACACCTTGGTGTAGTAGCTATCGAAAAGGGAGCCTTCGGGTTACCCTCGACTATGGTCGCCAACAACTTAATGGCATGTCAATCCATCTAGGGTTATTTTATGCCTAGCAGTTAGGAATCATGTTCATTGTATGTTCATATTTATATTTTTTGTGTAGTTGTTTCTTAAGTCTTTTTTTTAATGCACAGTCCAAGCAAGTATAAATAATTTTTTAACAGATCTATTTGACTTATAAATAGAACTCTAACTGATCCTACCACTCCAGGTCAAAGTGGACCTGGGAGTAATCACAATGAAAGCTTACGCACTCCTCAGATCTCCAAAACTGGAGTCTCACCATCAGATACAGTTTAGTGCTGTAATTCCCAACATGGGATGTATGTTCCATTTATATGGCATTGTAATATTTTGGTGGGGCATGCAATATTTTAGTGGGGCTTGTTTAGAGACCAAGTTAATGGCTTTAAAGCTTCCTTCACGAGAATTTCAGTAAAATTTTGAATATAGTAGGGGGGATCAGAATTTTAGAAATACCAAAGTGGGTCATGGTCTAAAATCAGTTGGGAACCATTGGTTTAGTAGCATACCTAGGCCATCCCTTTTTTTTTTTAAGAGAGAGAGAATGGTTCTTACCTCTCTGCAGGGGTATACAGTCAGAGTATTTTCAGCCCTGCCAACAGGTAAAATGCCGTCTGAACTTAATTTACAAATACAATATGAACGTGAATCATTTTTAGAGAATTTTTTGCCAAATGGTACAAAAAGCATTTTCAATTTGAAAAAAAAAAAAAAAAAAAATTTTTTTTTTTTTCAAGAGTGGCAAAATGCAACAGGGGAGAAAAAAAAATGTTGTTGGGCAACCCAAAAGCTCTTTTTTCAATAGCTACTACACCAAGGTGGAGAGGAGGGCACCATTCCTTTCCCTGGATTGCTCCACTTGATGTGTATCATACAATGCTGAGTGTTAAACAAGGTGGCAACAAGTATCACTTTTAAGTCTTTGGTATGACTCAACCTGGGATTGAACCCCAGTCTTCAAGGTAATTGGCAAACACTCTAACCATTATGCCAATGGGCTGGTATATATATATATATATATATATATATATATATATATATATTTTTTCTTTCAAAGTTTGAGAATAAGTGCTTCATTCTCAATACCACTTTCCTATTAACACTAATAATAGCTATATGTTGTCCAAGGATTTCTTTTTTGATACTATGACATCTGCAGTCGGCCATTTAAATAATTGTAACTTGAATATTTAAATAGTGTCCAAATCTACTATAAAAGTAACCAATAGAGTTAAACAATACTTCTCATGTATATTTTATAGCCAGAACCTTCAACTGGTTGTAAATGTGAAAAAAAAGAGAAAAAAAAACTATAATAGACAAATTCCAAAAAAAGTCTAGCATATAAGCAGGCAAGTCTGTGGTTAAAAAAGGGAATTGGATTTTTGGTTCTATTTGGGATAAATTGGAAATGTAATTCTAATTAAATCTATTTTAGTTCTTTAATATTTCCAATGTGCATGAAATTATTCTATGAATGGTAATCAATACAATAATTCTAAAGTTAGAAATATTTACAAGAACACTTTGTAAATCCTTGTAAAAGTGGTAAATCTAATTTGTATACAAGAATCAGATTTTTGTGTCTGTAGACAGTGGAGTTTGAACTGTTAGTTCAGGATATTTTAGTTTTTTCTTTCTTTTTTTAAATCCATAAACTCATTTGGTAAATATTCTCAACAAGTGTGACTCTTTCCTGGAATTTGGGCAAAGCAAACCATTTCTGAATTTGGAGAGGATGAGTGGAGGGGAAAGAGTAGTAGTAGTAGTAATGAAATAGAATAAGTTTTACCCTGAGTTACTAAAAGTGATCTGCTTTAGTTAGTTGTTTCTTCTTGGTAATACGGATTATTTCATAAAAGTGATTAAATATTCAATAATATATATTTACCCAACCCCTCCATCAGGGTCAATTTTTGGCCTAGTGAGTAGAGTGTGCATCAATGGTCCGGGAGACCTGGGTTCAATCCCAGGTCATGTCATATCAAAGACTTTAAAAATGGTACTTGATGCCTCCTTGCTTAACACTCAGCAATATATGGTACGTATCAAGAGTAAAATGGAGCAATCCAGGGAAAGGAGTAGTGCCCTCCCCTACACCTCAGTGTAGTAGCTATTGAAAAGGGAGCCTTCTGGTTGCCCTTGACTACGGTTGCCAACCTTTTACAGCTGGTTTGAATTTAGAGTTTTCCTCCTCCTAGATTGGTTACCTTAACCAAGGTTAAAGAACCCAATTGTCCTACTATTTTACCTATAGTTGAGGAGAGAACAGATGGATTCATGCCTTTCACAAGGGTATTAGCACAAAGTGAAATGCTGTCTTGTTTAGGATTTGAACTCAATTCATGATTCCATTTCTAAGTGCATGTCCAAAATATTCAATAGTTGAAAAGAGAAGTAAAGATAGATTTAATTGATAGGGTGATAATTAAATATTTGATTTATTTTTACAAGGAAAATAAATTCCAGCAATTCTAGTTTGCTTTGCTCATTTAATTCAGCAAAAAAAAGTAAAGTTAAAATTATGTTACAGTTTGATGAACATGATCAATGCATCTATCTGTTCAAGCAATTTCCATATTTTTTAATCAATGATAAATATCAATGACAACAAATAAAATTTCTAAATATTATGGTGAATCAAAAGTTTTGCAGTATATTGGTACATATAAGTTTGCAGCATGACCAAAACAGTCCAAGGTGTGGAAAGTACTTGTTATGGTTGATAGTATTGTGGTAGCTGGTGTGCTGACATGTTGAGCACTGCTTCACTGTGTGTGTGATTTGAAAGCCACACAGATGATCATGCAATGAGTTTGTATAGGACCATAATGCTGCAGAAGAAACCAAGTATATTTGCTTTTGTTTTTGTTAGACATAGAGGATTTGGCTTTGGTAATTACTTTATCACCAGTCAATATATCCTTTATGGTCCATCATTTGATATTAGGTGCCAGATTATAATCAAATAATAAATCTGGTTGACTTGTATAGGCTAATCAGAATAATTGTCCTACTTTTGATCTAAGGGAGTGTTTTCTTTTTCTGTCAACACTGACTTTTTTTGTATGGCTCTTGTAGGATCCAACTGAATTGGTACAATGTCATCTATATATTTATTGTGATTGCGATAAATCTTTGAGTTCATACATGTAAGGTCAATTTGAGCAAACTATTACTACTATGTAATGAATTCAATCAATACTGAGTACCTCACATCTATGACCTTATACTAAGCTAAGTAAATAACTTTAAAGTCAAGTGATATTTACTCATCGTATGAAATGTGTGATTTTAGAAGTTCTTTCAGTTTACACCATCAATCTTGCAAAGCCATACATTAGATAGCATGATTAAACTGTGACAAAGTTGACCAATGGAAGGAGGCAGCTTTTGGTTATTATTCCCAGTTAAGATAATTATGGAAGAGTGGTTAGTCCCTAAAGTCATTCACTTACTTGTAGTATAACAGTAATGAGATATTTTATCAAAATATCTGACAATGAGACATAGCACAAAGAAAGTGGTTTCATGCCTTTCCTAAAAACTGTGAAGTGAACATGATCAACTTATGTTAGAATTCACACTAGGTTAACATTATCTATATATCTTGGTAGTACATAAAATATTTGTATCCTAAACTTGCTTTAATATTTAAGATGGGTGATTAAAATATATATAGTCATCATAAAGTCTACAATATATTTTACATACAAAATAGATAAGCTAAAAAATATATTTGGTAGGCTTGTTTTTGATGGTATATCAATCTTCTTGGGTTATTTAATGCCAAAGTCATCTTTTTGGAAGAACAGTGGTGGTACTGTTTAACCAATAGTAGAAGGCATAAGGGTGGGGGTCATACTTTTCTCAAGGGTATTAGTCTGAAAGTGAGCGCAATAGTACAACTGGAGTTCAAACTCGATTACTACAATATCACAATCCAGCACATTAGCCATGGAAACCTCTCCACAGAAAATGTAAGGATAGATGTCTACTTAATATGGTTAACCAAAAGGATAAAGATTCTGTTTAACTAATCTGATGGCCACAAAGTAATGATCCAGTTTAATTCTATATTTATACTGTAAATAGAATCTTTAATCAAAATTTAAGTTTTGGAATTTTCAAAAATTAATATGCTCAAAACATGTTCCAGTGTACCATGCATTATTAGAGAAAATTTGGTGGCACTAGCTTTAGGTGTTCTTAAGTTATAAGATGGCAGACAGATGAACAAAAAAAGACATTTGGTTGAATATAGTAAGATGATTTGTCTCTTATGTACTGGTGATCTAATAAACACATAAGTAATAACAAATTTATCCTCTAATTTTATCTTAAAAAACATTCTCTCTCTCTCTCTCTCTCTCTCTCTCTCTCTCTCTCTAACTCCAAGGAACAAAATAAACATGAGAAAATTTGGTCTCAAGAATTGGTAATCAAGTATCTACATTATAATTCTGATTGTATTTTATTCGTTTATGTTATGCTCAGCCACATATTCTGCTACAGCCAAGTAGATTATTCTTTCATTCTCAGTCAAGTGAGATATTCTTCTACATCTCCCTACATCCTCAATCACTTGGAATATTCTTCTATATAGATGTTGCTTGTTCATATCAAACACTGTGTTCAACTCTGATGGAATTGCCCTGTGCTAACTTCATCTATCCTCACTAAGTAGCACAGTAAACATAAATTAGTGTATATCAGTTTGATGGTGATCTGATGAGCTCTGAAGTTCTGATAAGTTCCAACAATGTGATGTCAAAGGCTTAAAAGGAAAAAGAAGAGCTCTGAAGATTACACATCACTATCAATACTGTTATCTATAAAATAGAATATGCCACTATAAATTGATCTTGTAGTTTTGGTAGAATTAAACACTAAAAAAAATGACATGTGTATTAAGTATTTCATATATCAGTTTGATGGTGATCTGATGAGCTCTGAAGTTCTGATAAGTTCCAACAATGTGATGTCAAAGGCTAAAAAGAAAAAGGAGCTCTGAAGATTACACATTACTAACAATACTGTTATATACAAAATAGAATATGCAACTATAAATTAATCTTGTAGTTTTGGTAGAATTAAACACTAAAAAAATGAAGTATTACATATATCAGTTTGCTGGTGATCTGATGAGCTCTGAAGTTCTGATAAATTCTAAGAATGTGCTGTCAAAGGCTAAAAAGGAAGAAGAGCTCCAAAGATTCCTTGGTACTATCAATCCCATTATCCATAAAATAAAATTGCAACTATATACCAATCTTGTAGTTTCAGTAGAATTAAATACCAGCCAATGATATATGTATTAAGTATTATATAAATTGTTATTGTATATTTCCGTATCATTTATTGCAAATGCAACAATAGGATTTATATGGAATAAAAGTGCAAATCATCCTTTATTGCTTAAAGAGCTCCTCTTGATTTTTTCATCCTGTGGAATTCTCAATTGTCCTCAATATTTTTGTGATAAAGTAAAAGTAAGTAGAGTTGGTGACCGTAGTCGAGGGCAACCAGAAGGCTCCATTTTCAATAGCTACTACACCGAGGTGTTGGGGAGGGCACTACTCCTTTCCCTGGATTGCTCCATTTTACCCTTGATACATACCTTATATTGCTGAGTGTTAAGCAAGGAGGTATCAAGTACCATTTTAAAAGTCTTTGGCATGACATGACCTGGGATTGAACCCAGGTCAACCGGACCATTGGCGAACACTCTACCCACTAGGCTAATGAGCCAGTATATTTTTGTAATAATCTTCCATTAGTTCCTGGGTTTTTTTAAAATTTTCTTTTTAATATAATATTTCCATAATTTTTTAGATCAAATTTTCTATGACCAAACTTTTTGTGACCTAATTTCCCTACTACTGCTACCATCAATTGCTGCATCGTAATCTACTTTTCAAATATCAAATAATGCTGGTTATATACTGATAGACTAAAGTAATCAGTTCTGAAATTACCTTTACAAACACGCACACACTGTAAGGTAGTATTAATACTTCTGAAAATTCGCTATCACAAGTAGAAGTAGATTGTATCATCCAAACAGCAATTATGGGACACATGAGAAAATACAAATATGTCATCTTGAAAGTCTTATGTTCTGAGCAAATGATTTGCCAATAGAAAAAAAGCTGCAGACAGCTGTTTGTACAAAGGCTGTAGGTTTTTTGTCTTAAAAAAAAAACATATGAAGGTAATCAGTTTTACAGAAGACATCTTGTGAAAAGCAGTCATTTGTATTTCTCTAAAAGAGACTGCCACTTTGTTAAAAGAACTTCCCTACTGAAAATACAAAATCTAAAAGATAACTTAAAATAATAAGAATGTAACATAAATTAATCCATTATGAATTGACAGTTCACAGCATGACAAAAGAAAAAAAATCTAAAGAAAATTAATCTCCTTAACTTAGATGTTTTGACATTTAAAATACTGTAAAATTAAAATTAATTTCTTTTCTCTGTAATTATTGTTTACGGACATGTTCTTTGAATTATGAAAATCCATTAATTAGAGGATAAAATAATTTCCAATCTAACTTGCAACATTGGGGATCAGCATTTGCACTGACTCTGAACATTATAATTTCCCAAGGGAGATAACAATTAAATGTTAATTATTGAGTACTTCCTCAATATGACTAGACATTGAGCTTAATAGCCTTGAAGCAAATTTCAATAAATGGTTGTTTTGATATTGAATGTTATTTTTCAGTTCATAGAGAATAACTACAATTGTTTAAAATAAATATAGGCTGTAGAGGGTGGGCTGAAAAATTTACATTATGATGTCATATCTGCTGTTGATGACTTTTTGACCAATGGGATCCAAACACTACAACACCAAGGAAAGAAGTCAGGGGACTGTAAGGGGAACTATGTTGAAAAATAAACCTCATTTGGTCACATTCCATTAGAGTATCTTGGTATGCCTATGAACTTTTCAGTTGACCCTTGTATATTATGCATATGTGTGTTATATCAGATGATATACAATAGGATCTTTTAAACATTGAATGGCTATATGGGTCCACTAGAATAAAATAGGAACCAAAAAGGGGTCTATAGAGTCTAAAAAAAAGGGTTGAGAATCACTGGTCTAGGAGGAATAAACCACAAGGGGAAAAAATTACTTCTTTGGGTGAAGATTAAATTTAAGCCCACAAAACATTGGAATCTGACATAATGGAAGCATATTGTGACTAATATATGATTCAGAGTGAAAATGTAATTATATCCAAACTATTCAGGAAGAGCCAATAAAAACTTGGACAGATTGTATTTATGATCATTGATGGATGGACTGTTATTCACTAGAAGATTAAGGTTAATAAATGGTTTCTAAAAAGCGAGGTGGAGCCATATCAGCGTGGTTTCCTATTCCCAATATGATAGAGCTTTTGCATGTGTATATAAGGTGTCACTGATGTCTGTTCAGGCTAGTGAATAGTTGGGAGTTTGGGATCCAAGAACTAATGAGTTTTCAGCAGCTTTATGAACCTGCAGCTAATCAGAGTTTTTTCTTAGTGAAAGTGTTTCAAACTTAAAGAAAAAAGAAAAAAGCTTCTACAAGGCATCATGGAATTTACAAGACTCAATGGTGTTTTAATTGCAAGAAGAGGCACAAACTGGTTGGGAATATGTTATAATATCAATGGTTCTCAACCTTTTTTTACCTATGGACCCCTTTGATTCTTTATTAACTCTGGTGGACCCACATAACCATTCAAGTGATAAAAAATCATATTGTATTTTTATAGTTAAATATTATTAGAAATTGTTCAAATATTTTGTGTATTGTAGAAGTGTAACTAATTTATTGCACAAAAACTTTAACAACTAAATTCTATGGAAAATGAATGCTCACTAGAAAAATAAGTCCTAAATATACAAGGACATATTTATCTTAAAATGATACTACTTTATTCAATGTGAGTTTTGTGGTTGATTCTGCTCTGCTAGTTTTGAAATATTCAGCTCTAATGTTGTCAATGATAATCAAAGATCACCTCTTTGTTCAATGTAGAGTCAGTTACAAGCTTTTGATAGTAAGTTAGACACTCAGCCCAAACCAGATTTAACAAGGAAAGATGAAGGAAAAGCACTATTTTCAGTGTATCAATTTGCATTAGAATGTTGCAAGTTATGAGGGAATAGTATCCCCCCACCCCAAGAAAGCTTGAGTAACAGACCAGAATGTAAAAGCAACACATAGCCATACCCAAAATTTACCAGAAGTAGAAAAGGATCACTGTCTCAGCTAATTTGTTGCCAAAGTCAATTCATATGATATGGTTTCCAAGAAATTCATATTATCGTATTTACAAGAAATGTTCAGTAATACTGAATATAATGGTGCGAAATGCAAAATAATTCCTATAAAAATTCTTGTAGGAAAAATAATAAAAATAATAATAAATGACTTAAATGAAAGTTTTGATGTAGTATTTAGATGATCGTGTCATTTTTAAAGCTCTAATCATTTTGGAAATTTCATGGAAGTGGAAAAGGTTATAACTTGAGATTGTTAAGTCTGAATAGTAAGGTGGATATAGAACTTTCCATTCAAATTGCTACTGTTTTTTTTGTTGTCCTAGTCATCCATAAAATAATCAGGTATTTTTGTGCAGCAAGTGGATTTTATGTATGTATTTATTCAACCCTTCTATCATGAGAACGATGTGTGTGTCACATCATTCTCATTTTTAAGCTAATTTTTAAGCACAGTACAACAGGCTTGAATTCAGCATTTTCGTTCTCCTAGACCAGTTGTCATACCAAGATTAAAGAGCCCAGTTTGCCCTACTATTTACTCATAGTTGGGTGAAGAATAGCTGGATTCATACTTTTCATAAGGGTATTATAGCTATGTGAAATGCAAACAGCTTCATCTAGGATGGGGACTTTGGTCCATTTCCTAAAATGATAAACAATAAGCCATGAATGACTCCAAGCTGATTTTATGTAATTGTGTAGCGGACATTTTTTTAATACTTTATAGCTGCATGTAGTACATTTTGGCAGAGTTAGTCTTGACTGAACAAAAAACAATTCTACCATCAAGGACTTTTTCAGATTCAAACGTAATTTTGGAATAGTAGTAGTAGCACCCTTGTTTGACCAGTTTTGGTGGTAAATATTACGATGAAGAATATGTTTTGTTTCTAACCAAAACTACACCATCACCAACATCACAATTCCTTTAGTTATTTACATTATATTCGTAATGATTATCAAATAATAATCATTTCATCTTAATTAGCATCTTCTTGATTAAAGATGTCTAGCAAAGTTAGATTTGCCTCAAAACAGCTCATGTTATAAATGCATTTAAAATCCTGCAAAGTTTGTTATATATCACCAAGAAATAAAGGTTTACATTGCATTTGGTGTGGATAATTTGCATACAGGTTTTAACAAAACCAGGTTTAATAAATAATTAGTTTATGTTACTGATTTCTAATATTATTATTTTATTCTCAAATATATTAAAAGCAATCCGATATATAATTCTATACAGAAATCAATTAAAACACAATTGAAATAAGTCTAATATTTTTTATGTGTATTTTTAGTTTCATTAGTCTTTCTAATTGATTGCATTAAAACTTATTATATATATGATATACACCCAACAGAGGGTGTATATTTTTACTAGTTGTATTAATGTAGTAGTATCACTATTTTATTTGTGATGATGGTATGCATCCAGGCATACATATGCTTCAGATGTGCATTTGTTTTAAATGGTGATTTCAGCTGTTGTTTGTTAGTAAATGTGGCACCAAATATTCAAGTTTACAGACTTGGCTAAATGCAGCCAAAATGACTCACATGATGTTGTGAGGTGAGTGTAGTTAGACTAGTGCATTGTTTTCCTTGGCAGGTCAGTTCTGGATTGGTTTCCATGACCTGGTGTTATTTATCCCAATCCAGGTTCACTGGTCATTTCACTTCAAAGCTTGTCCTTTGTTTTGAATTTGCAAAGCTGGAACTTGGTAAACCACTTATAGGATATCAGATAGCCAATAGCTACTTTTCCAAATATTTGGTTGATTTTCCACATTGATTGAGCTGAACTGAGGCACACTCTTTGAAATCTTATAGTTATTCACCACTGTTACTGAGAAATTGATTTTTCCCCAACTGATATTGTGAATGTTTTGATGCAAGTAAAACTGTAATGGCTGCTAACTACTCATATATACATACACATACACATACATTTGTGCATGTAATTTATTCATTTTCGGTTCACATTTCAATGCATATATATATATATATGTGTGTGTGTGTGTGTGTGTGTGTGTGTGTGTGTGTGTGTGTATAAGGTTTTAGTAGTGGGTAGAGTGTTTGCTGATGGCTTGGGAGACTGAGGTTCAATCCCATGTCGAGTCATACCAAAGACTCAAAAAATAGTACTTGATGCCACCTCACTTAACACTCAGCATTATAAAGTACAGACCAAGGGTAAAGCAGAGCAATCCAGGGAAAGTAGTAGCATGCTCCCCTACACCTCGGTGTAGTAGCAAATAAAAAGGGAGCCTTTGGGTTGCCCTCAACTACAGTTGTCACCTTTACTTTACTTTATATATATATATATAGTAGGTTGGTTTAAAGTGGCGTGCCTCTCAGGAAGCGTGCCTCCCAGGAAGCGGGTGCATAAAATTGCCCAGTTCTATCAACATTTCACTTAAGAGGCATTAGTCGATTAGTCACAAGAAATTTTCCAAAGTTGCTAAGCTAAGAGAATTGAAAAAGTGTATAAATACATTGAATGTCCAAGAAGAATTTTCTCTCAGATTTAAGAAGTTTCTTTCCAAACTAAATGGTGAATATGCGGTTTAGAATCAGATCCTTACAGTGACACATTGCTCAGTGGTGACAACCACTGTTGGACTCATTCTCAGTAGAGTAGAAGGTTCAATATACATTCCTTTCTTTATTTCTTTTTATCTTGTATATACAAAGTGCTTTTTTCAAGAAATATATCAAATAATTGGGTCTGATCAGAAAGATAAAAGATATAATCATTTTTTTTGAAAAATTACTCTTATTTTAAGGAAAATATGACTATATTTGTTTTTTTTACATTTTGTATCATAAAACATCTTAAAAGGTGAAAATAAAAAGTAAATAAATAACAAAGTGATTTGCATACATTATATATTGTGATATTGTTGTATTAAAAAACAAATTTTCCTATTATAACACAGATGTTAAACAGTTTTTGTTTTTTTTCTCGTAGTCACATGAGAAATATACAAGTGAGAATAAGTTAGTGTTATAAGGAATATAATTTATATAAAAATGCACACTGTAAAATGTCATGACTTATACTATATTTTCAGCATTAAACAAGTACACAGAAATGTATATATATATATATATATATATATATATATTAATTTTAATGGTATGTCAACTTGTCTAGGGTTATTTATGCCATATTCACATTTTTTGCCAAGTTATTTATTTTTTGGCACACATTTATATATCAAATATTCCTATCAAATACAAATAATTTGCACTCAATTGTATGGTTTTAAGTAGTCCTATCTAATAATTAAATGATTTCAAGTAATTATTTCTACCTCATAAGAGTCATTTATTTTGGACACAGTTAAATGGTTTCAAGTAATTAATAATAATAATGATAATAATAATAATCCTTAGTAAACATAATTTGAAACAGTTGTATCTTCAAGTAATTATTCTTATCTATGTAAATAATTTGCACAGAGTTTGGTGGTTTCAAGTAATCCTATATAATAATAATTCATACGGAAGTATATGATTTTGAGTAATTATCTTCTCTAAAAATAATCATTTGTTTGCACATAGTTATATAGTTTCAAGGAACTAATAATAATAATCTTTTGTAAACAATTATGGCTTCAAGCAACTATTCTTAATACAAATAATTTACAGTTATATGCTATCAAGTAATCCTATCAAATACAAATAATTTTTAACCAGATGTATTTGACCCATAGCTCAGATCTTAACAGGTATTATCCTTCCGGGGTTAGAGTGAACCTGTCAGTAATGGCAATAAAGGGGAACACCCTCAGATCTATGAAACTGGAGCCTCACCATTATATGATGCAGTTTAGTGTCATACCTAGCACACCCCTTGGGGGTCTTACTCCTCTGCAGGAGATACAGTCAATGCTAAGCTATACCAACAGGGTTATATATATCTAAATAGCCTGTAGATGAAATATATACACAAATAGCAAAAATAAAAATTACAGCCGATTTTTATAAAAAATGTTATGAGTGAACTTGAAAAGTATAAAATTCCCTTTCAAGAGGGATACAATAAGAGAGGAAAAATGAAAAAAAAAAGAAAGGAAAATCACTGTTAAGTGATAAGGTAAACATTTCAGAGGAAGAGATGTAAGTCATGATGCAGAAGAATTTTCTTTTATCCTTCTGGCCACACCAATAGGATACATGGATATTAATAGATTCTATGAATTCCTACAGACTGTCGATATAGTTCACAATGGAAAAAGAATACAATAATGAAGTTGTTTTCCGAAATATCCTCTTAACTTGCACTCAGAATGTGAATTTAAGATATCTGTATAGAGGAAACTTATATGCATGGATTTAAAAGTAAAGAAAAAGAAGATAATCTTAAAGAATCAACTTTGATTAAAAAAATGTTGCTCAAGTCAGGAATAAAGATCTGATATATTTATCAGAAATCAAAGCATCAACAGAAACATTCTATCTACTAACTAAAAAAGATAATTATTAACTTTTGGATAACATCATCACTAGTAAATTCATCAAATGGTAAATTTTTCATATCTCAATTCAGAATTGAATAAAACCAGCTTAAAGGTTGGTTTGGTTTGGTTGTTTAATAGCATATCAACTTTCATGGGTTATATAATGCCAAAGCAATCCTAGTAGAAAGACTGCCCTAGTACTATTCAACCTATAGCTGAGAAGGATAAAGGAGTTCATGCCTTTTCCAAGGGTATTAGTCTGAAAGTGAAAGTAATAGTGCAACTGGAGTTCAAACTCACTTATTACAATGTCGCTGTCGAGCTTGTTAGCCACTACATCATGGGGACTCCCCCCAACAGCTAGGGAGTGAGAAGTAGGAGAAACCCTATATTATAAGAGAAATTAATCTGAGATGTTGAATTAACCAAGAATCATATTCAACTATTGTCAATATTGTCACTTAGTATTTACTGTATATCATTCATTACAGACAAAAACTTTTTATTATGTGGGTTAAAAAAGAAAAATATTTGGCTTCCAAAGTAAATGCTCTTGTTGGCATCATTATTTGGAAGCCCTCAGATAGAATTATTTTAGTTGTTATCAGTAGTACAAAACAACATGTTTTATGCATTGTAAACCAGACTGTAATCTAAAAATGGGAAAAATCTCAATGTACATGAGAATTATTTTTTGTACAGCTATGGCAGTATTTTCATTGAGGCCCAACCCAGTCTCCCTCCACATGGTGATTGTTTCCAAATAGAGATCTATCAGTCACCAGGTTCTGATTGAAATTGCTAAAGCTACAGGTTAGCTCGAGAGAGAGAGAGAGAGAGAGAGAAAGAAAGAGGAAAAAACAAACAAACAAATAACAAAACACAAAAAAAAACAAAAACAACACAAAAACGAATTCTGAGAATACATTTGCCATTTCTTTATTTACTCTTTGAGTTTATCTTGGTTAAAAGGTGGCTTATGAGACTTTGCAGTTTGAACTTGGACACTGACCCTTCACTATGCAATCATCCCTTTCCAGCTGATGGTCAGCTAACTGTTGTCTTATGCTCTCCTTGAGACTTATATATAAAAATCTATATTTTATCAAATTTGAAATAGATGAAATGATATGAATTCATTACTGAGAACAAAACACTCATCTTGTCTCAATCCTGGTTTGTTTTGATACTCCTCTCCATTCTTTTAAAATAATTAAACAGATTGGCCTAATGAGTAGAGTGCTTGCCAATGGTCTGGGAGACTGGGTCATACCAAAGACCCAAAAAATAGTACTTGATGCCACCTTGCTTAACACTCAGCATTATAAGGTAAGGATCAAGGGTTAAGTGTAGCAATCCAAGGAATGGAGTAGTGCCCTCCTCTACACCTCGGTGTAGTAGCTATTGAAAAGAGAGCCTTTGGGTCACCCTCGACTAAGGTCGCCCACTTTACTCTTTTTTACTTATCTTATGATCCATATACATAGAGAGAGTAAGCACTATATGTGTGCATGTATGTGTGCTTATTCTAAAGTTTATTTTATCTTTTCATTTTAAACCAGAAGATTTTCCTTTTTAACTAGTGAAATAATTTAAAAGAATTTCAAATTCTGAAATCAAAGATTTGATTTTAACAGCATGTCAACCTGTTTAGTGTCATTTTATTCCTAGAAGATAGGGGACTGGTTTCGTTTGGTTTGATTGCATATCAACCATTGTAGGTTATTCAATGTCAAATCCATTTTTATACAAAAACAGTTCTATTTCAAACAATTCAGTTTAGCATAAGTACAGTTTTTTTATTCACACACAGTTAAATGTAAAAAGAGTTTGGTTTAGTTTGGTATTATGGCATATCAAACATTGTAGGTTATTAAATGCCGAATCCATTTTTATACATATCATCATCATGTCATGCCACTAGCACGGATATCTCTGACCCTCTCTCGCCACTTTTCCCTATCGTTCATCGCCTCTGGCGGTCTTCAAGGGCTACATCCCGTATCCTCAGATAGCTGCTGAATGTATGTTTGTGCTGGTCGTCCTGCTTTTGCCCAAACAATTCATTTTAGTATAAGTACACTGTTTAAATGTCAAAAGTTCTATTTCAAACAATTCAGTTTAGCAAAAGTACATAGGTTCAAAGTCAAAAACAGTTCTATTTCAAACAATTCACTTTAAAAGTCAAAACAGTTCTATTTCAAACAATACAGTTTAGTTCTATTTGACCCATAGATAGGACCCTATCAGTTGCTACCACTCTGAGCCAGAGTGAACCTGGGAGTGATAACAATAAAGGGGTACTCCACATTTACCAAAGCTCCAGTATTATTGGAGCTTCATCATCAGATTGTTTAGTGTCAAATCCAGGACACTCATTGGGGGAGTTTTACCCATCTGCAGAGATGCAGTCAGTGTATTCTGCAGCTCTAGCTGTCTAGGCTACAGGACACTCGTCGGGGGAATGTTTTACCCACCTGCTGAGATGCAGTCAGTGTATTCTACAGCCCTAGCTATCTGGGCCTTAGAAGATAGGGAATTATATTCTTTGTACATTTATATATTTTTGGGCAGTTGTGTCAGTTGTGCATAGAATTACATGATTTCAAGTATTTATTATACAAATAATTTGCACACAGTTGTATGGTTTCAAGTATTCCTATCTAATACTACTAATAATAGTTTCAAGTAATTTTTTCTATCTAATAATAGTCATTTGTTTGCTTAGTTATATGGTTTCAAACAACTAATAATGGTTCTCAGTAAACAATTGTAGCTTCAAGTAAATATTCTAGATATAAATAATTTAGTTAAATGGCATCAAGTATTCCTATTGTAATACAATTATATATATATATATATATATATATATATATATATATATATATATATATATATATATATAAATATAAAAAGACAGTATTTAATCCAGTAAATCCAGAGTTGGGAACCATTCTAAGCAGGCCAATTAAAATATTCAAATATAGAATATCAAATTTAACTAATCTTGGGCAAGAGCTAAATGCAAATAAATTTATTATCTTAATGTGATTGATTGTTGTTAATATATATATATATATATATATATATATATATTGAAGAGTGTATATTTAGGCAGCAAGTTATAATTCAAGCAAGTTTTGTTAAAGACAACAGAACACTGTTTTTTATTTTTAATTCTATTTTTTCAAGTCTCCTTGTTATTTTTCTTGAGTCAGGATCTAGATGGTAAAGGATTTGTCCCATATCTTCTGCCCAAGCACTTTTGACCATACTTTTGGTCATCATTGGGGTAGTATAGTTTGAGTTAGAACGTTTTCAGTGTTTTGTTTTAAAATGTTTGGTTGGAAAAAGGTTTACTAATAGAGTTAGTGATTTTAGTTATTAAAAATATTTAACATGTTGGTGCCAGTATTTATTTATGCTTAGTTTTTTTAAATTTTTTATGCATACTGCTTCTAGGATTTGTAATCATTTTTTATTATTGGTTTTATATATAATTATTGTATTATCTGTGAGAATCTTCCTTACATCGGAAGATTAAGTTCGTTAGTGCTATTGTTGTTTTATAATTAAATGTTGTTTTATGGCGCTATTTTTAGAAAGGTGATAAGTGAGATGACAACATAATGTTGTGGTTGTGTAGCTTATGTAAGAATTATTTTTGTTTTTCAGGAGGCACTCTTGAAATGGACATATAAATTTATAAACTTCATTGGTTTTGTTTAGGTGTATTTTATTGGAGTTGGTGTTATTCTTAATGATAAGGTTTGATGTTTTAAATTTAATGTCGTAGATGATAAGTTTTATTTGTTTTTGTTTTTCAATAGGTTTAATGTGTCTTTTTATAATGTTGGTTATTGCTTTTTCGTCTAATTTGCAGTTATAGTGCATTTGATTTCTGTAATATAGATTAATTCTGTTTGTGTTGTTATTGTTGGTAGTGTTACTATTTTTGTTAATGTTTTGAAGATATAATTTGATTCGTTGATCGACCTGTTTATTAGGAAAATTGTTATTAACAAGGGTTTGTTTTATGTTGGTAAATTTTTTGTAAAATATTGTCTTAGATAAGATGTAAAATACTCTATGAATTAAATTTCTTATAACTGCTATTTTATATTTTTAGGGACATTCATTGTGGTAGTTAAATAGACTTGAAAGAATAAAATTAAAATTAATAAACAGTGTTCCATCATCTTTAACAAAACTTGCTTGAATATATAAGAAAGTTTTGTTAAAGATGATGGAACACTGTTTATCATTTTTAATTTCATTTTTTCATCAAGATGATGATTGTCGTATAAAGACGGCAGGAAACTAGAGGCTGCAGATAAGCATCCATGCTATTAAATATATATAAAAACTAATATATATTCATTTATTATTATATTATATAATAGCTCTATGACAGATATTGAGCACTCTCAAAATTATACCGTATTTGGTCTGCCACAAACCCACCAAATGAGATAGTGACAATCATATACTGTTGTTATATGATACAACAAAAACGTCTGTCTGTGGATGACAATATATACGCTCCCCCATGGGGGTTGATCACACTGGTGAAGGAATTTACGGCTGCCATTCGCATAATGCAAGCTCTTCAAACGAATTGAGCACTCTGGTATCCAGTAAGGTATAAAAATGTAAACAAATGATAGCAACTATTTAATGTCTTATAATTCCTGAACTGACATGGTTCGTTTATAGGCTGAGCAGTATGATACTAAGTCTAATGTAAAGTTGGGCAGGTTTTGATCCCAGCTTCAAGCGTCCTACATGTTTAGTCACACTGAAGAGTTGTGATACAACGAAACAGTCTGTCTGTGAATGACTATATATATATATATATATATATATATATATATATAAAGCTAAAAATTTATAAAGCTTCCTCATTCATCTATTTTGTACACTGAATAAAATATTTTATTAAAATATATCTAATTTATGTGCTCAGTTGTTCTTATTCCAGATAATACTAAATTTCTTAAACACTGTTAAAAAGCTAACAAATATAATTTCAAGTAAAAAGTATCTGATGTTCAAAATAAATATGTGATGATTTTAATGGCATGTCAACCCATCTCTGGTTACTTTATACCCAGAGGTTAGAGAGTCAAGTTCATTATATGCTGATATTTACATTTTTTTGTTTAGGTGTTTCTTAAGGGTATTTTGTTTTTGTTTTTGCACAGTACCATTGAATATGAATAATTTTTAAAGCAGATCTATTTGATCCCTAGATGAGACCCTAACATTCTAGTTTGGAGTGGATCCAAGAGTAATTACAAGGAAGGGGTATTCCGCATTCCTCAGATCTCTAGAACTGGAACTTCACTACCAGATGTAGTTTGGTGTCATACCCAGGACACACCCAATCTTTTTGTTGAGGAGGAGGAGGAGGAGGAAGCAGCGTCTCATCAACCGAAAAAGACATTGACACACGGCTAACGAAGACATGGACAGCTATCGATAGGCTTTCGATCATATGGAAATCAAACCTGACTGATAAAATGAAACGCAGTTTCTTCCAGGCGGCGGTCGTGTCGATACTGCTGTATGGATGCACTACTTGGACGCTGACTAAACGGTTGGAGAAGCTCGACGGCAATTATACAAGAATGTTGCAAGCAATATTTAACAGGTCCTGGCAACAACACCCCACACGGCACCAACTGTACGGCCACCTACCACCTATCACGAAAACTATACAAGCTAGACGAACCAGACATGCCGGACACTGCTGGAGAAGCAAAGACGAGATCGTAAGTGATGTGCTCCTGTGGAACTCCACATATGGCCAATCAAAAGCAGGACGACCAGCTTGAACATTCATACATCAGCTATGTGATGATACGGGATGTAACCCCGAAAACCTGCTGAAGGCGATGAATGATAGGGAGACGTGGAGAGAGAGGGTCAGGGACATCCGTGCTAGCTGCATGTCATGATGATGATGATATGTAAAGAAAAGCTGTTGTGAAATCATTTTTGTTTAAAGTGTATATCCTGTTTATTTCCTTTTGTATGTCTGATGTTTGCTAATTCATTATCAAGTGACAATTGATTGAAGAAACTCTACTCTATTTGAAGCAGACAATTTCTGTACTGATTCCTATATGTTTCATTAATACACAGAAATTATCAAATTAATAATCCTTATGGTATTAAATGCACAAATTATGAAGGGTGAAAATCAGTTGCTTAGAATTTAAAATTAGTTTCATTATATTTTCATAATTAAACTTTGCTTTTTTTTTTTTACTTAATATTTTCAATAGATCAAATAGGAAATGATGCAAATAATAATTGCTTTTCCTAAAATGCATTTTGTAATACAGAGAGAAAACTTTCTAGCAAACTAACAGCTTATTTAATCAGGAGGTCAAATCTGAATGTTACTTAGCTCTAACAAAAAATTTCAGTAAGTGAAATGCTAAAATTTGTAGCATTAACTATCCTTCTTTTGGAAAAAATGAGGATGAGAATACAAGAGACTCACTGAGAATCTGACATGGTTCACTTATTGGCTGAGCAGTATGATACTAAGTCTAATGTAAAGTTGGGCGGGTTTTGATCCCAGCTTCAAGCGTCCTACATGTCTAGTCACACTGAAGAGTTGTGATACAACGAAACAGTCTGTCTGTGAATGACTATATATATATATATATATATATATATAAAGCTAAAAATTTATAAAGCTTCCTCATTCATCTATTTTGTACACTGAATAAAATATTTTGTTAAAATATATCTAATTTATGTGCTCAGTTGTTCTTGTTCCAGATAATGCTAAATTTCTTAAACACTGTTAAAAAGCTAACAAATATAATTTCAAGTAAAAAGTATCTGATGTTCAAAATAAATATGTGATGATTTTAATGGCATGTCAACCCATCTCTGGTTAGAGAGTCAAGTTCATTATATGCTGATATTTACATTTTTTTGTTTAGGTGTTTCTTAAGGGTTTTTTGTTTTTGTTTTTGCACAGTACCATTGAATATGAATAATTTTTAAAGCAGATCTATTTGATCCCTAGATGAGACCCTAACATGTATGATCATTCTAGTTTGGAGTGGATCCAGGAGTAATTACAAGGAAGGGGTATTCCGCATTCCTCAGATCTCTAGAACTGGAACTTCACCACCAGATGTAGTTTGGTGTCATACCCAGGATTGTTTCCAATCATCTCTAATGAGGTTCAAAATGGGATACACTAAAAAGGCAATTAAAAAGATAAAAGATGAGGGAAAATGTATGTCAATAATAATAATAATAATAATAGTGATAGTCAACAACAACAACCAGAGAGAGAGAGAGAGAGAGAGAGAGAGAGCTGAATTGTGGACTTTGCTGTCTTGGCTGACTACAGAATAAAATTGAAAGAAAGTGAAGAGATAAGTACCTAGACCTTGATTGGGAAGTGAAATAACTTTGGAACATGAAAGTGACAGTGATACCAACTGTAATTTGTGCACTTGGCGCAGTCACCAAAGGATTGGTAAAGAGACAAGAAGAATTGGAAATAAGAGGATGAGAGGAGATCAGCCAAACTACAGCATTATTAAGATTGGCCAGAATACTGAGAAGAGTCTTGATAGATTTGAGGAGACTTACTGTTACTCAAACTCCAGTGGAAGACCATCAGCTAATGCTGGTGTGAAAAACTCTCAAAGAAGAATTTAAGTAATAATTTTGGCAACCGTAGTCAAGGGCGACCAGAAAGCTTCCTTTTCAATAGCTACTACACTGAGGTGCAGGGGAGGGTACTACTCCTTTCCCCGGATTTCTCCATTTTATCCTTGATACATACCTGATATGTGTTAAGCAAGGAGGTATCAAGTACCATTTTAAAAGTCTTTGGTATGACGCAACTTGGGATTAAACCCAGGTCTCCTGGACCATTGACGAACACTCTACCCATTAGACCAATGAGCCAGTTTCAAAAAAGAAAAATTATAATAATATCATCAAAGCAAAAATTGATAATACACAGAACAATAAGTGTAGGTGATATGTTGATAGATAAAATGGTTAATCATATAAGAGAATGCAGCAAATTGGCACAAAAGGAATGCAAGACAAGAGAAGTAGGAGAAGTGATCCACTGAGAATTGTACAACAGATTAAAATTTGACCATTCTGATAAATGGTATATGCACAAACTAGAATCTGATCTAGAAAATGAGATCTGTAAAACTCTCTGGGAGTTTCTGATACAAATAGATCACCCAGTTACAGCCAAAAGACCAAACCTAGTATTAATTAAGAAAAAGAAAAGAGCTTGTTGACTAGTGGATTTTACCATCCCAGCAGACCATAAAGTAAAAATCTAAGAAAGTGAAAAGGAAGAACTTGCCAGAGAGCTGAAAAAGCTGCGGTGATACCAATTATAGTTGGTATGCTAGAAATGGTCCCAAAGGGCTTGAAAAAGAAACTGGGGGAATTGGTGATCAGAAGAAGAATCAAGACCATCCAGACCACAGCACTAATAAAATTGGTGGGAATATTTAGAAGAGTCCTAGAGATCTGAGGAGATTTGTTGTCACTCAGACTTCAGCTCAAACTGGTGAGAAAAATTCGCAAAAAGAAAAATAAAATTTTGTTATAAACATATAAAAATTAAGTGTGGCCTGATTAGTAGTCAATATATTTCAACATGACCTTTAAAACATGTAAAGGTTCTCCAATCCAGGCTATTGAAAGGTACTTCACGATTTATGAGTTTCCCAAATTCACTTCACATGAATTATCTCAAAATTTAAAAAAATAATCAAACTGAAAGAGAGTAGACTGACTGAAAGAAACTACTCAACACATGGAGATAGTGTCATTGGTTGGATTGGTAAAAGATTTGGTATTAGTCCATCAAGTTTTCTTTCCACTAGATCCCCCCTCCCATACCAGCCAACAAGAAGGTTCAGTGGTAACTTACAGTCAAAGGATGGATATGTTGTTGGGCAAGCTGCATATAAACCAACATACTACTCTGTCAAAGTTATAAATGAAAACAGTATCTGCATTGAATAGCATAATCTCTACCCTCAACCAGAGGATTGGAAGAACCTAAACCTCTTGTGACTATGTAAAATTTCATAGCTTGGAATGCAGCCATTCTGGCAAGAGCAATGCAGGTACAGTGTCAAGCAAACAAGTAGCTGCAATGTTGTTCCACCCATTCTAGCCAACACTCAGAATTCCAATTATCTCTTCAGGTGTCAGTTAAAAAAGCAGGAAGTTATGCTGACGTATGGAAAATGCTAAATAGGCCACCACCACCACCACCCAATTGTTGAGGCAGTATTCTTGGAGGTATATGACTTCTTGCACTTTTATCATATCTACTTACAGTCATTAGTGCTTATATTCAAAAAGAAAGAATTTTCTACAGTTTTTTTACTAACTTCCACAGAAATACAAAATACTTGCATGAAATCATACAAAGACTGCGACAAATATCCAGAACATTCAAATCTGCACAGGTCATTGGCACAGCCAGTTAGCAATGTAACAGATAAGTCTTGAGTTGGCAATATATTTTTTTCCCTTTATTAACTCATAGTATGTAAATGTCTCACATTTTTGATTGGTTTGGTTTGGTTTTATGGGATATCAACCATTCTAGGTTATTTAAAGCCAAATCTGGTTTATACATATATATTAGATATATATGATTGGTAAACATAAGACAACAAAGTTAAATGGTTTAAAATATTGTCATATATTTCTAACAATTAAATTAAACATCAGTCATTTGTTTATATACAGCTAAAGGATCAAACAGTTCTATTTCTAACAGTTCAATTGAGCATAAGTTAACAAAGTTAAATGGTTCCAAGTATTGTTATGTATCACTAGCAATTCAATTAAACATCAGTCATTTGTTTGCATTCAGTTTACATGTCTAACAGTTCTTATTTGACACATAGATAGGACACTTTCAAGAACTACCACTCCGGAAAAGAGTGGACCAGAAAATCATGGTAATGCATTCCCCAAAGCTCCAGGATTACTGGAACCTCATCATCAGACTGTTTAGTGTCATATATCAAGAAACTCATTGAGGGAGTCTTATCCCTTTGTAGAGATGCAGTCGGTGTGTTCTACTGCCTCAGCCAACTGGACTATTGCACCTTTGAGGAGCATAAGGCTGCAGCCACAACAATATCTGTAATAGTGCAGTTCTTTTGAAGCAAGTAGGATAGAGTTGTTAGCATTACACTCTCTAGTTTTGAATTCATAGTTTTTCCTTCACTGAGACAAGTTGGCTTACCAAGGCTAAAGAGCACAGTCTGCTCTACTTGTTAACTCTAACTGAAGGGAGGGAAAGAACAGAGGCATTCATGCCTTTTGCAAGAACATTAGTATGGAAGAGAAAATGCAAACAACCTCATCCAAGATTTGATCTTGACTTATCAAGCCCATTTTCTAAGATGATAACTGTTTTGCATAATGCCTCCAACGTACTGGTTCATAGGAAATTTGATTCAATAAAAAGACTTTCTTAGAATTCATAGACCATATTTCAATTGTTTGGCTTCAGCACAGAAAAATGTAAGCCAATCAGCATTTACCATTTGACTGCTGCTCATAAACAACCCCATTTGCTGAATAGAATTCGTGTTTCTCTTTTCTTAGAAAATTTTTTTTTTTTAGATGATCACATACTGCATTATTGAACTGGTTGCAACCAAGATGCACAATATCTGAGTGTGCATCCACTGGTAGCACAAGATGAATGTGCACTCAATAAGCACAGTGATGATCACAAAGACTGTATATATCTATTTTACTTCCTCTCATCTGGGCACATTGGACAAGATAAGGAAGAAGGAAAAAAAAGAAAAAAGAAAGAAAATTAAGCATCTTCCAAATTTCAGCCCATAAATTAAAATCATTTTTAGAGTCACCCCACCCAATACCTGTGCTCTGTCATAGTTTATGGAACAATTTTCCAATTGTCTCTGCCAGTCTAGAAGATTTAAAAAAAATCCAACTTGATGACCAATGGAGGGAAAATTTGCTTGCTCGAAATTAATGTCTCCATTTGAATATTCATAATTGAACGTCGGCCACAATTGACCAGTCTTCTACTTTTCTTGAAAAAGTGGATTTTAAAAAAATGTTCAGTTGATTTTTTTTCTCTCTTTACATGATTTATATCATTTTGTCAGATTGAGTGATTGATTTGAAGGGCTTGTTAACCTGTCTAAGGTTCCAGGGTTCAATCCCAAGTTGAGTCATACCAAAGACTCAAAAAAATAGTACTTGATGTCACCTTGCTTAACACTCAGCATTATACGGTACGAATCAAGGGTAAAATGAAGCAATCCAGAGAAAAGAGTAATTCCTTCCCCTACACCTCAGTATAGTAACTAATGAAAAGGGAGCCTTTGGGTCACTCTCAACTACGCCCACCAACTTTACTTTTACTTTATATAGTCATATTTTTGTGTAGCTGTCCTTGCAACAAATACAGGAGAGGTGCAGTGAAAAAAGCAACATGATATTTGTCAACTGCACATGAGACTTGGACACTGTGAACAAGGAAACACTATGTAACATCCTACAGAAACTAGGGTGCCCTGACCACTTTGTCAGGCTTCTATCAGACTTGCAGACGAAAATGAAGATTTCTGCTTAAGGGGAGAACTCTTGGAACCATTTAAAGTTGGGAATGTGTTCTTTTTCCAACACTCTTCATGATTTTTCTTTCTATGGTCTTATCTGATGCCTTTACTGATTCCACCCAAGGATACAGAGAAGACTGGAGCCAAACCTGTTCAATGCTAGTCAATGTAAGTCAGCAAGAAAGACCATGTTTGAGTATGTGAGCTCATGTTTGCAGACAAAACTATCTTGGTGACACACAACTACCAAGATTCACAGAAAATAATCATCTGTTGCTTGAAATCTGTAGAGGTATCCAGGTGAAAAATTAACCTCAAGATAACTGAGGTTATGTACCCACCATCAGAATCTCATGACATTATCCAAGACATACAGATAAAAGGGCAGGACTAACCTAAGTAAACAAATTCAAATATCTAGACTCCACAGTTGCCAATAACAACAACATACTAGATGTGGAACTAGATATACAAATGTTAAATGCTTCCAAAGCCTTTAGTAGGCCGAGGAAAAGAGTCAGGCTCAACAAAAATCTCTCCATAAAAACTAAATGTGCAGTGTACTATACCATAACTTTCTTAACTATCCTATATGGTGTAATGGTTATCGTCGTACAAAATGTACACGGCGACACGTGTTCAAATCCTGGACGAGACTGACTGCATTTCACATAGCACTAATACCCTTGGGAAAGGTATGAATCCAATTATCCTCCCTACAGCTATGGGTAAATAGTAGGGCAGATTGGGTTCTTCAGCCTTGGCGAGGCAACTAGTCTAGGAGAAGGAAAACTCTGAATTCAAACTTGTTAAACTCCGTTTAAAAATTGACCTTGTCATATCCTGCCCGAGCGGAGGGGTTGGTAAATATGATATGATATGGTGAAGAAACTTGGATGGTATACAAAGCGGATGCCTAAAGACTTCATATCTATGTGATGTGTCACTTGTGCAAAATATGAAATGCTAAGTGGTGGCAATATATTCCAAATAAATACATCCTGGAGAAATCTAAACTCCCAAGCAAGTTTGATATACTTCCCCAATGCCACCTAAGATGGGCTGGCTACTTAAACAGACTTGAGGACAGCAGACTGCCAATACAGATCCTATACTCTCAGCGTAGAGAAGGTTCACATAAAACAGGTAGACCAAAATCCAGGAATAAGAACATCATCAAAAGAAACCTGAGGGTCATGAACATCCCTATAGACAATTGGTAATATATATCCAAAAATAAAATAAAAAAAACTTGAGAAAAAAAAAATCAGCAGGATGTCATCATCAGATACAATGGGTATTTAGTAGTAGTAGTATATAATACTAATAATTATTTGTTTCAAGTAATTATTCCTATTTAATAATAGTCATTTGTTTGCACAGTTATATGGTTTCAAGTAACTAATAATAATAACAACCTTTAGTAAACAATTCAAGTAACTTAATTTTCCTTAATAGAAATAATTTCTACACAGTCATATGGCATCATATTCCTGTCAAATACTAATTTTTTTATAAATCTATTTAAACCATAAATAGAACTCTAACAGGTACAACCACAGCAGGTCAGATTGAACCTGGGAATATTAGCAATGAAGGGTACCCTACACTCCCTAGAACTTCAAAACCTGGGCCTCACCATCAAATGCAGTTTAGTGTCATACCCAGGATATTCATTTCGTCAGAGGCTGTCCACTGAAATACTAATGCAAAGAAGATTGAATCATGCAAAAAAGAAAACAAATAACATAATAATAATAATATGTCATAAACTATGATGACTTTGATCTCGTTATTGTTCCTGTTTCTCCATATAAGATGACCTTTCAATGTTAGGTCAACAAACTTGGTAAAAAAGGGTGATGCTAACATAGCTGTTAATGAAATTTGGTAATGTTTGGGGATGTTTATTTCTGATCACTTGATCCCTGATAAGATTTCAGTTGAATCACAAATAAACCAGCTGGTCAGTCGGGTAATTTGGAATATGCTTCTCACCTAATGATAAACTCAAAATCCAGGTACCATCACAACAGAAATATATAGAAGGTCAGTTGAAGACATTTGGATACCGGAAAATAATTTTCATTAAACCAATGGATTCACCAGTACATTTTTTGTTGTTTCCCTTATACAAGGTGTGGCAAAAATATCTCCCACGTGTGGTGCAAGTGAACTTATGCAAGTGGTAATGGTAGCCCCATCTAACTAATGTCTTACTAATCTTTTTTTCCGTTACAATCATGGTTTGAACAAGTGCACACCATACATTTGCTGCTGAAACAAATTTTAAGATTGGTGAATCTGTAATTGCTAGAGAGAGAGAGCTTTTGTGCTCATTTCATGTTATGTCAGAATATGGTCACGGCTTGAACTAGTACACACAGTACATTTGCTGCTGAAACATTTTTTAAGACTGGTGAATCTGTAATTGAAACTCATTTCATGTTATATTGGAATAATGCTGTTCCAGATAGAAAATCAATACTGTTATGGGTTAAAAATTTTAGAATCATAGGTTCACTGATTAAAAGAAAACCACTTGAAAACATTACAGGATGCTATTTGCCAAGAAGCAGAAATACCACTAGACATGACTCCTGGTCATTTTGGCAACCTTTAAAAACATGGCTAGTCCAAGCCACGACATTAACTCATTATATTTGGGGAGGGGAATGGAAAGACATTAGCTAAATGAAGCTACAATTGCCACTTGCCCAGGTTCACTTACAGGTGTTAGTTTAAAATATGGGAGGTAATTTTGACACACCCTGTAGCATATCAACTCCTTAATAAAAAAAAGAAATTAAAAAAAAAATCCACAAAAATGTTTTCTCCTGAGAATAACCTAAGGTCGAAATTAGCTAAGAATAAAAAAAATATCTGTCTCATCATTCATATATATATATATACATGTATATAGTGTGATGAAAGATCATTCTAATTTCTTTTTTTTTTCAACTGAACTACAAGATGACAAAAGGTGAAAGAGAGAGAGAGAGAGAGAGAGAGAGAGAGAGAGTACTCAACTGGTTGCAGTGGTCAAGTTAAATTATTCAGGCTAGTTTGTACTATAACTTTCTTTTAATACATTTGTTCTACTTAGACTGAAACTACAACCCTGACCACTGAAGGCCACTTCACTCAGGCTGTGTCTGTTCTCTTAATAAGTTTAGTAAGTTGAAGGCATTTTTTTCTCTTTTAGGCAGGATGGTCATTTGCAGTTCTTGAATTAATGGCTCTCTAGATAATCTAATTTTTATGGGCTTTATTTCACTTTGTGAAATTATCAGGATTCTTCAGAATGATTTCCTTGCAGGTCTTTGAAGAAAGAAACATCTGTCTCCTCAAATATTTTGCTCTGATTCTGGTGTGTTTGCGTGTGTGTACTTGATACCATTCAACTGATGTAGGTTAAACCGGCTCCGCATGTTGAATTGACATCTTGGATTGCTGTGCTCCATGCTTGATGACTGGCAGTATCAACTCTCATAATGTTCAACTATTCACAATTTCATCAACAGGCACCATAAAGACATGGACTGGTCATGAGTTCCAAGTCTAATTTCACTGGCTAGCCAGTTTCTTTGCTGACCGCCTTGGCATTTTCTCTATCCATGAAGAGGGTTTGCTGAAATTACCTAGTTGGATACACAAAATGATACTTCGATAAAGTTCTGCTCTAATGATGTCAGAAAGCGTTTGATGAAGATTCTTTAAACAAAACAGAAAGATACAAATTCTTCCTGGAAAATTGCTTTATTTCCTTTAAATATTCTGATTTCAAATCCTCAACCAACTCTTTTCCTGCTGTCACCAATTCTGATTTACCCTTACACCTCCCACCCCTTCTGACCTCCTTCATTCTGTATCAAACCTCTTCAGGTAGAACAGATAAATCATATCATACAATCATTTGGTGGTAGTATTAACCTTTATATTCTTAACAAAAACCAAATGTTAATCCTCATTTACCTATTTCAAATCATTAGTATCACTGAATTCTGGTCACTTAATCTACTTCAGCTGATTATGATGACTGGAGATGCTGCTCTCTCAAGCTGTAAAGAGAATTCAATTTACTCTGGAAATTCTGCTTCTAATTACTGAGAAAGAACTGACCATTAGAATGGAAAACTTGAGGTCTGCTATTCAAAAAATCAAAATTTTAATCTGCTGAATATTTTCACAACATACAATATTCCAACCAATCTATATATTCTTATTACTAGGGCGAGTCAAAAGTTTTGCAATCTTTTGGTAATGTAAGGCACAATTTGGCACCTCTAAATATCTTTACCACAGTTGTGAAGGTAATGAATCATACTAGACTGCAAGATGCAGAGCTTGCCCGAGACTCTCTGAGAGCTACTAACTAGATTTGCTTTTAAGGCTTGGAGAACAGGTTTGGAGCTACTTGACCTTGCCTGATCATTGAAGTTCTTGCAAACTGAGCAAAATTTCTTGAACCATCTGGTCACAGTACTGTGATCAACTGTGCCTAAACTTTTCATACAACGTCTTTGGTTGTTATGACCCAGTTTGAATTCATAAAGCTCAAGTTACTGATTAAGACCAGGTTGAACATTTATCTGTACAGCTTTCAAATCACACAAAGGAGTGAAGGAATGCACAATGTATTAGTGTACCAACTACCATGATCCTACCAACTATAGCAAGTACCTTTGGTCATGTGATATACGTACTGCAAACTAGCTCGTACCAAAATATTGCAAAACTTTTGATTCACTCAAGTACATACTCATTAAGATATTTGGATATTTATGTTTTTTTTTCTTTTCATACAAAACCAACTAAAGGATTTTTTTTTGAATTCATAGTACTTGGCAACTGTGACTGTAAAAACTAATCTCTGATAAACGTTCATCAAAATCAATTCTTTTAAGATAAAATCTATAAAGAATAAAAGTATCTGCTACTAAGCATTTCTATTTACTTTTTGCCTGTTGAAATGGAAATTGATTTATTTAATGTGCAAGATTCCACACTTCAGAATTTTGACATTTTTTTGACTTGTCGACCCAAAGCTACTTTCAAGAGAAAAAAGAAAAACAGTTTCAAGATCTAATCAGTTGTTTCAAAATGATGCCATGTTATAACAAACTTATATACAAAAACATTTTTTCCTTGTTTAATATAAAAGTATGTATTTACATAAACTCTTTGCCATGAGTAGGATGTGACACAAGGTCAATTTTTAAGCAAAATAAAGCTGGTTTGAATTCAGAGTGCTTCTTCTCTTAGACTGGCTGCCCAACCAAGGATAAATAAGCCAGTTTGCTCCAATATTAAGCTCTAGATCGAGGGGGAAAGAGAACAGATGAATTCATGCCTTTCCTAAGGGCATTAGTTGCAAACAACTTAGTCCAGGATTTATGATAATTTTGCACACATTTATGTGGTTTCAAGTATTCCTATCAAATACTAATATATACCATAATAATAATAGTCATTTGTTTGCACATAGTTATATCAATTCATATAACTGATAATAATAATCTTAAGAAACAATTATATCTTCAAGTAACTATTCTTAATACAAACAATTTATAGTTATATGATATCATGTATTCCAATCTAATAAGAACAATTTTTAAGCAGATCTATTTTATCCATAGATACCCTAACAGGTACTACTACTCCAGGTCAGAGTGGGTTTGGGAATAATGGCAATAAAAAGGTACACTGCATTTCCTAGATCTCTAGAATTGGATCCTCACCATCAGATGCAACTAAGTGTCATACTTAGGACATTGTTTTTTGGGCAAGTCTTACCCCTCTGCAGGGGATATGATCAGCATATTCTAAGCCTTGACAAGGGACCATAAGAACGAAAAAGTATTGTATTAGTTTATAATTTACAATAAAGTGATGTGATATTCACTATAAGCAGAGTTACCCTGAGAAGTTTATGATTTTCATTAAATCCCTAATGATTTTTCCATTTTTTCCTTTTGAGATATGCATAACTTTAACTATTTAAAACAGAACAACTTGAAAATAATAAAGTAAAAGTTGCATAAAAAGTGTATGTTTTTAGTAATCTATATTGGATTATTTGATATAAGCAATAAACAACTTCCTGTCAGAAATAAATAGGCATCAATGCTGCATTCTGGGAAAAATGAATCTTCTAATTACTACAAAAAACTTAAATGATGAAGGCTATTTAATGTGATGTCTCCAGCAAGGAAAAGAACAACTTACAAATGTTGGATTTACTATTCGGAACTTTACCCTTTCAAGATTTAATACAAACTAGATTATATAATCTTTATTTGTCTGGGATTAGATACTCATCATTCATGAGTTAACTAGAACTAAACCAATTTCACAAGTCTATTTTTGCTATTGCCATTTAATGTCACATCTTCCAACAATCAAGGCTTGAGAAACCTGCAAAAACAAGCAGTGTAAATGTAGGAAGGTGTATACATCTGAATATTAACTATTATAAGGATTTTCTAATTTCTATGGTGGTGGCGGGGAATTAAAAAAAAAAAAAAAAAATTGATAATTATTGATTTTTATCAAAATTCCATTTGCCAAATTGTCAAGGATGCTCTCTAAACAGCAAGTTTTTCTCTTTTAAATGTTTTGGGAAGATATAAATACATAAATCAAGTTCTGATGCACTGATATTATAAACCAGAAAAATTCTTTTTTGTGTAATAAATATAAACAATGTGTCTGCCAGCTAAAGAGAATAAGAGAGAAATTAACATGTGATTAATCCAATCATATCCCATAATAAGTAATTATCAAAATATTAATTGGTTCATTACTAATAAAAACTACAACCTATTATCCCGTACACACACACACAGGAGTGTCCTCATGGTGTAATGGTTAAAGTGATGAACTGCAAAATTGTAGTAAGCGAGTTCAAACTCCAGTCACACTATTATGTTCACTTTCGGACAAATAACCTTGGGAAAGGTATGAACCCCCTTATCCTCCCAGCTATGGGTTAAATATTACCACTACTGTTCTAGGAGAATGGCTTTGGCATTAAATAACCTACAAAGGTTGATATGCCATTAAACAAAGAAACCTAACCTAACCTAACACAGAGGAATAAGGAAAAATGATTTTGTGTCTATAAGCTTATTACTTGCAAAATTATTTTGTGTATATGTGCCCACAAGAGCTCTACTGAGTTTTATACAACACAATAAATGTTCATCTTTTTTTTTATTTTTTTTTTTTAAATCTGTCTTACATGAATAACTATGAAGTTTAGATTTAAATTTTTTTTTTCATAATGGTTATCATATTTACCCAACCCTTTTGCTATGAGCAGGATGTGACACAAGATCAATTTTTAAGTAGACTACAACAGGTTTGAATTTAGTCTTCCTTCTCCTAGGTTGGTTTCCACACCAAGATTAAAGAACCCAATCTGTATTTAACAAATCCCTCCATCATGGGCAGATTGTGGCACAAGGTCAATTTTTTTTAAAGCAGAGTTATAGCTGGTTTGTATTCAAAGTTTTCTTTCTCTTAGTTTCCCCATAGTTAATGGGAGAAGAGATGAATTCATGCCTTTCCCAAGTGCATTAGCACAAAGTGAAATGTAAACAACCTCATCCAGGTTTGAACTTGGGTCAAGGTTGAAATAGGATCCATTTATAAATCTTTATTTGTAGTCATATTTATATTAGCAAACATTTTTTCAAATCCCATTATTTATTTGTCTATAAAAACCATTTGTCTGCACAGTTGAATAGCATGAAGTATTCTTATCTTATACTAATATGGTTTCAAGTAACTATTCCTATTTGATAATAATGAGTTGTCTGTACATGATTATAAAGTTTTAAGTATTTCAAACAATTACAACATTTTAACTAACTAACTAACTACTACTACTAATAATAATAATAATAACAACAACAACACTTTGTAAATAATCATAGTTTCAATAAGTAAAGTTGGCGACTGTAGTCGAGGGTGACCCGAAGGCTCCCTTTTCAATAGCTACTACACCAAGGTGTAAGGGAGGGTGCTACTCCTTTTCCTGGATTGCTCCACTTTACCCTTGATCTGTACCTTATAATGCTGAGTGTTAAGCAAGGCGGCATCAAATACTGTTTTTTGAGTCTTTGGTATGACTCAACCTGGGATTGAACCCAGGTCTCCTGAGCCATTGGTGAAAAACTATTCTTAATACAAATAATTTGTACACAGTTGTATCATTTGAAGTATTCTTATCTAATATTAAGGATTTCCAGAGTGGACATGGGAGTAATGGCAATTAAAGGGTACTTCACACTTCTCAGAGTTCCAAAACTGTAGCCAAATCACCAGATTCAGTTTAGCACACCCTTTTTGAAAGGGGGGATGCAGTCAATATATTCTAAGCCCCATTGAAAGAGCAGTGCATGCAATGACAATTGACACATTACTTCTATTTAATTACATTCCAATTTATTCAATGAAATGAACTTTTCAATTTCTTTTTTTTCTTCAATCAAAAAAATACAAATCATATTAATAGACAGGCAAGAATTGAATGAATTTCTCAACTAATCAAAATGAAAATTTAATAATTACTTTGGATAAAAGCAAAACATTTACATCAGTGACATGAAAAGATGGAAATGCAACACTTTATTTTTTTTGAATTGATATAATTTTTATTACAAAAAAAAAAAAAAACAACAAAAAACGAACAAATAAAAAAAAAACAAAATAAAAATAATTTATTCATTTAAGAAATGAAAAATGGAGTCTTGAACAGATCCAGAAATTCATGCATTTTAAGATAACAACTTTTTCAGAGTAAAAATTGATATCTGAGGAAAAAAAGAAAAAGGAAATAAAAGAGAGAGAAAGAAAAAAAAAAGAGATCCCAATTAAAGTTTGTTTATTAAGATATTGTTTTCTTACATAGTTAAGTTTCTCACTATCAAGAAAATGCAGTAACTCTATCACACATGCACACACTCAACAGAGAATACAACTTAAAAAAAAAAAACGAAACAAAAAAAAAAAACCCTCATTGTTATATGAAGGTGGACTGAAAAGTTTAAATGATGATGTCATATCTGCAGGTTATGACTTTTTTTGACCAATAGGATTCAATTACTGCGACACCAATAAAAGTGTGTGGATTACATGGGGGACTATATTAAAAAATAAGCCTCATTTGGTCATATTCCATGTAAGTATCTTGGTCAGCCTATGAACTTTTCAACTGACCTTCATATAAGAGAATATAAAATTTTTTTCTTCCTACTTAATAAATATTCAAATAATCTACCTTCTGATTGAGAGGTGAAGGTTTACAAATGTCCAGTCTCAGAGAGCCATCCATTCAGGACACACCTGTCCTCATTATTATTTTATGCCTAGAGGTTAGGGTATTATTTATATTTACATTTTTTGTTTAGTTATTTTTTAAGAGTTTTTTTCATTTTAATGATATGTCAACACCATCTTGACAACTTTCATATACTACTTTTTTAAAAGAAGGCCAGAGAGTATAAGGGCAAAAATATTATGATGATAATAACTAAAATAACGACTGATTTTAATGGTATGTCAACCAGCCTGGGGTCATTTTATGCCTAAAGGTTTGGGAATTGCATATATTTACATTTTTTGTGAAGTTTTTGGTTCATGGTTATATGATATCAAATATTCCTATCAAATAGAATTAATTTGTAAAACAATCTATTTGAATCATAGAGAAGAACTTAACAGGTACTGCTATTCTGGGTCAGAGTGGACCTGAGAGTAATGCTAATGAACGGGTACTCCACACACTCCAGATCTCCAGAACCAGAGACTCATCACCAGATGCAGTTTAGTGTCATACCCAAGACCTCCTTTTATGGTAGGGGAGAATACAGTGTATTCTTAGCCCTGCTGATGGGTTGGGTTTTATAAAGATTCATCAAAAAGTCACAATCTGGCCTTTGAAAATCTTTTGCTTTGTGTTTTTTAAAAAAAAAACTAGTTTATTATTATAAAAAAAAAAAGGAAAAAAAAAAGTACATAAAGGTCTAAGAATAGAAAGGTTAGCAGTTCAGAAAAGCATAATAAATAAAAATTACTTACCATACAATACCCTGAGCTCCTGAACCTATTGGTTTTAGGTTCTGGTATCGCTTGAGGATTGTAAATGTAGAATCACCAACTTCAACAGTATAAAACTGATTTGAGTGTTTACTCATAATGAACTTGTTATTATTGGATAATTTAGGCGAACCTACACTCCCATTGGTAAAGGGTTGTTTGGAAGTTTCTTTATCTGGTAAATGTTTCCTGTGATATTTTTGAGATGCCAAGGACATGCACAAACTGAAAAATAAAATAAAAATAAAATCAATCATCAGCAAAACAAAACTAGTAAACATTTCAAGTAATTGAAAGTGGCTAAAATGGAGGTCATGGTTAATCTATTAAAGCAGTTAATAAATTTCAATTACTGGTTTTTACAAAAACTTATAAGTGAAAACAATATATTTTCTATATTTCTATATTATATATACTTGTATATAAGCTGAAATTTGGAGACCTGATTTATAGGCAAAATGAAATTCAAACAGAATGGGAAAGATGAGGAGCATTTCTTGGCTTCAAATCTTATTCCACAAATTCATGAGTTTGTGACTATCAATCAACTGATGACCTATACATGAGTATATATTTCATTTTTATATCTATACTATAACTGGTGATGTGAAAAAACCCAGAAGATACAATTTGTAAATAGAAAATATTACACAAACTGATATCTGGTAAAAAGAAATTCAATAAAAAAAGAAAAGACTAAAAACATCAGTACTGCTTGAAGAAAATCAACCAGCACCGCAAAGTGTAGCCAAAAGAAAAAATGACAGAGTTACCTAAGCTGATATGTAATGATAGGTTTCATGTACTGGATCAACACTAAGTAGATAGGTTCTGGCTCTTTAGGTATATATATATATATATATACACACACACACACACACACACACACACACACACACACACAAACATGCACTTCAAGTATAAAACAAGACAATAGAACGATAAAAACTCAAGATGTTGATTCTCAGGTTAGTATTCAACATCATTGAGAATTGATGTGCAACTGAGTCCTGTTTTATTATTGCTTTGTTTTATACTTGAAATATATTGTGATGATGCTTTGCTTTTTTGTGCATTGAGCAGTGTAAAGATTTTAAGGATTAGAAATGCTTTTGGCATTAAATCATAATATATATATTCAGGCAAGTTTTATTTAAGATGATGGAACACTTTATTATTTTTTATTGTAATTTTTCAAGTCTTTTACAATTAAAAACAATAAACAGTGTTTCATCATCTTTAATAATAACTTGCTGCCTAAATGTACACTCTTATATATATATATATATATATATATATAGCTATCATGAATTTTATTATTTCAAAACTGCTTTAAAAAGATTTTCTGAAAAAATAAATCAAGTGAGAACAGATAAAGAAATAAAAGCATCATATTTAAATATTTTACATGCTTTTTGCAAATTAATATCATCTTTCAATAAATATATTTTTGCATGATCCAGCAACATATCAAACTTAATAGAGTTCATTCAAATAATTATTAGTTTTCATAGCTTAGAGCAAGACTAAGTTTATATGTCAGTTGAAGATATCTATAAAATAATTAATTTGAAACAAGAGGGAAAACTAACAGTGAACAACAATAAAATGAATACATTAGAGCAACTTAAAATTGTTACTCATGTACAAAATAGCCGTTTATATAAGCAATGTTATCACAGGTAGGATTTATTAAACAAATACAACATTTTCATAACATTCAAATGGTTACATACATAACAGCAAATTCTGACCTTGTAAAGAATAGAATGAAGCAATAATCACAGCTGTATTTTAGTACTGACTGAAGTTGAAACAAGTATGTATTCACCTTATCCCTCTGTCATGGTAAGATGTGACTCAAGGTCAATTTTTTAAATGAAGTAAAGCTGGTTTCAGTTCAGAGATTTTCTTCGATTAGTCTGGTTGCTTTACTAAAGCTAAAGAACCCAGTTTGCCCAACTATTTTCCTATCACTGGAGGGAGAACAAATGGATTCATGCCTTTCCCAAAAACATTAGTGCAAAATGTAATACAAAAAAAACTTGTCAAGGATTTGAACCCACTGACTTTACCCTTACTTCATCACTTTCCTGCTTAGTCATTTTTTTTACACACACAGAAAATCTAAATACCACCCCCCAAATATTCAGTGATTACATGCCTAATTTTGCAATTTTTTTTTTTACTTAACATCTGTTTTGACAAATTTTCACTTTTAATCAGTATCTTGTGCATAAAAAAGTAGGAAAAGTGATTGTCAGAGGTCAGAAATTATGGCAGGCTTAGCTGATGGAATGGGCTCATATGTATTTCCATATTTGAGAAACTATATATATATAAAAAATTGCCACTTACAAAATGTTTAGCCCAAGTAGAAAAAGTTGAAATTAATTCTTAAGAAGAATTTCCCATGATATATAACAAGCAGTTATTAAACTTTAATAACATGGTAAAGAATCTGGGAACGTATCCATTTTCGTAAAACAAAACACTTATCCATTATGCAACTAAATAAGACTATAAGCAATTTTATCAGTAGATTAGAGATTATTTGAACTAAATTGATGCACTCTCATTCTAAGTTAATATTACAAGAAATAAAAAGTCTTGGTAAACCTGAGAGGCTATAATACACAAGTAAACTGAATTCGGATCTCCAAAATAGATAAACTTTCAGAGGAAAAATTCAAAACATGAAATAAAATAAAAAAAAACTGATGGAAAAGTAAAGATATTTTATAAAAAAATCTTAGACTTATAGTTGTGATGCTGACAAAAGAAAGACAAGTGAACCTGGTTAAACAGTAGTTAGTTGATGGGAAGCTGAGAGTCCAGTGGGGTAGTGACTATCCGTCCACTACGCAGATGGTGTCATGCTGATTTGGTTAACTCCATCTAACGCTCTTGTTGATGTGTATTTATGGAGGAGGGCGAGTCAATTATGTAGGGAGTACAACACTTAATTAATTAACATCATTTTACAAATATATTTAAGAAAAAGAAAGGTATGTTTTTTACCCAACCCTTCCACCACAGGCAGGATGTAACACAAACTCAATTTTAACAGTGGAGTAAAGTTGATTTGAATTCAGTTTCCCTTCTCCTAGACTGGTTGCCATACCAAAGCTAATGAACCCCATCTTCCCTACTATTTCCCCCATAGCTGAAGGGAGAAAAAATATATTCATGTCTTTCTGAAGGGCAAGAGGACAAAGTGAAATACAAACAGCAGGTAGATTATGCCTGATACTTATAAACTAAATATCATTGCAATTCACTTTTCTTTTTTTAATGGAATGATGTATGTTACTGAAACACAGCAAGAATAGTAAGTTGTAGAAAGATTTTTGCTAGTGCAATACAGTTAAAACACTTTGACTTCAAGAATAAAACAATTTCCAAGTAATAATAGTGTGGAGTTTGTGTCCACTAATTGTTGTAATTTTCCAAGGGAGAACTATTAAATGCTAATTATTGTTATTAATTTATTTGTATTTATAATATAAGTTCTATAAATAGAACATGAACAGACATCAATGGCTGTCAAAATTGTTCTTTAAGTGAGTTTGCTTAAAAATATTTTAGAAGTGTGGCAAGTATTTTTGTTTCTAACATTATAAAAATCAGCCATTGTAGGTTATTAATGCCAAATCCATTTTTATACATATAAATAGTTCTATTTCAAACAATTCAGTTTAGCATAAGTACTCAGTTTAGCTGGGGGTGTCCTCATGGTCTAATGCTTAAAGCAATGAACTGTGGAATTGGAGCAAGTGATTTCAAACTCTGCTTATATTCACTTTCCTCCCAGCTATGGGTTAAATAGAACCACAACTGTTCTTCTTCAAGGATGGCTTTGGCGTTAAATAACCTACAAAGGTTAGTATGCCATTAAACAAAGAAACCAAACCAAATCACAGTTTAGTTCTATTTGAATCAAAGATAGGACCCTATCAGGTGCTACCACTCCGGGCTGGAGTGGACCTGGGAGCAATGGCAATGAAGGGGTGTTTGCATTCCTCAAAGCTCCAGCATTACTGAAGCCTCACCATCAGATAAGCTTAGTGTCATATCCAGGACACTCTTTATAGGAGTCTTATCCTTTTGCAGAGATGCAGTTGGTGTATTCTAGAGCCCCAGCTGACTAGGCAAGAGAGATATCTGAATATTAACCATGTTGGCATTTGATTTCTATCAAACACTGTTTTGTTAAATTGCATCTTAAAAAAAAAAAAAAAATGAATATAGGAAAAACAAATTTTGGAAGTAAAAATATGGTTCTTTATATGAACTATGCTTCAATTTAATTGAAAATAAATTTTAAAGTTTCAGCTCACTCTCAAGAGTAGTAATTTACTAAGCTTAAAAAAAAAAAAAAAAAAAAAGCAGCACAAAGCTGTATGAAAGGGGCACTCAATGAGATTCAAACTCACTCATGTAGCTTTGCTAGTCTTGCTTCCTAACCATTACACCACCAGAGGCACTCTTATCTCACTATCAAAAGTAATTACTGCCATGAACCAGTAATATCTTATTTACATACATTAATGTCAGAGTAGAAAGTAAATAAGAAAGTTGGTAATGTTATATCAGAAGATTAAGACTGATTGATTTTAATGGCCAGTCAACTAGACAAGGGTTATTTTATGCCTAAAAGTTAAGAAATTATGTTTACTGTACATTCATATTTACATTTTTTGAGTAATTATTTGATTTTTTTTTTTAATACAGTCCAATTGATTACGAATCACTTTTAAACAGACCTATTTGACCCATAGGTGAGAGACCCTAACAGGTACTCCTGGTTAGAGTGGACCTGAGAGTGATGGCAACTAAGGGGTAACTCCACATTTCTCACATCTTCTGAACTTCACTATCAGATGCGGTTTGGCTAAAAGAGAAGTTTTTGCAAGGATATTTTAGTCCACTACATCTTCCAATGTTTACAGATGAATTCATATATCACAATGATTTTACATTTTTTTAATTTTTTTATTTACAGTATATACTCGCGTAATAAATGACCCCTAATTTTTAGCAACAAAAAGACAGTTTTATCATACAGTGAGTGTAATGAATGACTCCTAACTTTTGGCTATGCTAGCTTACAAAAATATTTTTTAACATCTATGTCAATGACATAAAGAGAAATCATAGGCTAATATTAAAAAAATATATCAAATATCATTCATTATATCCATGACTGTCTAATTTTCCATTAGCTTAGCTAATGCCTAAACAAAGGCCTTTTAGTTAGGATAATGAAGGTTTTACTTGACTTTGTAAATATTTATAATATTTGCACATATCATGTACATTGGTGCTATATAAATAACAAACAATATGAAGTAAAAACTTAATTATCTTAACTAATAGTCTTTGCTTGGGTTTAGGTGATGTGAGAGACACTTAGGATCAAAGTTAAGGTAAGGTTAGGCCTAGAAAAAAAGATAACTTAGAATGTTTTAAAAACATCTTGTATAATAAAATGGCCTTGACAGTATCCATTTTATTTTGGGCATGTATTCATTTTGTGGTGTAGTGTGTTGTTCAATTAAATGATGCATTTCTTTCCATTTGTCAACACACACTGGTTACTCTTTTGCAGTTAAAACTTCATATTAGTTGATGTACAGAAAGTGAAGGCTTAGTTTGGGTGCGTTTTATGGCATATCAATCCTTGTGGGTTATCTAATGTCAAATCCTATTTACACATATTTATGATTTGTGAGTAGTTTGTAGGTAGCATTTTAAAATGAGCCATTGAGTCCATTTGTTTGCACACAGATAAATGGTTTCAAGTATTGCTATGTATGGTTTGCACACAGTTGAATGGTTTCAAGTATTGTTATTTAATACTAATAATTCTGTTCAATATTAATTATTTGTTTGTGAGGCAACACTATTTTTAAAAAAGCTTGAGCTCACTTGTTTGCACATGGTTAAATGGTTTCAAGAACTGCTATTTAAGACTAGTAATTCTATTTAATATCTATAATAATCCCTATTAAAAGATTAAACAGTTCTATTTGACCCATAGATGGAACCCTAACAGGTACTACCACTCTTGACTCGGGTGGACTTGAAGAGGTACTTCAAATTCCCTAAAGCCCTAGGACTAGAGCCTCGCCATCAGATGGTTTTGTGTTATATCCAGGACACTTGTTGGGGGGGAAAGAGGTCCTACCCTCCAGCAGAGATGCTGTCAACTTATTCTACAGCCCCAGATGAATGGCTTATGGAAACTGAAGTTACTTTTCATAATAAATCAACATGAAAACTGATCCTTTTTGATCTTTTAATAGGTTGTTTAGAATATGGATGGATTCATAGATTTTAATGGCATGTCAACCTATCTCGGGTTATTTTATACTTAGCTGCTAGGAAATCACATTCATTGTATATTCCTATTTTTATTTTGTGTAGTTGTTTAAGAGTTTATTTATTTTGCTTTTCACACAGTCAAAATGAATACAGATAATTTGCAATCAGATGTAGATGGAACCCTAAAATGTACTACCACTTTGGGTCAGAGTGGACCTGGTAATAATATCAATGAAGGGATACTTCACACTCCCCAGAACTAGAGTCTCATGATCAGAGGCAGTTTAATGTCGTACTCAGCCACCCACTTTTGTGGGAAATCTCACCCCTCTGTAATGGATGCAGTCAGAATATTCTAAGTCTTGCCAACAGGGCTAATAAGAATATGAAAATTTAAACCTGATATTTCTAAGCTGAACACTGTTATACATTGTAAACACAATATTTCCCTTTCTGGTAGATTCTGCTAGATACCAATAAGAAACTAAATATAGTGACAGTTCATAACCTTTCTCTTTTCATGGAATGATGAAGTAGCTTTAAACAAAAATGTCTGTATGCCAGGATGAATTTTGAAGGTGTTTTTCACTCAATTGCTTTTTGAGAAATTTATGAACTCAAGTACAAAAGATTCAAAAGGTTAAGAAAGAAAGAAAATTTAAAAAAAGTAGTATGTTTGAATCTATTTAATGAATAAAGTTCATTTTATGTGTGTAATGTAAAACTCTCCAATGATTACAGCATTTGTATAGAAATGTTTTTACACATTTACTTGGGACATGTTAATAGAAATACTCTTTAATGACATTTAAAAATTGTTAAATCAAAGCTGAAAGTTAGATTACATGTTTTTCTTTAAACTTGAAATAACATTTTAATTTTAAAAATGTCAGGATCAAGTATTTTGTACTGTATTATCAAACCAAACTATTTAGGTATGTTCAAAAGTCTTCAGAACAAAAAAACAAAAAACAAAACAAAAAACACATACACACACAAAAACTTTTTATTGTGTTATCAATCTCCAGTTTTCAGAAAGGGGAAGAGGAGGAAGAACTGAGAATTTTTACACAAAATACAATTACACCTTTTGTAATTTTGGTTCTCTGCTCTACAAGGAGTCTATTGGCTTCTCTTGTGGAATGTTTTTTTTTTTTAATTTCATTAAAAAAAATTTTTTTTGTTTATTAAGCCCTTGAATTATTATAAAAGTTGTCGAGTATGGAGCTGTTTATTTTGGTAGGCTGTAAAACACACGTCTGTACAGTGAGTTGGCAAGGTCTGAAGAGGCTGTTCTTCTTGGCAGTGAAAATTTAACTTTCAGTGGAATTTTATTTTATTTTAGAATTTTATTATTTGTTTTATCTTTTTCATTTAAACTTTATTCATTCATTAATTCCCACAAATCAAAAGTAGTGTGTATGTGTGTACTAATATGTTAAGTGCAAAATTTTGTTATTTCACAACTCTATATTGTTATGGAAAATAATGAAAATGATATGTAATTAAAAATGTGCCTATCAGTTTCTTTAAAAGTTTGTTTGGATTGTAAAAATAACTTTGTAATTCCACCTTCTTTCTCAGTCAGAAGCTGCTTTGGGTGCCTTTTACAGTCTTGCAGGGAATTGCAATCTTAAGAGGAATTATAAAAACCACATTAAATGTTGGTAATCTGTGGGTGTGTGTGTGTGCAAAATCTGCTGAATATGATAGATGAGTTGTAACAATTTTTGTTTTGTCACAATCGATATCCTGATGATGAAATATTACATCTTTTCTCTTGTCTAATTCTAATTTGTGGATTACAGATTTCAACTGGTCTAATTGGGAACAGTACTTGTTTGAATTGATCAATTACATTTAGCAAGTTAGTCTATATAATTAATATAGCTTGATCCTCACTGGATGGCTTACTATTGTGCTCTTGTTTCACACTAAAACTGATTGGTTGATTTTAATGCCATGTTGACCCATCTAGAGTTATTTTATACCAAGAGATGAGTGAATTGCATTCATAGTATGTTTATATTTACATTTTTGTGTCATCATTTCCTAGGAGTTTCTTTTACACAGTTGTATGGTTTCAAGTAATTATTTCTATTTAATAAAAGTCATTTGTTCATATAGTTATATGGTTTCAAGTAACTGGTAATAATCTTTAGTAAACAATCATAGCTTCAAGTAACTATTCTTAATATGAATAATTTACATAGTTATATGGTATCAAGTATTCCTATCTAATACAAATGATTTTCAAACAGATCTATTTGAATCAGATACTCTAACATATACTACCACTCCAGGTCAGAGTGGGCCTGAGAGTAATGGCATTGAAGGAATACTTCACTTTCCTCAGATCTCAAAAACTGGAGCCTCACCATCAGATGTGGTTTAGTGTCATACCTTGGACACTTATTTTACTGGTGGGGTGTACTCATGTTTCAGACTATAGTAAGCTTAGTAAATATCTATGTAGATATAAATACATATACTTGTAAACTAAAGATAGTGGTTATGACATTCCTATAAAAGCAAGAATAAACAAAGCAAATATCTTTTATGGGTATACATTAACCAATTATTGATTAACATTTGTATACCAGTAAATAACAAATTATAGAGGAGGAGGAGGAGGAAACATTTAAAAGAAACAGGTACAAATCTAATGTCTAAGTCAGTGGCATTTGCCATTTTGAGTTTGTTTGAGGTTATTCTCTGTCTTGTAGGATATTGATGTTTGTACTTCTTGAAACTCATCATATTGATTCTTGTTTCTTTGCAAGCACTTGGCAAGGATGCCAACTCTAATGAGTTCAGCCAACAAAATAGAATTCATCAGTTGAAGATGAGCTTATCAAGAAAACCTGTGTAGATACTAAGTTTAGCACTGAGTTTATTTTAAAATAATAATCTCAAGATGATATAAGCAAATCAATTAGGGGAATAATACAATACAGAAATATTAAGCAGTTTTATACTAGTAAAATCTATATGAATATGTTTATCAATTTTTCCCCATTATTTACCATACATTAACCTTTTTATAAAGTAATATTTTCCTTTTCCTAAAGACTATGTCATCAAATATGTAAATCTTCAACCAACTTCTGATCAAACATTGGCATTGTCCTTATGGGCAGTTATAAATAATAGAGTCAAGTAGTTAAATAGAAAATTTATACATGAGAATTATGTATGTACATAATCATACCCCACCCACAAAAAAGACAGAATGAAACAAATAAAGGCACATTACAGCAAGATTTTTATTAAAGTAAGAGATTTAAAATGCTCTAAGAGAATAAAACAATTTTTAGTTGAATTTGCAACTGAATCATAATTCTGTAGGAGTCTGCATTTATTCTAACATCATTTTTTGATCATCTAAATTCTTGATATAATGGATAATTATGAAATGTTAATTGGAATTCATCTAGTAATAAATAAATATCTGTTGAATGCTATAGAAATACTTGTCCTTTTTTCTTTTAATACCTAGTTGCTAGAAATGAGAATAAAGGCCAAGTATTCACATTTTACAATTAAATAAACTTCTAAGCGTTCACTCTCATGATCTAATGATCCCCATCTCAGAAGACTTGTAACAAGCTTTTGACAACACTCTTCTTCAATTAAATAATAAACAATTCTTTCATCATGCCAATAACTTTGAAAAACATTCATTAAACATTTTGTCAGTAATTATTTAGACACTCAACCTATTCTTTGTAATCTTGATATTTTTAATGTTTTAACAAATCTATTCTCCAAATGGGGAAAGAAACGTTAATGTAATTAAAAGATGATTTTTATTTTTACTCTCAGATTATACACCTGACAAGGGTCAGAGAATAAATTTGGTGAAATGCTATTAGCATCAAGAATTTAAGGAAAATGTTTATTTGCTCAAACAATATCTGGCAATTCTTTTGTACTTGAACATACAAAGACTTTCATGCTAAGCAAAGTCACTCGAGTACAAAAATAAATAAAGTGATTAAAAACCAGAATTGTGATTTGTCAAAAATATTTCCGGCAGTAAAAAAAAAAAAAAAAAAAAAAAAAATTATTTTTATAAAATGCTTGCCAAAAAACAAACAACTTTAATAGGTAAAGGGTCTTTTTTTTGCTTGGTTAATAAATAAATAAAAGAAAAAAATGAAAGGAAAGAATGAAAGGAAAGAAAACAAAGCAAAAACAAACATTGGTGCTCTTTCTGGCATGAGATTGGTAAAAAGGTGGTTTCTACATATACAAGACATCTGGGCAGCAGACCTTGCCAAAATGATGAAGATAATATGCGTTTCATATTCTAGTCTTTTGGCAAAATTAGACAATATAGCAATATAATTTGTATTGCAAAGATTAGTTTCTAATTGTCAAAAACATTGTTGAGTTACCAAAAATATCATGAATAGGAAATTAGTGCCCATACATTTAAATACAAAGCAAATACCAATAGCTTTGGCTACAAGCAAAAGTTATTAAACAAAAGAACTTTTACAGAAGTAGCGAGAACAAATCATATATATATATATATATATATATATATTATATAAAATTGTTACTTTTACTGTATAGAAGAGTTAGTACCTGTATATAATGCAAAAGAAGATAACATACCTCATAAATATACTTTAAGTTTCATATACTAAATGAAATAATTTTTGCTGTTTTGTTATATCACATTGATTTGAAAAAAAAAAAAAAATTCTGACAAAAAATGAGTCAGGAGGAATATATATATATATAAGTTGGCTGACTGTAGTCAAGGACAACTGGAAGGCTCCCTTTTCAATAGGTACTACACTGAGGTGTAGAAGAGGGTGCTACTCCTTTCCCAGGATAGTTCCACTTACCCTTGATTCATACCTTACAATGCCAAGTGTAAAGCAAGGAAGCATCAAGTACCATTTTTTGAGTCTGATATGACTTGACCTGGAATTGAACCCCAGTCTACCAGACCATTAACGAACACTAACAACGATGCCAATGGGCCTATATAACAGGATGGAAATAAATTTATTATCTTAATGTGACCAATTATATATATATATATATACACACACATACATAGAGTTTCTTTCGTGTATTATATGAGGTGCTCAATATTTAAATGATGTTGATAGAAAAAAATCTCCTGATTTGGATCTATCTGGTGTATATAAATCAAATTCAAAATTTGACTTATTGTATGAATATATCACAGCTTTGATAATGTTGTCATAACATTCTATTGATTACTTAATTTCAGGGTTTTATAAATATCCATTAATAAAAGTCAATATAACGACATATCAAGAAGATATGAACACACTGTAAAATTATCCACAGTGATTGTAATTTTTTAAGTTTATTTCATCAAATATTGTCACATTTTAAAGTTTTTTTTCCAAATTAAGGGAAACAAAAATCAAACAGCAAATTGTAATGTAATTAAAACCCAGAAAATTTTAGGATATTTAATGCACATGAGACACACATACTTTCAATCTGTTTTATATATTGTCATAAATAATCTTTGGCTTCAACAAAATTGTTACTTCAGTATCAAGTCAAGATTTAAACATAATAATTAATGACATTTTAGTCTTTTTAAGAGTATAACAATAAAAGACTAAAATGAATAAATAGTAATTATTAGAATAATTAACCTTCAGCAGCTTTTTATTCAAATAAAATCTGAAGGTAAAACAAGAATATCAGAATTTACAATGGAAGGCAGTTATTTATAAAAATAAGGAAAAACAAAAAGTCAATTTGTTATATTCTTTTAATAAATATATTTTTCAATTAGGCTCACAAACACTTTGATCTTTACTTGTATACCAAATAAATTATCCATGATATGGGACTTAGGATCAATTTAAGGATTTTTATCATGGGGATAAATGTAAGAGTATTAACATTTCAATTAAGTAGCAAAACTTTATAAAAAAAAAAAAAAAAAAAAAAAAAAGAGAAAGAAAAAGAAATAAAAGTTACTGTATGCATAGAAAATAGGATACTTATAGTAGAGTTTAAATAGATCCTCAAATCACTATATTACAAATTTATAGTAAAATTAGGATCATACATAAATGAAAAGATAAAAAAATTATTATACTTTTTTCAATTAAAAATTTTGATGAGGATAAGTTAAAAGATAAAAAAAATCATTTACAAAAATAATTGAAAATAAAAAATATCTAACAAAATAATACTAACACTGTCCCATAAAAGTTGTTACATTTAGTATATGAATTTTATAAGCATATATAACCATTATTATAGGACTGAGGTAGTATCATTTAGTTATATACTTTAAACAAAGTATGAAAAGTTAAGAAAAATAAGATAAATATGATTAATAGATAACTGCATGACAAAAATGAATATAATGAATGATGTTATTTCTTTTGTTACTTCAACTCATGCATCAATTTCATTTGTAAATAAATAATTATAAATAATATTTTTATAATTTCAACTATGACTGATTACAATTATTCTGGGTCTAATTAAAATAAATGTTTAAAATTGAATTGCAAACTAGTTCTTTGATTGTTATTTGGGGGAAAAAAAGCAGTAAAGCTAACATTGAATTTTTAGGTTGTTCCAGAAAGTAGGGAATTATATCACTACACATGCGGTGGCCTAGGGAGGAGACAAAAAATTAAACATGATATTTAATATTTTCTTTAACACTGATAAAAAAAGATTAATAAGTTTATGAATAGAGTAATAGTGATACATTTCTAGATATTCAAAGAAGTTGTAATGATAATTTATTCTTAAAGTACAATAATTTTAATTTACTTTGTATAAAACAATATCCAGAGAAACAGCAGTATGACAAAATACTTTTCTTATAAGAGAATTTAATGTATACTCATAGAAAATATACAAAAGTCTTCAGAAATGTAGGAAAAATTTATTTATGAATCTTAACCAAATATTACTAAAATTTTAATTTGTAAAAAAAAAAAAAACAAACTAATAACTATATACCTCATATCTTTAACTCATGGATATTTTGAAGGAATCATTTCTGGACAGAAAATTTGAGTCTCATTGGATATTTTAAATCAATTTTATTTTTACAGGAATAAAGCAAAATTAAACATATCTAAAAGCAAAATATTTTAGATATATCCCCAAATAGAATATGTTTCATTTTACCTAATTTTTCCAATGATATAGTTAAGATAAAACCCAAAAGGCTTTTGTTTTTACTTTATCATTTGAAAAATTAAATGTATAATCTTAAAAAAGTTACCATCAGTTGGTTTTGATGATTAGGATACAGAAAATATTTGTATCATGTAAAGAACAGAAAAAAAATGAATTAAAAAAAAGTTATTGTAAGCAAGATAAAAATATTAAACTTAAATGACATTATGACGAGAAACTATTTTTGATAGCAAAAACTTTATAGAAATGATAAGATTATGAATTTAAGTTTATTCTATTATTTTTAATCAACTTTTTACGATAGATATCTACAATGAAAATTTATCAATTTATAAATCAAAACCTTGAATGAAGGAATCACTAACTACTAAATTGACTTTGACCTATGGGAAGGTTATAGCCAGAACACTGTTGCTCCATTTACTAATTTGGAACAAAAGAGATCAATACCCCCCCCCCATAAATTTCAAAATACTTAAAAACTTATTTAAAATTGTTTCATTTTAGTAATATATAATGTACCACAAAATAATACTAAGAGAAAATACAAGTTATTTATTAAATGTTAAAATAACATTTTTTGATAACTTTTAAATTTATCATAAAACTAAGTGTAAGTGGTTAACTAGTTGAAGGAAAATAATATTTAATACGAGTTAATCATAAAAAAAAAAAATTTTAATTGAGATTAATAACAATCAAAAATAAATAAATAATTAGGATACAATGTTTAATCAGGCTTCATTGGTTTCTACATTTCATTTAAAAGGAAATTTTTTTTATTATAAATAATACTTTACAGAATTGATATAAAGTGAATAAAATTATATACAAAGTTTTGTCAAATTATTTCAGTTTTGATAATTTCAAAACAGTTAAACATAATATTGAATATGAAGGAAATATTTTATTTTAGCTTTGAAATAAAGAAAAATATAGAGATTCAATGAATGAAATTTCATACTTTATTATAATATTATTTTAGTATATTTCTTCCTTGATGCGAATGATCCAAAAGAAGTGAGTTATGAATACAGATAAGTTAAAAAATCTAAAGAAAATTAGCACAAAAAAGTAATGCAAAGAAGAAAAAAAAGAAAAAGAAAAAAAAAATGTTTTTAAACAGAGAATAAGAAAGTTCTTACCTCATGATTGTAAATGTTCCTAGTTTCACAAACCTACACAATACACAAATCTTACTAATAAGCTTTTATATATATATGTATGTGTGTGTATGCAAGTGTGTGTTCCAGGCAGTACTTCTATTCACTTTTGGTGCTTCTCCAAATTCATATATTGATAGTACATAGCAAAAAGACAATAATATAAGTAGATGGTCAGCACTAATTTCATTCAGATCCACTAGCTGTTGCCAACGACTATTATTGAACACTTAAGTTATACTGCTTGATACTAGCAGGTAGTCTTGCAATTCACTAGCAGTGACAACGGATGGCAGAAGAATGAACAAATGCACAGATGGGACTTGAAGTAAAAGAGAGAGACTAAACCAGGAAGAAGAGTAGTATCATTACAATGTTTTATTATTGATTGACCTGTAACAACAACAACAACAAAAAATAATAATATTCAAAAAAATGTTCAATATTATCAAAAGTGTTAGCTTCAATTTTAATTAAATCAGAAAGGAAAGAAGAAAAAAGAGTGAGGAAGGAAAATAAGAGTGGAGGGGTGCAATGAATTTTAAATAGAAAAATTATTGACTGATTTGATGGGTGGAAATAGGACCAATGATCTGAAAAGAAAACCTATCTTTATCTATAAGTGGACTAAGTAATTTGGCAATCTCTAGTAATTTAGAGAGAGGGAAGAGACTAGAATAGATTGGAACATAACACAACTCAAAATAGTAACTAAAAAATTGGCAATTTGTACCAATACTCTTCAGAGCAAGAGGAAGTAGTAGTAGTCATCGTTGTAGTAGTAGTAACTGTATAATTTGCAAGGAACTATGAACATTATGGACTTTTTAATTTTATGAACAGAAAAAACAAAAAATCCAAAAAACAGAAATTAAATAGAAAAACTGATCCTCATTAGAAAATATACCAATATCAAAGAAACAAAAATGAATTATTTTATAAAGTTTGCAAATGAAATTAAAAGTCTGTTTTTGTGTGTGTATGTATGTACATATGTATTTAGAATCAGTAGAATAATAAGTTACAGAAACAAGTAAAAGAAATAATAAGGTAAAGAAAAAAATATACAGAAATATACAAGCCTAACTTTAATCTTATCAAATTAACATTCTAATTTTTCATCATTGTGCTCATTTGTTTACAATAGTTCACTAACTTAATTTCTATGATAACTAAAATTCTAAGGTTGAACCTAAATTACCAAGTTATAAAATGAAATTGAATTTTTTTTTTTCCAAGTAGCCTCAACAAACAATAAATAACAATCCAATCTACAAGAACATTTCTTAAAGTTTAACTTTCACAAAAATACCTAAGAAAAAGTTGTTTAGGGCTGCATTGTGGAAATATTATCAACTGTAAATTTATAGTAAATATAAAATGAAAACAATTATTATTCAATAGCAGTGAGTGTTTCTAGATATCTAGTGACAGTGAAGCCGTATATAGGTACATCAACAAGTTTACAAATATAAAAAGCATTTATTTTATGTAATAAGGAACCTAATTAGGGTTTAATGGTTATAAAGTTAAGCTAGCAGATGAATACTAGTGAGTTAGGTTCTCATTGGGTGCTCTCTATTTGTAGACTTGTACTACAGCTAAGCTGAGTAAATAACTATTTTATATAACAAATGTTTATTTCTCAGCATGACACCGGTTTTTTTTTTTTTTTGAATACACTTAAGTCACTGGTGAATATTACTGAACATTAGAGAAAATTTCAGATCAAATCTCTTGAACTTTTAGGTAGATTCCAAGTTATCAGTGACTTAGTCAGCTGGGGCTGCAGAATACACTGACTGCATCTCTGTAAAAGAGTAAGACTTCCCCAACAAGTGTCCTGAATAGGACACTAAACAATCTGATGGTGAGGCTTCAGTAATGCTGGAGCTTTGGGGAATGCAGAGTATCCCTTTATTGCCATCACTTTTAAGTTAATTCTGATAGGGTCCTATCTATGGATCCAATAGAACTCAACTGTGTAATTATGCTAAACTGAATTATTTGAAATAGAACTGTTTTGACATTTAACTGTGTAAATAAATGATTGTTTAATTAAATTGTTATTGATACACAGCAATACTTGCAACCATTTAACTTTGTTGACTAAACTGAATTGTTTGAAATATAAATAAATGGATTTGACATTAAATAACCTACAATGGTTGATATGCCATCAAACTAAGTTGTGAGTTCAATCTTTGGGTGCTGGTTTAGTAGAAAAAAAAGTAAGATTACAAAAGTGAAATAACAAAGGTGAATTGATATATCCCAAGGCAAGGACAGCAGGATGAGTACAGTTTTCCCTCACTCATAGATAGAATAAATTTCAAGTCCAAATTCCCCGACTATGACAAAAGACACCTGATGAATGCCAGAGAGTGCAGCAGTCGAAACACTGTGAAAATAACAATCAAGATGAGGATAATAGTGAGATTTCCGAATTAACTTACTGATCCAGCATTGTTGATGGTGGGAGGTGGGTATCTTTTGAGAGGTTGTATAAGATCATTAAGCATACAATGTTTGGCAATTGAAGCAATCAGACAACAGCAAATTATATCCTCACATGGAGTGATGTTGAGATATTTGATGTCCTTCAACTAGAATTAATTTGTTTAGTTTGGGTAATTTCAATACACACTAATATTTCTCAAATTAAATATTAAGCTAATATCATTTTGTTTATTTTTACATTTGTTTTTTTTCTCTCCAATATGTATTTTCTATCACACTTGTTAAAAAATGCTACAGTTGTCTCCATGTGCTTGAAAATAACTATTTTAAATACAAATACTGAGATCTGTTTTCAAATTCCATTTCAACATTAAATTTTTTTTTCTTATTTAAAAGACTACAGTATATATACGTTTTTAGTTAAAAATATTGAAAATATTTTTGCTTTGAGTTTTTCATGAATTATCTAATTTATATAAGTTATTGGACAATTTTTACAGTATACATTTTTTATTATGACATACAGGAGTATTGTTATACTAAACTTTGCTGAGATATGGCATATAAGCCTCAAGTTGCTAACAGTACCAACTGTTGCTTAAGTGGTCACCCATTTGATTACAAAACAAGCTCAATATTGCTTGAGAGATTTAGCAGGAACCGGTGTTTTCAGCATGACTTAACCATATGTATATAACCATTAGTATTCAGCATTTTAAGGATTTCTGATATTGTAAAATCTGATGTTTACTATTTTAAACTAAAAAAAAAAAAAAAAAAAAGAAAAACAAGGGGGCGGGCAACTATTTCATTTAAGATATAAATTCTCTGTGATTAAAACAGACTTACATATCCAGCATGGAAGGATGAAATTCAGTGTCTTCTGATGACCTGAATTATTTAGACATGTAAATTTAGGAGACTGTTTCTTTTTTCTTAAAAGCTGAATCATCTATTTATATAGAATGAAAATTCCTTATATGGGTTTTATTTCAAAGAAATCAGTATCAACATCACCATATTATGGTTCTTCAAGTGTCTTAAGTGATGTAATGATTAATAAATGAAGCAAGATGAGTTTGTGTACCCTAGACTTCTGAGATTGTTCCAAACTAAGCTGAGTAATGATTCTAATATGAAAGTTCTTTCTTTTTGATAATCTTAGAAAGTCTGGTAGAGGTTCATTTTATAATGGATCTTAGTAGAAATTGATAGTTGGCTGGTTGCATTTTATGGCATATCAACTCTTGTAGGTTAGTTATTTAATGCCAAATCCTGTTTATACATATACGAGGTGCATACGATAAGTTTCCAGACTTTTTTCGTATGGGCATTTAAAATTGTCGTAGACACTTGACAATTCAGTATGTTATTGCTATACATCTTATGAGATGACTGACCAATTTTTATGATTTCAGCTTCAAATGAACAGCTACAGCAGCAATTGGAATACACCCTACTAAAGCCTGATTGTCACACCCGGTGAATTTCAAAAATGCAATCTGACACTTTAGAAGAATGATATCCAATAAAATCCTGTTTTAAACTTGGAAAAAATGTCACAGAAACGTATAGAATGCTTCAGACTGCTTTTCGACCATCTTGCATGAATCGGGCCTCAGTTTTTGAGTGGCATAAGAGATTCAAAGAGGGCAGGGAGTCAGTGAGGGATGATGAGAGGTGTGGTAGGAGTAAAGAAGTCAATATACCAGAGTTGATTGGCTAAAGGGTTAGGGTTACTATGTTGAGGTTTTAAGGGAGTTCAGGAAGAGATTTCGTCGGAAGAGGCCAGTACTCTTCAAATCAGGTCAGTGGCATTTCCACCAGGACAATGCACCAGTCCACAATTCCATCATTATGAGACAATTGAGGAGATGAAAGAGGCTGTGATGAAGGTCATTGACACGCTCCCACAAGAGGACTTCCATGGGGCCTTCCAGAAATTGTTGGAACGGTACAGCAAGTGCATTGCAGCCGGAGGAGATTACTTGGAAGGGGACAAGAGTTTCATGTGTACTAAGTGCCCATAAGAAAGAAGTCTGGAAACTCATCTTATGCACCTCGTATATTGAACATACCATTTGTAAATGAATAGTTTGTAGACAACAATTTTCTAAAAGAGCCAAAGCTGATTTGCTTGTACACAAAGTAAAGTAAGTAAAGTTGGCGACTGTATTTGAGGGCGACTCAAAGGCTCCCTTTTCGATAGCTACAACACCAAGGTGTAGAGAAGGGCGCTACTCCTTTTTCAGTATTGACCCACTTTTATATTTTATAATGTTGAGTGTTAAACAAGAGGCAACAAGCACCATTTGTTTTGAGTCTTTGGCATGACTCGACCTGGGATTGAACCCAGGTCTCCAGGGCCATTGGCAAACACTCTAACCATTATGCCAATGCTTGTACACAATTAAATGGCTTCAAGTATTGCTATTTAACATGAGAAAGTCTATTTAACATTATTCTTTGCACACAGTTAATTGGTCCCAAGTATTGAAGTGTAATACTAATAATTCAATTAAGCAGTCATCTGTTTGCACAAAGCTAGTTGGTTTCAAATCTCGAAAAGGTTTGAATATTTTTATTTGACTCATAGATAGGACCCTAACTCGGATCAGAGTGAACCAGGCAGTAATAGCAATAAAGAGGTACTCAATACACCACAAAGGTCCAGGACTGGAGCCTCACCATCAGTGGGTTTAGAGTCATATCCAGGACAATTGTTGGTGGGTTGGGTTGGGGTAAATTTCACTCCTCTGCAAAGATGCAGTTAGAGTAATCTACAGCCTCAATCAACTAGACAGTAGAAATGGAAAATATTTTTACAAAATTAAATTTTTCAAGCAAACTTTTAATCTAAAAAGAGAATATAGTTTTCTTTTAATACAAAAGTGACCGTGTAAAGGTAAGAATATCTTATTTCCTTCAACTATTCTCCCCAATCACCTCAGAGTTAGGTATTTTTGTTAAATTTTAGAAAGCATGAAAGAAAACTAAAGAAATTCTTTAAAATCTTTCTTGCCCATAAATGTAGCATCTACTTTAGCTACAAGGTAAAGAAAAAGTAGACATTATTAAAAACAGTGAATCATATTTGATTGAATCCAAATTTTCAATCTGACTTTGATAATATAACTTGATATGTTTTTTTATTTTCTAAAAAAAAAAAAAAGAAAAGAAAAGAAAAAATTCCCCAATCAACAAAAAATATTAAAATCAGATATCCAAAGAAGAATTTAATTGTTTTCATTTTTTTTAAAATTAAAATTCATATTGCTTGATTGATTTTAGTGACATGTCAACTTGTCTACGGTTATTTTACATCAGTAGGTTAGGAAATAGTATTCATGGTACATTTATTTTTTTTGTGTAGTTATTTAAGAGGTTTTTGCACACAGTCATATGGTATCAAGTATTCTGATATAATACAAATAATTTGCACACAGTTGTAGGATTTTAAGTATTCTTATCTAATACTGATAATTATTTGGTTTCAAGTAATTATTTCTATTTAATAATAATCATGTTTGCATGCAGTTATATGGTTTTAACTAACTAATAATAATCTTAAAAAAAAAAAAATTATAGTTTCAATTCACTTTAGAAAAAGCCTCAAACAACTTTGTATTGTTGATTGATTTTAATGGCATGTCAACCCATTTAGGGTTATTTTATGCTATGTTCAAATTTATATAATTTGTGTAATAGTTTAAGTGGTTTTATTTGCACATGGTAATATGATATTTACCGGACATTGGCCTAGCGGTTAGAGTGTTCGCCAATGGCCCGGGAGACCTGGGTTCAATCCCAGGTCGAGTCATACCAAAGACTCAAAAAATGGTACTTGATGCCTCCTTGCTTAACACTCAGCATTATAAGGTGCGGATCAAGGGTAAAGTAGAGCCATCCAGGGAAGGAGTAGTGCCCTCCCCTACATCTTGGTGTAGTAGCTATCGAAAAGGGAGCCTTCGGGTTACCCTCGACAATGGTCGCCAACTTTACTTACTTAATATGATATCAAGTATTCCTATCTTTCAGATCTATTTGACCCATAGATGGGACCAAAACCGATACAACCACTTTGGGTCAGAATGAACCTGGGAGTAATGGCAATGAATGAGTACACCACACTTCTCAGATCTCCATAACTGGAGTCTCACCAGTTTAGTGTCATACCAAGGACATCCACCCTCTTTTTTTGGTGGAGGGTCGTCTTACCCCTCTGTAGAGGATAAAGTCAGTGCATTCTAAGCTCTGCTGACAGGGTGGTACTTTTTGTTGTGACACTTTAGTATGTTGCTTATAACCTCCATATAGTTGTTCTTTAACTAAAAATTTTCATTCAATATATACATTTAAAATTACTTATTTAGCTTAATTAACTAAAGCTAAGTCATGTGTCATAAAAAAAAAAAATTACTTTTTAAGAGTGTTATCAATGCAAAAATTTTATGACACATTGGCTGAGAATGATAGACAAATTTTCTAGATTACGTAGTTAACTTGAAATATGCAAAGAAGATAAATACTCATTTATTTTAAAGACATTATGGTACTATATTGGAAACATTTTTTTGTATCTGTGGTTTGATTGTTAAAAGATTTTGTTTGTTTTAATGGCATATTAACTTTTGTAGGTAATTTAATGCCAAAGTGATCCTTGTAGAAGAACAGCAGTGATATTATTTAACCCATAGCTGGGGGAATAAGGGGGCTAAATACCTTTATTAAAGGGTATTAGTCTGAAACTGAATGTAATAACACAATTGGAATTCAAACTTGCTTATTTTGAGGCTGCAGTCCAGCACTTTAACAATCAAGCCATGGAGACTCTCTCTCCAATGTTAAAAGAAAATTATTTTGAGTAACAGGTTAAAACTTCTTACTTGTAGGTAAAAAAAAAAAGAAAAAGAAAAAAGCAATCTACTGATTAACTGATTTTAATTTCATATGTTTATATTTACATATTTTGTATAATAGTTTAAGAGTTCCTTTTTTTGTACATGGTTATATATATATATATATATATATATATATATATATATATATATATATATATATAAGTATTCCTATCTAATACTTATAATTTCCATAGTTTTATTTGATCAATAGATAGGAAACTAACAGGTACTACCACTCTCAACCAGTTGACTGGGTCTGTAGAATACCCCAACTGCATTTTTGAAGAGGGGTATGCCACCACCCCTCCATCCCCAACAAGTGTCCTAAATATGGGACTAAACCATCTGGTAGTGAGGCACCAGTTCTGGAGCTTTGGGGAATGTAGAGTACTCCTTCATTGCCATTACTCCCAGGTGCACTCTGACCCAGAATGTTAGTACCTCTAAGGGTCCCACAGAACTGATTACCCATTTAACTGAGTGCAGATAAATGACTCATGTTAAATTGAATTGCTAGTGTTATATAGCAATACTTGAAACCATTTAACAATGTGCAAACAAATAATGAATACTAAAAGGAATTATTAGTATTAGATAGGAATACTTGAAATCATTTAACTGTGTGCAAACAAATGAACTCTGGCTTGTTTAAAATGTTATCTACTAACTATATATAAGTATTTGGCACTAAATAACCTACAAGTGTTGATATGGAAATTTACTAAGCTTTTTGCTTAGATGTGGCACAAGGCCATATGAAAGGGGTACCCAATGAGACTCGAACTCACTCGTGAAGGTTTGTTAGTCGAGCTTGCTAACCATTACACCACCAGAGGCGCATCTACAAGTGTTGATATGCCATAAACTTATGACCACTCTGGGTTAGAGTAGACCTTAAAGAAATAGCAAAGGGGCGGCACTGCACACTCTCCAGAGCCCCAGAACTGGATCATATGCAGTTTAGTGTCATAGCCAGGACACACTCTATCAAGTAAGGATGATATTTAAATTATGATTGGCATAAATTACTCTGAAGAATGGAAAGGATTTATCTGACTTCCCACCAAGTCAGAAAATCTGGTTTATACATATATATTAAACATTCTGTAGATAACATTCTTAAACAAACCTGGGCTTTTTTTTCCATACAGTTAAATGGTTTCAAGTATTGCAATATAACAGTCATAATTTAACATCAGTCATTTGTTGGCACACTTAGTTTATTCAATTTGACCTATAGATAGGACACTATCAGGTACTACCACTCTGGGTCAAAGTGGACCTGGGAGCAATGGCAATGAAGGAGTACTTCATATTCCCCAAAGCTCTAGCATTACTGGAGCCTCATCATCAGATTGTTTAATGTCATATCCAGGACACAAGTTGGGAAAGGGTCTCATCTCTCTGCAGTCAGTGTATTCTACAGCCCCAGTCGACTGGGCTAAAGTCAGATTTGAGATGACGTCATTTTATAGTGGTGGTAGGAGCATGGACAAATTGAGACTTATGCATGGCCATCAGAAAAAAAAAAGCTTAATCCACTCTGCATTCTTTTTTTTAGGAGCACCTAAGTAAGCATTGGCTAAGTGGATGGCCCTCTGGGATATCAATATGTAATATCACCACTGTGAATAGTGTGTGAAGAATTTTATGCTTGTACACAGTAAGGAAATAGGCATCATCAGGTTGTGACAAGTCCATTGAAAGGACATGAGGAGTACAAAGAGGTTAAGTGACTTACTGACCCAAGAACTAAAAACAAAAATGACATGAAAGAACTTCAGTTTCTTCTGCCCTCAATCTTTGTTATTTCTATCACTGCTGCCACCACCATTTCAAGAGACTGAACTAATAAATTTGTACAAGTGAGTGAACATAATTATTGGACAATCTCTTTAGCATTCTGAAATCAATTTACATCCAGTGTATAAAATTTAATTCTTTTCTCATGGTGCAAATAAAATTTCAGACAAAGAAAAATTCAGAGTTGCAGATATGGAATTAAAACAGTGGGTCATATTTATACCATCTTGTCTTATGGATCATATAATATACAAATTCAGGTGAATGCTGTTACAGTGAGTAAACAGAAAAGTATCTCAAGAAGGAATCCAGAAAATTTATTATATAAATTTTTTTTTACTTTAGCTCGAATAAACACCTAATTAATAGCTATTCATAAATGGTTACGAACATCTTTATACGTCTGCTAAGTGAAGAAAAAACATAATGGAAGAAGAGAAAATAACTGTATTAAGATACTATGATAATAAATGGGGGAAAAAGTACACTGGATATAATTGGTAATACTGTGAATATAGTAGTAGAAAATATAAGCAAATTTACCATTTAGAGGCCAAAGAGATTATTTGGTGTATTAAGTTAAAAAGAAGAAACGAAAAATTTTTTAATTTTCAACATTGAATAAAATATTTACCATTTTCTTCCACCATCTTTTGCCATTTTCCCAGTGAGCAGTGCTTAGAATCTGCTGATTGTATTCCCACTACAGAGGGGTAAGACTCCTCAAAAAGGGGTATGACACTAAACTGCATCTGATGATGAGGCTCGTTTCAGTTCTGGAGCTCTGACTGAGTGTGGAGTACCTCTTTATTGTCATTAATCTCAAATCTACTGATCTGGAGTGATAGTACCTGCTAGGGTCCCATACTGGGCCGAATAGATTTGTTTGAAAATTATTTGTATTTGATAGGAATACTTGATGCCATATTGTATTAAGAATAATTACTTAAAGCCGTAATTGTTTATTAAAGATTATTATTAGTTATAAGGCTGAAAGATAATATTGGAATGCTTTAAGAGCTCAAGTTTCTTGTTTGAAATCCTGAGATGTCCTTCTTTTAGACTTGTTGCTTAACTAGGGTATAGAGTTCAGTTTAACCAATAATTTTACTTATTTCCCTGACCTGGATTGGTAGTACCTATTAGGGTACCATCTATGAGTCAAATAGATATGTTTAAAAATTATCTTTTATCTTTGTGTCAATGCAAAGAACAAATCAAGGTACTTTTTGTAGTCTTTTAGAGAAGTGAAATTTGTTTCTAAGATAATTCTGCAAATAAATGCTAACCTGATGAATAACAGCAAGCAGGTAAAAACTTCTTAGCCAAGTTTCAAACTGATGGAAGTGCTTGTGGTGTAATGCTTATCATTGGAAACAAACATACCAACCAGAGTTCAAATCCTGAATGAGGCCATGTGCATTTCACATATTGTTAATACTCTTGAGAAAAGTATTAATCCAACTAGTCTCTTTCCAGCTATGGGTAAATAGTAGGGCAGACTAGCTCTTTAACTTTGGCATGGCAACCAGTCAGTCAAGGAGTAAAACTGTGAATTTAAGTGAGTTCAACTCCACTTAAAAATTGACTGTGTTGTATCTTGCTTGTGCAGAAGAGTTAGGTAAATACATACACTATCATCTCTTAGCTAATTTTAGATGCTTTTCATTGACTGCAGTCATCATTAATTGGATTAATTGTGAAGCAATAGTTGTTTGAATCAAAAGATTTGCTTCTCTGGAATGAACTCTGAAGTAGAGGACTGCATCACATTCTTTTATAACCCCTCTATTGACAGGGTTTAGAATACACTGACTGTATGTCCTGAAGAGGAGGTGCCCGTGGTGTAATGGTTATCGTCGCAGGATGTGGACATGGCGACATGAGTTCAAATCCTGGACCTGACTGAATGCATTTTACATAGCACTGATACCCTTGGGAAAGGTATGAATCCAAATATTCTCCCTCCAGCTATGGGTAAATAGTAGGACAGACTAGGTTCTTCAGCCTTGGTGAGGCATCTAGTCTAGGAGAAGGAAACCTCTGAATTCAAACCTGTTAAACTCTGCTTAAAAATTGACCTTGTATCATATCCTGCCCGAGCGGAGGGGTTGGTAAATATGGTATGTCCTGAAAGGGAGTAAGACCCTGTCCCTGGAAAGGTGCCCAGAGTATGACCCTAAACTGTATCTAGTGGTGAGTTTCCAGTTCTGTAGCTTTGGGGAGTGTGGAGTACACTTTCATTGCCATTACTCCCAGGTTCACCGACCTGGAGTAGTAGTACCTGTGAGAGTCCTGTCTATGGTTTAAATATGTTAAAAAATTATTCACATTTGATAGGAATACTTGATATTATGTGCAAAAACTCTTAAGAAACTACATACAAAAAAATATGAATGTGCCATTTATTTTCCCTACTTGCTTGTCAATATTTATTAAATATCATAATGTATTATTTTCCATTATCTGAATATAAGCAATTTTTTTTTAAAATGAAAATATCAGTATTTAATTTAACTTTACAGTTTTTAAGTAAGGTACAAGGATTGGCTGAAAAATTCATAGACTGACCAAGATACACATGGAATGTGACCAAATAAGGTTTATCTTTCAACAGAGTCTACCTTATATGACACACTTCTTCCATTGATGTTGCAGTACTTTGATTCCATTGGTAAAAAAATCATCAGATATGATGTCATCATATGAACTTTGAGCCTACCCTTATATCTAAAATAGCACCTTATTCATATGTAACGACTATTCTAGCAATTTAACTTGGAGTATTTCTCTTGTTGTTAAATCTTATTTGCATCTGACTAATAACATAATTGCATATCTTTATTGAAAAAAAAAAGATACAGTATTTGACAGCATATATTTTTTTTTTACTAAAAGTATCCTTTAAAATTCCCCTGTGTCTTATGTGCCATACGTAGGTTTACAATTTGCAATAGATGGCTGAAATTAGCTACCAGGTAACTCCTATTAATTTAGACTTTAGAGTAACTGTCATATATCTATTGTCATTATTTAAAATAAATAATGCAGATTAGAAGTGTTATCATTGACAATATTCATTATATTAATTTCATCACATTTAATATTAGTATTTTGTTTTTTTCTTGATTTGCCCAGTTGGAATTGGGGTGTGTCTTATATGCTGTCAAATACAGTAATTTGACAACTTGTATACAAAATAAGAATGAAGGTTGGCAAAATATTTTGATAGTATTTATATCAGTCCTTACATATGTTACAGCTTATAATAATAACTAATTTTATGAATCATATAGATGTATTTACTAACCCTTCCATATAAGCAAAAAGGTCAATTTTTTAAGCAGTTTAACTGGCTTGAATTCAGTTTTCCTTCTCTTAGACCAGTTGCCATACCAAAGTTAAAGAGCCCAGGCTGGCCTACTATTTCCCCATAGTTGTAGAGAAAATAGTTAGATACATAACTATACCAAAGGTATTAGCACAATGTGAAATGCAAACAGCTTCATTCAGGATTTGAACTCAGGTTGCTATGTTTATTTCCAACAATGATAACTATTACACGAGTGCCTCTACCAATTAAAAAAAAAAAAAAAAAAAAAAAAAAAAATTAAGTATACACAAAATGTTAATTGATCACTGATTTTAAAAGCATGATAACCTGTCTAGAATTATTTTATGCCAAAAGGATAAGGAATATACATCGTACATTCATACTTTGTTTTTTTTTCTCTTGCAAATGGACTTATTAAATGCAAATAATTTGGAAACAGATCTAACCCACAGATCAGATCTTAATAGGTATGACCACTGTGGGTTAGAGTGGACCTGGGAATAATGACAATAAAAGGGTACACCACATTCCCCAGAGCCCCAGAACTGAAGCCTCACCATTAGATGCAGTTTAGTGTCATATCCTGGACACTCACTTTTTTTGGGAGGGAGGAGGGATCTTACCTCTGCGGGGAATAAAATCAATGTATTCTAGGTCCTGTTGACACAGTGCGGTTAATCACTCAGAGGTTGCTTTTAAAACAAATAAATGTTAAGCTTTATACAGGTTAAAATAAAATTGATTGGTTTGGTTTTATGGCATATCAACCATTGTAGGTTATTCAAAGCCAAATACTGTTCATACATATATGTGAATATATATGATTTGTAAACATTTTGTTGATAAAATTTTTAAATGAGCCTGAGCTTGTTTTTTTTTGTACACTGTGAAGTGGTTTCAAGTATTGCTATGTAACAGTAACAATTCAATATCAGTCATTTGTTTGCACATTTAAATAAACATAGATATATAATTTCTAAGTGAATAGTTCATAGGTAATTTCATTTTTAAATAAATTTGAACTAATTTGTTAGCACACTAATATTGCTATTGTTTCTACACAGTTAAATGGTTTCAATCATTGTTATCTAACACTTATGATTATATTCAATATCAATCATGTGTTTACAGACAGTGAAATAGTTACAAGTATTGCTATCTAATTATTCTATTTAACACTATTCATTCATTTGCACACAGTCGAATGGTTTCAAGCCAATAATTCAATTTAGGCACACAGAGTTTCAAGCATTGCTATTCAACACTAATAATTCTATTCAACATTACTCACTCATTTGCACAGTTAAATGGTCATAGAGTTCTATTTCTAACAATCTGATTTAACATAAGTCATTTGTTTGCACATTGACCTATCAGGTGTTACCAATCAGTCAGAGTGGACCTGGGAGCAATGGCAATAAAGGGGTACTTCATATTTTCCAAAGCTCCAGGGCTGGAGCCTTGCCATCAGATGGTTTAATGTCATATCGAGGACACTCATTGGTGGTGAGAGTCTTACCTCACTGCAGAGATGCAGTTAGTATATTCTACAGCACCAGTCGACTGGGCTGTATAAAACTGATATTTCATAAATCATACTATAACCATGTTTGTATAGTTGAAATAATTTTAAAGAATAGCACATGCATGTTCTGTACAGCTTAGTCTACTCTTAAAAATAAATCATTTTTGGTTAAAGCTTTTAAGGAAGCCACAGATACGAAAAAAAAATTTAGGGTTCTAATTTAATAATAGTCCAGACAGTACAAACTATACAAATGGGAACAGAAAAAATAGTTTTTTTTTTTTGTTTATGCTTAAAACATCTGTGATATTTTTGTAATGCTTTTATTTTCTATCTTTTAAAAATAGTAAAGTATTAGTTTTCAGTCAGTGCTAATATACATTAATGGAAAATAAAATTGCAACACCAAATTTTGACTGGGGTAAGCAAATTGGGGTGGGATGGGAAACAGAGTAATGTTGATTCACCTCTTATTTTAGAACCTGTGTACATATTGATCTTTATAGGTGATAATTTATAATCCAGTTATATTACCTGTATATTCAATTGCAACTAAATTGAAATGCACAGTGTTATATTATTTTCCATCAGTACATCTAACAATTTTATGATCATTTTATTTAATATAGATGTTTTGAGGATGGAAGAAATGTAACAAACTATAATGTAGTTAATTATTTCAATATTCATTTGCACTATCGGAATTCAAAATATGAAACAAAAAAAACAAAAAAAAAAACAAAACATAATTGCGGTCACTGAAATTGATAATTTTAAGTGTCCCCTCCCCCAGAGTTACTTTTATCCTTTAATAGACAGTTTTTAAAATTAATCATATGCAGTGAAATTATACTGTAGTATTATTTTGAAAGAACAAACTACATCAATAAGCCAAAATATAATTGTTATATTTAGTTGAAGTGGAAGCAGAATACATCAAAATGTTCAATATCAGATTAGATACCCTGTATAGTCGGTGGTTGGGTCATATATATACATTAATCTGCCAACAATATTGGCTATTTATACTAAAGCATATTAGGAGCATTTTAGATACAGCCTGACCGCATGCTTTACAAGATTTTTGTTCAACATATGTACGACTACTATTATTATTTTAGATATTTTGGGATGATAAGTATTAAGAGTAAAAACAAACAAGTAAATTCAAAAGCTACTAAAATAAATCACAACTACCTTTTTCTTGCAAAACAAGTAAGGCTGGTTTTGAGAGATCAATGCAGTCGCTAAAAGTGAATAAATAGATTTTAGTTTCAGGTCTATGTAATATGAACCCTGGATAAGTATTGAGACTCTTGTGTATATCAATTGGTCTGAAAGAGTTTTTGTTCATTGAATAACCTAATAAAATTACCACTTGAAATAAAATCTTTTCGAAGAGATGTTTAAAGATTGAAGAGGAAAGAGTCAATTTGTCAGTAAGACTATTTCAATGTTTTCAAATAAAAAAAACGAGAAATGAAATAGAAGAAAGGTTAGAGGTGAGACCGAGTGCTACTCTCAGTTGTAAAATGCCCGAGATACATAAGGGAAAAACAATATTGCTGACAGATCAATGAAATAGCCTAATATTCTATTGCAAGATGTAAAAAGCTCAAAATGTTATAGTCATATTCGATTGAAACATTCAGAAGTAGAATTTAACATATCTATACATATGAAATGAATTATATAAATGTTTTAAGATTTTTTTCTTTTTTAAAATTTTGTTTAAACAGAATCAATCATCTAAATTGTCTTAACTAATTAAAATTTGTTTTGATTTATTCGTTTAATGGCATATCAACTCCTTATGGGTTATCTAATACTGAAATTAGATTCATTTCAAAATGATTATAATCATAACTATTTTTTAAAAATTCCACTTTATAATAATTTTGTTTGCACATAATTGTATGGTTTCAAGTATTATTTAATACTGATAATTTATACACAATTATATAGTTTCAAGTGAATAATAATGACAGTAATCCTTAGTAAATCAATTATAGCTTCAAGTAACTATTCTTAATACAAATAATTTGTACAGTTATATATTTCAAGTATTCCTATCTGATACAAATATTTCTTAAATCTATTTGACCCATAGATAAAGACTTAAACAGATATTACCACTCCAAGTCAGAGTTGACATAGGAGTAATGACAATGAACGGGTACTCCACATTCCCCAAAGCCCCAGAACTGGAGCCTCAACACTGAATACAGTTTAATGTCATATCCAGGATAGCACTTTAGTGGAGGTCTTACCCCTCTGCAGAGGATACAGTTGGTGTATTTTAAGCCCTACCAATAGAATGGATGACAAATTAAAAGGTCGGCAAGTGTGGGCAACATAATAGATATCAGTATAATAAATGGAATTGGTGAACAGAATTCAAATTCTAGTTGAGGCTTTGGAAAAGCATGAATCCATCTTATCTCCCTCCAGTTATAGGTAAATAGTAGCAAACTGAGTTCTTTAGTTTTGGTAGACTTGTTTAGGATATTCCTTTGGCTTGTAGACTTCAAGGAAGGCCTGAATCTTTCAACAGATGAAGAAAAAAAATAGCTGATTGGATGGAGATAGGAATTTATAAGTAAAAATAAATTAAATCTACATCCAAAATTGAATTTTAAAATTAAGATGTCCTGTCAGTAGAGTTTAGAATATGCTGACTGTATCCCTTGCAGAGGGATACCCACCCACAATTCAATAGGAGCACTTGGTATCATAACTGTGAGCAACTACACAAAAAATGTAAACAAATGTACAATGTATGCAGTTCCCTAATCTCTAGGCATAAAATAACTCCAGACAGGTTGACATACTGTTAAAATCAAATCAATCATTTAAAATTAAGTTATAGGAAACTTACTATTTTTTATATCAAATACAAAAATCTTAAAATTTATATCTAATAGTTGATTGAAAACAATGATTTTTATTTTCAAAATTGTGTTATTTAAATATCAAGTCTCAATTACTAAAAAACTTTACAATCTATATTTAATTCAACACTTCTTTTAAAATCCAACAAGCAAGCAAGATTTATTGTACATTTAAGCTTAAGCTCAATAGTTTGAGTGCAATATCTACAAAGTTGAATGTTAACAACTAGGTAATGTCTGTTAATAGTAAATCTGCAAGAACAAAGAAAATACTGACTTTGAAGTGCAAGTGCCTTGATCTAAAGCAACTTGTCCTTGTCTTTATCTGCAACTCAAATCAGTCTTGGCACACTTTTTAAAGAGCTTTTGTTACTTTGACTAAGATAGCTCAAATGGAAAATTTACAGGCTTATTTCCTTTGTTAATACAAAGTCTCTCTAACAAGTGTATATGTATATATATATATATATATATATATATATAATATAATATTACAATAAATACTGATACTTAATAAATTACCACTACAATAGGCACAACAATTTTGGAAATCTGAAAATATTCTGGAGCATGAAGAGAACTTGATACACCATAACAGTTAATATAATTATTAAAAGCACTCCAATCCCATCTAATATGAATGATTATAACATTTCTAGTAATTATTTCTATTTAGTGATAATAACCATTTGTTTGCACACATTTATATGTAATACAAATAATTTTCAAGCATATCTATTGAACCCATAGATGAAACCCTAACAGGTACTAACACCCAAGGTCAGAGTTGAGCTGAGAGTAATGGCAATGGAGGAGTACTTCATGCTCCCAGAGATCCAGAACTGGATTCTTGCCACCAGATTCAGTTTAGTGTCATACTCAGGACACCCACTTTTTGCTGCAAGGGATATAGTCAGTGTATTCTAAGCCCCAACTGACAGAGGAAAAAATTATCAGGATAAATAGTATGTCATCCTTTTTCAGATAATCCTGTCTATGCGTGTTAAATTATTTAGATTGAAGATGAACTAGCCAACTAAGCTTTGTTTGTATACTTGTACCATTATAAATCAGCTTATGAATAGTATAATTTAATTTAAACAACCAAGAAATGTATCAAGTCTTATACAGAATTAACCAGAGAAAGATTTTCTAATCTTTCAAAACAAAAACTTACATTATTTAAATTGTTCAACAATCTCCTGATAGCTTTGATTTTATTTAACTGATTTTATCAAATCATTTCTTTATCTAGTTCACGGACAAATGTAGTTGTGTACATTAGTAAAGATGTTAATTATAGATAATAAATTATTTGTTAGTTATATAAAATAATTATTGCTTTTTAAATACACCTTGAATTTTACATTCACTTATATTCTGCAATTCATGAAAGAATGATTTTTTTTTAAAGTGGCTTAAACAAAGAACTTATTTCTTAGAATGCAGGATTTTCAGTGATACAGCATTCAATATTTAGAAAGCAAAAGAATATTAAAAATAGTAACAGAATTTTATTACAATTTTTTTTATAGCATCTATTTTTCTTTTAATTTAGAAATTAAGATCAAATTTTGCTTGAGTGATCAAATAACCCTTTTGAACCTGTAAGCCTGATATTTTAATATTTCCAACTCAGGGACATCATCTTGGATTTACTAATAAAAGCTTTCTATAGCATTTATTTTACAGCTTTTCTTTTAATGGAATGATAGGATAATTCTAAATAAAGATATGTATATTCAAGGAGTGTTTTGTGTTTTATTTTTGTTTTATAGTGAATTTTGTGAAATAATTGGTTGATTTTAATGGCATATCAACTAGTCTGATGTTATTTTATGCTTAAAGGTTAGGGAATTGCACACATTGTACATTTATATTTACACGTTTTTGTGCAGGTGTTTCTTTTTTTTTGCCACACAGTTATGATATCAAGTATTTCTATCCAATACAAACAATTTGCACAAAGTTGTTTGGTCTCAAATTAACTATTTCTATTCAATAATAATCATTTGTTTGCACATAGCTATATGGTTTCAAGTAACTAATAATAGGTTTAGTTTCTTTTGTTTCATGGCATATCAATCAAACTTTACAGGTTATTTAATGCCAAAGCCATCCTTGTAAATGAACAGCAATAATACTATTTAATACATGTCGGGGGGAATAAGGGGCTCATGTCTTTCCCAAGGGTATTTGTCCAAAAGTTAACATAAAAGTACAACTAGAGTTTGAACTCGCTTCAAGACTGCAGTCCAGCCCTTTAGCCATTAAGCCACATAGACTCCCCATAATTAATAATGATAATATTAAATAATTATAGCTTTAAGTAACAGTTATTAATATCAATAATTTATACAAATATATGGTGTCAAGTATTGAATAATTTTCAAACAGATCTATCTGATCTATAGATGGCAACCTAATATGCTACCAATCCAGGTCAAGTTGGATGTGGGAGTAATGAAGATTTCTAGAACTGAAGCCTCACCATCAAATGCAGTTTAGTGTCATACAGAGAACATCCATTTAAAGGGGTGAGGTCTTACCCGTCTTAGGCAAAGGTAAGCCGTTAATTCAGATGGAAAGGTCTTTGAAATGGCCAAGGACTATATAATCAATACAAGCCTGTTATGGGTTATTAGTATATATTCATTCCTTCAATTGTCTAATTTAAAATTAAATATTGAGGCCACAGTAGATTAGCTTTTAAGCTTTGGATTGGGATAAATGCATTTGGCACAAAATGAAAAAGGTAAAACCTAAAATAGGGAAGGTAATTAACTTGTAAAAAATCAATTATCTTCAATTAGAAACACAATTTTCGCTACAGCGTAACAGAAGATCATAAGGTTTTTCAAACATGCATTCATCTTTACATTGGCATCTATTTCTATTTCTCTCTCACACACACACACCTCCCAAATAACATGTAATTTCTCATCAGATTCTTAATGTTGTTCTTTGTATTATTCAATAAAAAACCTCAATATGAAATATTTCACCTTGTCAGCAGAGCATAAAATACACTGACAGTATCCCCAGCAGAGAAATAAGATGCCTCCTTTGAAAAAAGTGTTCTGTATGACACTAAACTGCATCTAGTAGTGAGAATCCAGCTCTAGAGATCTGGGGAATGTAGAGTACCCCTTCATTGTCATTACTCCCAGGTCCACTGACTTTGAGAAATAGATGCAGTTAGGGGCCCATCTATGAGTCAGATCTGTTCAATCACTTACTAAAGATTATTATAATGAGATATTTGAAACCACATGACAGTGTGCAAAATATTTGCATTGATACGAATACTTTGTATTACATAACCACGAGGGGGGGGACCCCTCTTAAAAATAAATGAACATAATTCCCAGACCTCTATGTATAAAATAAAACTAAATGCACATTCAATATGATTCCTAACAACTAGACATAAAACAACTGTTAGAATTGATGAATCAAATGATTTAAAATATATTATAAAGAAAAGCACAGCTTCAAAATTATTCAAAAGATATTTATAATTGAGAAAACAGTGAAAGAAAAGAAAAAAGGTGACCATTTTTATAACCAAGAAGAAGCATTTTATGTATTGATCTAAATTACCGACTCCTCAGTAAAATGAATGTATTAAATTTGAACTATTAGTCTTATCAAACATTATGTATGTAAGCAGTGATGTCATCTCAACACTAAATAAAACTAATGAAAACAACCAACTGCTCGAACAGAGAATTGAAAGAAAAACATTCTGAAGTAAACTGATGTGAAGAGAATTTTGTAAACCTTATATTTAAATATTGGGCATTGATTGGTAGTTTTTCTTAGAAATAACCTTAATATAACATGCAGCTAAATTATATTGAATCCTAACATGCAAAAAGCAAGCCAGGATTAATTTTACAGATAAATGAATTAACAAATATAAAGAAAGACTAAGATTATTTTAAACATTAGCAAATTTACTGAAAGCAAATTCCAACATTTTATCTTAAAACCACAGTCTATTGATTGAATTATTAGTTTCATTATCAATAATTATTTATTTTTAGTATCAGTATTTTCATTCATTGTAGAATTCATAGAATATATATATATATATATATATATATATATATATATGAGTGAGGATAATTTTGAAAACAGTAATTATCATTTACCCTAAAAGTCAATAAGTTAAGCCATTAGTTTATTGAATGTTATAGAATGAGGTAATTACTCCAAGAGTTTGATAGAAAAACTAACATACAAGTTTTAACAGTTGTAAGCATTTAATCAAATATAACAATTATTCAAATTCAATAAATAAGGGGAATTTTGCAATTTAACGACATTTCACCCAAGAAAATTTTTTTTGCTTTATTTTTCAATATAATCTCGATTCTTTAAAACAATTTTTTTGTATTCTTTCAGCATAGAAATCCTCAGACTAAGTTTTTAGCAAAATGCTCAAGGTGCTGTTCACTTTTTCATTGCTTGAAAACTTTGTTGCAGACAGAAATTCTTTGAGAGGTCCAAACAAGTGGAAATCAGAAGAGGCTAGATCTGGACTGCAAGGAGGATGTGGCAGCTGTTTACAACCAAATTCACTGATGGTTTCCTTTGTTCTTGCTGCAGTATGAGGCCTTGCATTGTCCTGGTGAAATCCAATGACAACTGACCTTAGAAAAGGCAAGGTCATCATGTACAATTCTCAGGTGTTCAGAAATGTCCTTTATTGTAATTCTTCTACCAGCCAAAATGAGCACATTAACTGAATCCACCATTTCAGGTGTGCTCAGCATTGTGGGCCTGCTTGGTTTGTCTTCATCTTGAATACTATTTTGATTTTCTTTAATCAATTTAAATGATTTGTAACATTGTTCGGTAAAGTTCATATGGTTTGCACTTCTTAGCCACCAATAATTTGATAATAGACCTCTATTCAATCTTGGAGCACCCAGATTTGTTGTCATTTTGAATAGCCTCAAAAAAAATTTTGCATGATCAAAATAATTTTTACTATAAACTAATTCAAACAAGTCAACATTAATAGGAAGACCCCCCCCTCTCTTCCTCACTATATAACAGAACATTAAAAAAAAAAAAAAAAAAAAAAAAAAAATCAACTTTCAAAATTTTGATTTTACTCATTTAATAGTATTTTCCATAGTAATAGTGCTATGTAGAATATTCAAGTCAGTATGCATGTGTAAGTGGATAACTTGACTAACACATGTATACTAAAGATACATGAAGCATAATGGATAATCTTTAAGCAGATTAATACAGATTGATAACTACTGTATCATGAGGTTATTATATTCAAGCTATCAATTGAGAACAGGAACAAAGCATTAAAAACTATATTTAAAAATGTACTTTAACATCATATGATGAAAAAAAAAAAAAAAAAAAAAAAAAAAAAAAAAAAAAAAACAACAACAACAACCACCACCACCACACACACACTACTTTTCTTCTTCTTCTAGTTTCTTAATGAGACAGAGTTTTTGATTCAAGGTAAATTTTTCGGTTGTAAATTCACTGCAAATAAATTCATTGTTATCAGATTAATTGGTCTTATAAGGTTTCCCTAACATTAACCCTTTAGCTCTTTTTATTAAATTCATAAAAGCAATGATTAAATAAATTTACCATATGATAGATTTACTGGGACAGAATTTACCAGACACAGTAGTTTTTCAAATCATGTATTTTAGCATATGTCTAAGATTTTGTTTCAATTTATTATTATCATTCATTAAATTTGTAAAAACAAAAAACAACAAATTGATTGGTCAACTTGATAAAAAGGTTGGTTGGTAGTGTTTTATGGCTTTTAACCCTTGTAGATTATTTAATTCCAAATCATATATATATTAGAGATTAGAAATTTCTCATTATTTCTTTGAAGATGCAGATCTAACACTTTTTAAAATATAGGTCTGCTGAAATAAATATTATTACAAAAAAATATGAGTAATTTTAAAAGGTTTTCCATTTTATATGGTGTATATATGTATGTTAAACATATGATTTAAAAAAACCCCCCCCAAAAACACTTAGTTTGTAGGTAAAATTCTTAAACAAGCAAGTGTTCATTTGTTTGTACACAGTTAAATGGTTTCAAGAAAAGAAAATGATTCAATATTTCTATTTGACCCATAAATGAGAGCCTAACAGGTACTACCACTCTGGGTCAGAGTGGAACTGAGAGTAATGGTAATGAAGGGGTACTCCATATTCTCTAAAACTCCAGGACTGGAGTCTCACCATCAGATGCAGTTTAATATTATACTCGGGACACAAAATGGTTTCTAGTATTGCTATCTAACACTAATAATTCTATTCAACAGGGTTCACTCATTCACACACAGTTAAATAGTTTCAAGTTTTGCTAAATAATGCTAACAATTCAATTCAACTTTTAATTATTTGTTTGCTCACTGTTAATGGTTTCAACTATTGTAAATGATTAAATAGTTCTATTTGACCCTAATAAGTACTACCATTCCAGTTCAGAGAAGACCTGAGAGTAATAGCAATGAAAGGGTACTCCATGTTCCACCAAAGGTCCACAACAGGAACCTCACCAATAGATAGTTGTGTGCCATATTCAGAAAATTGGGGTGGGGGTTGCCTCTGTGCAGAGATGCAATAAGCATATTCTACAGCTCTGGCCAGCTGGGTTAATTAATAAAAAGGAAATGATAGAAAGAAAAAGTAAGAATGATAAAAGTTTGTACAGATGTCCCCTATTTTTACAAAGTTCACTTTAAATCACTTTGCTTCCCCCCTAAAAAACAACAAAAAACAAACAAACATGAGTACAATCCCCCCACAAAATTATCATTTCAAGCGTCTCATTTTAACAGTAATAGTAGCATAAGAAGTTTATTTATTAGGCACCGAGATTATATAAACTGTATAAATCTGTGACAGAGCAATATATGATAGAGTGACTGATTTTAATGCCATGTCAACCTGTCTATGGGTATTTTATGCTGAGCAGTTAGGGAATCACATTTAAATTTACATTTTTGCATAGTAGTTTTTTTTTAAAGAGATTTTTGCACACAGTCATATATCAATTTTTTTTAAATAGCATATTTAAATTGCAAAGTTTGATTGTATTTTAAATGTACCATAGCAAATTTTTTTTTATTTGTCTATAATCATTTAGCAGTTATATGATATCAAATATTCTTATCTAATACAAACAATTTTCATAGTTTCAAGTATTCCTATCTAATACTAATAATCTATACACAATTATATAGTTTAAAGTAACTATTTGTATTTAATAATAATCATTTGTTAGCAGACAGTTATACAAATCAGTAAATGTTTGATTATAACTATTCATATTATCAATGTTCAATTATAATGAATTTTTATTTTTTAAAGTTTTTTTTAACATAGCACTTTGTTTATAATCAATTATTAGCACATAGTTATATTGTATCAAATATTCCTAGGTAATAACAATAGTTTTCAGACAGATCTATTTGACCTTTAGATGGGATCCTCACAGATACTAACACTCAGGTTCATAGCAATGAAGGGGTATGTCACAGTCCTCAAGGCCCCAGAACTGTAGCCTCACCATCAGATACAGTTTAATGTCATACCCAGGACACCCTTTTTTGGTGGGGAGGTTACTCTTCTGCAGAAAATACAGTCAGTGTATTCTAAGCCCTGTTAACAGGGTGTATTTTTAGAACGACCATGGTCGTTGGCCTAATGAGCAGAGAGTTCGCCAATGGTCTGGGAGACCAAGGTTCAATCCCAGGTTGAGTGATACCAAAGACTAAAAAAATGGTACTTGATGCTGCCTTGCGTAACACTCAGTATTATAAAGTAAGGATCAAGGGTAAAGTGGAGTAATTAAAGGAATGGAGTAGCACCCTCTCCTACACCTCGGTGTAGTAGCTATCGAAAAGAGAGCCTTTGGGTTACCTTTGACTAAGGTCACAAACTTTACTTTTTATTTTTAGAACAAACTATTTAAGAACATAGTTAATCCAACTGTGAAGTTATTCCAACTTCTCTAAACCAAATGAAAAATTACAAGTTAGAATCTGTACCAACAGTCATTTACTGAGCAAATATATTCTGTAGAATACATATGTAATTTTCTAAAAAGTTTTGTGCAATCGAACATTTAAAATCTAAATACTAGAGCGAGTCAAAAGTTTTGCAATATTTTAGTACATGCTGGTTTGCAGTGTGTATATCACATGACCAAAGCAGTTCAAGCTGTGGAAAGTACCTGCTTTGATTGGTAATATCGTGGTAGTTGGTTCACTGACACATTCAGTGTGTGATTTAAAAGTCACACAGATCAACACGCAACATAGTCGAATTTTGGAACTCATGCTTTATGAATTTGAACTGAGCTATAATGTCACAGAAACAACTAAAAACATTTGTTGTGCTAAAGGTCAAAGTATAGAGGATCAGAAGACATTTACCAGATAGTTCGAGAAATTTTGCTCAGGGTGATCAGGAAAGGTAAGATAGGCTTAAAACCATGGATTCTGAGCCCAGGCTCCAAGCCCAAGAGGCAAATCTGGTGAGTAGCACAGAGAGTATCAGGCAAACTTAGCATCTCACTGTCAAGAGTGGTTCATCACCTTTATGACCTTGGCATAAGTATCTAGAGTTGTCAAATTGTGTCTCACATTACCAAAATATTGCAAGACCTATGACTCATCCGAGTATAATACAATGGATTTAAAAGAGCCAAGTGTAATATAAGAAACCAAAACAGATATTTCAACTAATCCCAAAAGCTACCCTTATCAACACATGAGCTAGATAAATATGTAGACACGGTTAAAATAGACCAGAGAGTTATAGTGTAATGATTGAAGATCGATATCCCAAGCTCATCACACACACACACACACATATAAAGTTGGTCAGAGTGAGGAAATGATCATTTCCCATATTAAGCATGCACAAGTCTGGTTGTTTATGAACACATACATGTACACAGGTTTTAATGGAGTCACAACAAATATAAGTTGCTGTTTATGCGAGAAGTAATCATTATAAAATAAACTAATAGTTAACCATTAATGACATATGACAGGAAATTAAACATAAAATACCAAAGAAGTGAAACAAAATCATTTAAGAGTTGGGAAATAATCTAACTTCTTTATGAAACTAATAAGCAAGGTTTTTTTTTTTATCATAAGCTTACATCTATATGAATAATTGGGAACAATTTGTTTCTCTATTCTCTATAAATAAACAACAATTTAGTGAGGAGCAACTAAATTTGATATGCATACTTAGTGGACCCATGGAAAGATTCTCTAACAATCAACAAAATTTTATCATACAGAATTTAGATTTCAAAAGAGAAAAACTTAAATTATGTCTTACTAAAATAAATACTTACATTTAATCATAGAATATCGTACTCAGGCCTGGGCTCCAGTGTCTAGATATTGAAATTGGAGGGTATTATAATTAAAAAAAAAAAAGAAAAAAAAAAAAAAAAGAAAAAGAAATTAAAAGTAAAAGAGTACATCCCTTTGTTGATGCATCCTCCCTTCCACTAAAAAGGGTGACCTCGGATTAGCCAAGAACTACTGAGGTATAACCCTTATACTCATAGCAGCCAAGGTATACAATGCTCTACTATGCGACCATATAGAACCCAAAATTGAGAACATACTTAGGAAGAACCAAAATGGCTTTCAGAGAAATAGATCCAAGACATCACAAATTTTGACTGTTGAATTCTTGAAGGTGTATGTGCAAAAAAACTAGAGGCAACAATATTATTTGTCGACTTCACCAAGACCTTTGACTCCATACACAGAGGAAAGATGGAGCAAATTCTACCCAAAGAAACCATCACAGCCATAATGATGCTATTTAGAAACACGAAAGTAAAAGTCCGCTTCCCGGATGGAGACACAGACGACTTCAACATTGTAGCAGGTGTGCTGCAAGGAGACACATTAGCCTAATACCTCTTTATCATCTGTCTAGACTACGTGCTTAGAATGTATTAATAAAATGAAAGAAAACGGTTTCAAGCTAACAAAGGAAAGAAGCAGAAGGTACATTACGGGTGTGGACTATGCCGATGATATAGCGCGTCTGGCAAATGCATCTGCCCAAGCTGAAACCCTGCTACATAGTCTGGAATGAGCAGCTGCAGGCATAGGCCTCCATGTCAATGCACACAAGACTGAATATATGTTCTTTAATCAAAGAGACAACATCTCCACATTAAACAGTAGTTCTCTGAAACTAGTAGACAAGTTCACCTACCTAGGAAGCAGTGTCTCATTAACTGAGACAGACATCAGCATGCGACTAGCAAAGGTATGGATAGCTATCGATAGGCTATCAGTCATATGGAAGTCAGACCTGACCGATAAAATGAAACGTAGCTTTTTTCCAAGCAGCAGTTGTGTCAATACTGCTGTATGGATGCACTACATGGACGTTAACTAAACATATGGGAAAAGAGCTTCACGGCAACTACACAAGAATGTTGCAAGTAATATTGAATAAGTCCCGGAGACAACACCCTACAAAACAGCAGCCATATGGCCACTTACCACCTATTACAAAAACTATCCAAGTTAGATGAACCAGACATGCTGGACACTGCTGGAGAAGTAGGGAGGAACTCATAAGTGACATACTCCTGTGGACCCCTTCACATGGATGAGCAAAGGCAGGACAACCAGCGAGAACCTACATACAACAGTTCTGTGCCGATACGGGATGTAGCCTTGAAGAACTACTGGAAGAGATGGACAATAGAGAAGGGTGGCAGGAAAGGGTCAGGGATATCTGTGCTGATGGCGCGACATGATGGTGATGATGAAAAGAGTACAGTGATAAGGAGAAATTAGGATTAACTACTTTACTAGAAAGAAGAATATGAGGTGATATGATAGAAACTTTCAAAATAATTAATGGAATTTTTAATTATATTAGACATTTTTTCAATATTTCTCCTCAAACTGGAAATTTACTGTCAAGACATTTTAAAAACAGTCTACTAACCAACTGGATTTTTTTTGCAAATACAGTAATATATTTTTTAAACAAATTGCCTAATATGATCAAAAATAGCCAAAGTGTAAAAATTTTTAAGATTAAATTGGATGGTAACACCCCCCCCCCCAAAAAAAACCCCACTTAGGCAGAAGAATTTAAGAGAATATTTTTGGAAACTATCACTTAACAGAACTTGATCTATATATAGATATATTAACATTGTATATGTTTTGTACAAATACTCTCTTTTTTGAGGTTGATGTGAGAAGATAATAAAAAGCGAAGATGTCCAGGGAGGTATAATAAATAAAATTTTACAAATTAGGCTTATAAGTAATTCTCCAAGCTAGAGATATAAAATAATAGCATTCTTGTTTAAGAATCTAGGCAAAAAGTAAAAATGTTTAGATTGATAAGTCTCTTAAGTGTCATTCAAATTTCAAAATATTTTCATTAAATTGAAGATTTTCACAGAACAATATTAACTTCATAATATAAAAAATTTAATTGGTAAATTTTACAACTTTTTGACTTGTCAAAACAGCTCTTCCAAAAAAGAGCTTGTTGTTCGTTTTCTCTCACTGACAAAGGGAGACAGAACTTATTTTCCTTCTCATTCTGTCTCTCACAAAATGTGCTCTATATGTCCCAACCCAGGATCACACAAGTTCTCTTCTAATGTTCTCTAATGAACTGTTCTCATGTCATTTTGGATGAGTCTTATGTATATGGTAACTTATACATATTCATAAGCAACAGTAACATGAAGGAGTCAAATCTGTGTATGCATTATGTTACAAATGTCAGTTTATATGCTGCTTTTTTACTTCAGGTAAGAGAAAGTTGTCACAAAAAAATGGAATGTCCAAGTTTTGACCTTTTGACTATTATTTAATATATAAGAGTTTATAAAAATATTTCAGTTTATAGATGTATTTATAAAAAAAAACCTTAAATAAGCTTAGGTTAAGATTTAAAAAGAAATTCAAAACAAATCTAAGATTATCTACTCTTACTTAGATTTTTAAACGAAAGTAATATTTTTTCACCAGGTCAAACATTATTGGTTTTAAAAGGACAAAATGGTAAAATCCTTAACATTATTACATACTGTTACGAAGAGTAAAGAAAGTACTTTAAAAAAAATTGCCTTGTCAGAAGGACTTAGAATATGCTGACTGAATCCTCTACAGAAGAGTAAGAGCCAACCCTAAGGAGTTGCACCAGGTGGTGAGGCTCCAGTTCTGGAGCTCTGGGGAGTGTAGAGTACTCCTTGACTATTTCTCCCAAGTCCACTCTGACACAAAGTGGTAGTATCTGTTAGGGTCTCAGCTAGGGGTTAAATAAATCTGTGTACAAATTATTTGTATTAGAATACTTGTCATAACTGTGTGCAAAAAACTTTAAAAAACTGCATAAAAATGTAAATATAGACATAATGTATGTGGATTCTCTAATCTCTAAGCATAAAAGAATCTTAGAATGAAACATTCCCATTTTAAAGAATATTTGGATAATGGTACAATAAACTTAGAATATGTTCAGACTGAAGGATAATACATTTAAAACTATAGACAAATTTGGTATTTATGATAAACTCAGAATTTCAAATCTTATTCCTTTGGGATATAAATAGAAACTATAAGAGAGTATTCATTTGTTTATTGTTAATTATCAATACAGAATCAATAAAATGAAACATTAAAGAATTTTGAATATGTAGGTAATGTAACAGTTAAGTGTAGAATTCAATAAAGATGAAAATGTTGAGATTTTTATCAACAATGGTGACTTCAGGGGAAGTTCTTAATTTCAAAACTGCATTTAAAAAAAAAAAAAAAAAAAAAAAAAAAATCAAACTGGTTTATTAAGTAAAAGGATTTGGAGGAAAAAGATAAAAAGATTTTATTAAATGTTTCTTATTCAAGGATTTTTTTCCTCTCCAGATTAGCATTCTAATTAGTGGTATATTTTTTATTCAGCTGGTAGCACTTAATAACCCTATCACTTTTTAAAGGCACCGGTTCTTCCTGTTCTTTGTTCTCTGTAATTCAGTTCCAAAACCAGATTGTATAAGAGTATCTATTTATCCAACCACTGTGCCACAGGAAGGATGTCACACAAGATCATTTTTAAGTGCAGTACAGCTAGTTTGAATCCAGTTTTCCTTCTCCTAGACAAATTCTATGATTTACTTATAGCTGGAAGGGGAATGGATAGATTCATGCCTTTCCCAAGTGCATTAGTGCAAAGTTAAATGCAAAGAGCCTTGTTCAGGATTTGAACTTGGGTTGCCATGTATGATAGCATGTCAGGTTAATGGAGGAGTAATAAGTTGCTACGAGGTAAAAAGACAGGCAAAAATCATCAAGAAAGAAATTAGATTTGACAAAAAGCAACAAATGAGAATAAACATGATGAAATAATTGGAAACTCCTTGAAAATAATCAAATATGGCGACACAGATCTGCAGAAAATCCGACATTACAAAAGCTCGCAGGTTGTGCTAAAAACAATAAAGACAAAAGTGTTTTTTAAAAAAAATCATCACTTCAGCTCAGACAGAAAATCTTTCTTAATGAAATTGTTTTAATTGTTCAAATCTATTTTAACAGGCAACATATATTTAATTGGATCAAGTCTAAAGAATCAAAATTATGTGATGTAAGGGTTGTGTTCAATAAGTTGCTTCCCTTTAATATCTTAGTAACAAAAGGAAGATTATATTTGAAGAATTAAGACCCCCCCCCCACCAACAAAAAAAAACAAAAAACAAAAAAAACAAAAAAAACAACAGTAAGTTATAAGAGATAACATTAAAATCACTGATCTTAATAGCCTCACCACCAGATGCAGTTTAATGTCAGTACCCAGAAACCTTTTTTGCGGGAAGGGATCTTATTGCTATGAATAAGATACAGCCAGTATATTTTAAGCCTCACTGACAGGGCATAGATAACATTTAATGAAAAATTATTTTTAAAAAAACACGGAAACATGGAAGTATTTAAAAGAAATTTTACATCTGAAAAGGATATGTTAAAGATTATATCATAGAAGAGAAAAACTGCTTGTAAAAGACATTTTATATATAACAGACTTATAAAGAAACTTTAAATAAGTGTGGGAATAAGTATGTACACTGATATGACAACAATGAAAAAACAAAACAAAAACTATCTTTTTTGTAAAGATATGAGTTAAAACTAAATACTTCTAATGCCATCTATTGACAACACTAAACAATAGTTTCCACCAACTTAATATTACATTAAATGAACAAAGAGGCGAAAACCAATTTAAAAAAAAATATTTATTTTTATGATTGTTGACTAGACTGATGAAAATAGGAAAGGAGAGCATCAAAATAGGATTGATAATTTTCAAAGTCATCAACAAAAAATAAAAGAAATTGATTAAATGACCAGAAGAAAAACAGAAACCTCCAGCATTAAATATTTACTTGTTTATATTTTAATTGTATCTAAAATGTTCATTTTGAATAGATAATTTCAATAGTGTGAACTAGTGACTACATTATTTAAAAAATCACCACTAGTATTAATTCCTTCAAATTACGAGAGAGAGAGAGAGAGAGAGAGAATTAGTAAAAATAGAGCACTGGACTAGCCTGAGGGTAATACGCTTTTTTTAAGTAAATAACAAAATGATATTGATTATTCATTACTGTCACATCTTGGTTAGCTTTTCTTCTAGGCAAGGATTATTTGTTAATAAAGGGTGGGCCCAAAAAGGATGATAAAGAGAAACAACAATGGTGACAATAGACTGTACTAAATGCTAATTATGTCATTTTACGAAAGTAAGCAGAGTTATTTGGCATAAGTCTAATTGGTTAGGTTGTCTTTTTATGGCATATCAACCCTTGTCAGTTACTTAATGTCAAAATATATATATGATCTATAAGCAAATAGTTTGAAGGTAACATTATTTTTTAATGAGCCAGAAGCTCATTTGTTTGCACATAGTTAAATAGTTTCAAGTATTGTTATTCAGTATTTCTATTTAATATTAAGCAATTTGTACACAGCTGTATGATCCTTAGTAAATGATTGAACACTTCTACTTGGCCCATAAATGGGCCCTAACAGGTAATACCACTCTGGGTCAAAGTGAACCTGAGAGTAATAATAATGAAGATGTACTCCAATTTCCCCAAACTCCAGGACTGGAGCCTCGCTGTCAGGGGTAGTTTAGTTTCATCTGTTTGCACACTGTTAAATTGTTTCAAGTATTGCTATCTAAGCACCATTGACCTTCAAGCACTGCCTTCTAGAAACCTTTAAAATAAAATCAGATATGATACTTATTTGTCACAAGAGCAAGTCAAAGAACATGGTCAGGGCAATCATATAGGTGCTAGGACATGGTATGACCAGCCGATTGATAGGATCAAGCCTCTCCAACTGCCCATCTAGCCCAGTAAGGGCTAAAGTGGAGTGCCATATAACCACTTCATTTCAGTTATCAGGTCATGGACTGTTCAGTCACCAGGATCACATCCTCAAGCATCACAGGTCACCACTCATAGTCAAAAGGTAGCCTTGTTGGAAGTGGGGGAGGTGCTTACTCCTCTGCATAGGTGCAGTCAGTGTATTTGACAGCTCTGGCAGATAGGACAGGCAAGTTCAAATGAAAAATAGTGTTCATCACTCAGATAAAAGGTAACCTGATGTGAATCATTTGTTTTAGTGTTGTATTTTAGACATGTTGATATTTTGACATTGATAAGATAAAATGATCCCTAATCTCAGGTATATGATTTATATAGTTACACACATTTATAGATAATAGGAGAATGTTTTGAAAAGATAAGCTTGAAAAACTGTGATATGAAACTCAAAAAAGCTAATTCAAATAATGATGGATGGATGGATGTTTCCACACAAGCTATTAGGTCATCAGGTTACCATGCCAAGTATTTTCCCTTGATGGCATCTCTCAGAGCAATGAGAATTACTTGGAAAAGAGATTGAAACTATTAAGTATCATGCAAAAGATAGTACTGGGTTACATGATACCAACAAGAAGGAATGATCCTGACCTCATCTATCAAATAATCATAATCTACCAATATGAGGGGGGGGAGAGAGAGAGAGAGAGAGAGGCTGGGGAAAAAAAAAAAAGAAAAAAAAAAGAAGAGAAGAAGCAGCAGCAGCAGCAGCTCATTTTTGTGTGACTAATTATAAAACTATCATTAGAAAATTCAAGAAATTCATGCCCTGTTAGCAGAGCTTAGAATATACTGACTGTATCCTCTGCAGAGGGTTAAGACCCCCCCCCCAAGGCTGTATCCTGGCAATGACACTAAACTGGATCTGATGGCAAGGGTCCAGTTCTGGAGAGTATAGAGTACCCCTTTATTGCCATTACTCTCAGTTCCATTTTGATCCAGGGTGGTAGTACCTGTTAGGATCCCATCTATAGGACAAATAAATGTTTGAAAATTATTCATATCAAATAGGAATACTTGATACCATATAACTGTGTGCAAATCATTCATATTAAGAATAGTTACATGAACCTATAACTGTTTACTAGGGATTATTGTTAATTGAAATCCTAATTATGCAAACAAATGACCACTATTAGATAGAGATAATTTGAAACCATAGAATTATTAGTGTTAGATAGTTGTATGGTTTCAAGTATTACTGTGTACAAATTATTTGTATTAGATAAGAATACTTGATATCATAAAAAAAAACTATACAAAAAAAAAAATGTAAATATAAACATACAATGTATGCAATTCCTTAACCTTTAGACATAATAGTCCAAGATGGATTGACATGTTGTTAAAACCAATAAAGATCATTTTATATACTAATAATTCTCTAACTTTAAAATAAATTGAGCAATTGTTTTTACAAACCAATCTCTAAAAAGGAAAAGAATTAGTCAATATAAACAAAAAGCCTACTTTGCAATCAATAAGAGAAATTATATTAAAACTTATATTCTAAGCTGTAGTTGATAAACGCCATTTGTCTAACAGCTGGCTTTCTGTATATTAGAATAATTATTTACACAACACTAGAGGTCAGTTGTACTTGCCAGGAATAAAATGTCAAAAAAGTTGACAATTAACCAGTTATTGATTAGAGGTTAGGAGTTCAATCCATATTGGGGTTTTAAAAACATCACTCCCACTTAATGCACCAAGTCTTTCAATGTTACATTCTTTTGGCAGCTAATCAAGGCTTACATGGTTTTCATAGAAATTATTTTTATCTAGGATCGTGGCATTTATTTATCTATTTTTTTTCTTAAATTTGTTTTGATATTTCTTTTGAGAATTTGAGTTTCCAAATAATTCATCATCAATTGAAATTATGCATGCATTTCCTTCCACTTGCTCTTGTTAGCGTAAGGCAATTACTATGTTGTTTTTATTATCGACTATTATTGATTCACACAAAATCTTCCTCTTTCTCTTTATTTCACAACAGCCATGAAATAATCCTAAAAAAGTGGAGCCGTCTCTCATATTTTGAAGCAGTCATTATCAATTAACAATGGGATTTAGGTAAAGTATATAGATTTGAGGTGAAACCACATACAAATATAGCAAGTACTTTTTGAAATACAGACAAACTGGTTTTAGCTCAGTAATGTTAATGAGGCAGCATGTCATTGAATCAGAATAGAAAAATGAGGAATCTCTTTAGCAATGTCGGAATTATTTTTTCTTTAAACATTTAAACAAAAAAAAAAAAAAAAAAAAAAGCTACTTGATGAACCAACTTTAAATAAAACATATTTCATAATAAATACATGTTGCATATGGGTATCATCATAGGAAATGGACCTGATTAACCAAGTCCAAATCCTGGATGAGACTGCTTTTACATAATGCTAATACCTTTAGAAAAGGTATAAATCCGACTATACTCCTACCTATAGGTAGGGCAAACTGGGTTGTCAAGCCTTAGTTAAGCAACCAGTCTAGGAGAAGGAAAGCTGAAATCAAACCAGTTGCTCTCTGCTTAAACAAACTGACCTTGTGTTGCAGAGGTTGGGTAAATACAAACTAAATAAAATATATCAAATTAGATCTGACAGGATATAAAATCCTCACACTTATTTACAATTAATATTACAGTATTAAAAATCTAGTTAGGTGCAAGTACTTGTAATCTATGATATAAAGATGAATATTAGCCTTCCAGATACTAACTTTCATAATAAGAATTTAAGCTTTTCATTCCATTAGCTATTTCCTCATCCACTATACGACACACGCTTTCCTCCAATACATAGGGTATAATAGGTAAAACGGACATATTGGTCCACGACATGTCGATGAAGAGTTTAAATTCAAAGTTTTCTTTCTAGACCTGTTGTCCTATTAAGTCTAAAGAGCTCAGTATGCCCTGCTGTTTATTTATAGATGGAGAAGACATGATTTTTCCAAGAGGATTAGGTTGAAAGGAAATACCTCCACTTGAATTTGAAATCTGCCCTCTGATTTTATTTTCTTAAGAGTAACCATATTGCACAACATATGTAATAGTTAAAGAACAGACAATTGTTAATGAGTTTGATTCTCACAGGGTGTCCCATACATTTGACCTTGTGCTCAAAACAAGAATCATTAAAAAAAATAGCAAAATCAAAGTCAAGAGGATAATCTGCAGCAAAACATTTTTACAAAACTGGACAATAAACTGATTTTGTTTTCACATAATCTTAATAATTTATCTTTATCTTCCATAAAAGAACTAAACAATCAAGTAAAACAAAATAATTTGAATACTTAAGAAAAAATAAATCTTTTTTCAGTTCTTTATATTGGAAAGAATGGGAATGTTTGCCAATGGCCTGGGAGACTTGGGGTTCAATTCTAGGTTAAGTTATACCAAAAACTCAAAAAATGTTACTGTTTTATGTTCTGAGGTAAGGAAACCATGTTCATTATACATTCATATTTAGATTTTCTGTGTAGTGGTTTACAAGGGTTGTTTTTTTTGTTTTCTTTTTGCATACAGTCCCATCAAATATGAATAATTTTAAAAACAGATCTATTTGACCCTAACAGGTACTACTACTCCAGGTCAGAGTGGGCCTGGGAGTAATGGTAATGAAAGGCTATTCTATAGTTCTAGAAATGGAGATACATCATACCTAGGACATTGTTTTGATTTTTTAACCCCCTGCAAATGATACATTTTTTATATTCTAAGATCTACTGATAATAAGAGTAGGATGTTTTACTATTGTTACTTACTTTGTTCCAAATTAATAAACTTTACAGTCAGATATTTAAAATACTACCCCACCCCCCAAAAAAAACAAATCTCTCATCCTGTTATAACTTTATATCAAGATGTTACAATTTTGAGAGAGAGAGAAAATCTAATATGATTTTATGGTACTACATTTACATACTGTACTGGGGGCCCGACAATATTTTTCGGACAATTTAGTATTTGACTTTCCGAGTAGCATAGAGTGGCGAAATTCCTTCAATAGAATAGCATAAACATATAAAGACAATACCTGTAATAACAATGGAAGAAAATCGATTAGGTAAGGAAAAATATTTAATTTTCATCATTTTTTTACAAAACACACGCAACATTTTTCGGACATTGTTGAAAAACTGTTAATAGTCTGTAATATCACCTTTCTTCTCAATAACTTTTATCAATCTCTCTTCATAATGATCAAACATATACACAATAACATCTCTACGCGTTTCTATTAGTTGTTTTTTGGCTCCTAGTATTCGTTCCCATAGTTGAGCCTCCTTCGTTATTTCAGGTCTATCATAGACAAGTTGCACAAGCATTTCCCAAACATTTTCTATTAAATTTAGATCTGGGCTTCTTGCAGGCCATTCCAAAGTAGTCATATTCACTTTAGCCATCCATTCTTTCATGAGTTTTGACACATGGATGCTGCAATTGTCTTGCTGTAGAACGAAATCATTCCCCATCTCTCTTCTTATCTTTGGTAGGGCTTTCTCGTCCAGCAACTGTTTGTAGCTTTCGCTGTTCTGTCGTCCTTTCAGCCACTCCAACCATATATTTCCATTAGCAAAGATCATACCCCAAACCATAATTCCTCCTCCTCCCATCTGTCGTTTGTTCAGTACAACAGGCTCACCCCTTCTCGACCAAGTACACCATCCATCGGGCCCATCAAACTTGAAACGCTTCTCATCAGTAAATATAACCTTAAAGTCAACATGCAAACTTGAAACACTTCTCATCAGTAAATATAACCTTCTTTAAGTCAACATGCTTTGTTAACCACCTTTTAGCACACTACATTCTTGCGCCTTTGTGTTTCTTTGTTAGTGTAATTTTTTTTCTTAGCCTTTGCATACTTCAAACCAATCCTATGCAGCGTTCTTTGTACTGTTTGGACGTTTACATCCAATTCACATTTCTCCTTCACTTTTCTTGCTGTAACTTTTTCTCCAGATGTCAAAAGCTGTGTCACAGTCCTCTTCATTCTCCTTCCAGTCCTCTTGCCAATTGATCTTTTCTGCCCTCTCTTCTTTTTCTGCTCGGAGTTTGTCTTCAGCATGTATTCGACCGTTGATTTTGACAGCTTCAAATCCATGGCGATCCTTCTGATGCTGAGGCCATCTTCCCGCTTCTTCCATGCCAAACAAATGACTTCTTTTGAATGCATTTTACCTCATTAAACTTAATTGTTTTGCCAAGAAATGTTTGGACTATTTATGCTGTTAGATTGTCCTATGGTAACATAGTAGTAGGGATGCCAGTGCCCTAGAACAGTGTACAAGCAGAAAATTTGCATACAGCAACATATACATGAACATAGCTCTTAATAAAATAGGATTTTTTGTCATGTCTGAAAAATAGTGTCGCGCAAGTTTTCACAAAAATCACAAAAGACTAAAATTATCAAAGCCAAACCAAAAGAAAATGATTACACTAGTAGTGGATTTTCACTCCTCAACTATGTACTTACAATCTCAAAAGTTTTTGGCACTAGTGACCACCTTGAAGTACTTTTTTCAAAGTGTCCGAAAAATATTGTCGCGCCCCTGTACTAAGCACAAATAAAAACTCAATGTCTTTTTTGTGCTGATACATGAAAAGACCTAATGTCTCTTCAAAATCTAAAAACAAGGTAAAGTATATTATTCATATGTATGAGCAATATTTAAAAAAAAAATCAGTTAAGTTTTAGAGGGAGAATACTCTGTTGGTTATTTTGTTAATCAGTTACAAGTAGTTAATGTGTTCAGGAAGTGTTTCAATGAGAAAATGCACACATTGAGATAAAGAGCTACTATAGATATCAATTAATTCTTATAAGTAATTTAACAATAAAAAATATAGAATAATCTATTTCAGTTTATATTATAAAATCCAATTTATGCAAGTCTACATTTATCTACTAAAAACAAAAAAAAACAATATATTAGAATTTAGTAGTACAATAGAATTTAAAATACTCAAAGTTAGAGAATAAAGCAATTTTCAATCCAATTGGTAACATAATAGTTTGTGGGTCAACATTCATGCTCACCCAAATCATTATAATTTCTCAATAGAAGTAACTATTAAATGTTGATTACAGTATTTTGAGCTTAATGCCACTGGAGGTGGTCTTAAAATAAATATAGCTTTTAAGTTTGTTGTAGCAAAACTACTACCAAATCTGAAAACTTAATACAAATTAGCTTTGCTGCAAAAATAAATGATCAGTAAAATGAACACGAAAATAAATAAAACTAGTTTGCAGCTGCCATAGATAATAGTTTATTTACATTATTCCAAGTTATTTATTTTACACGAGTGGGCTGGAAACTTCATATGATGACGTCATATCTGCGGTTGATTTTTTTTTACCAATTGGATTCAAGCATCGATGCAAGAAGTGTGTGGACCACAAAGGGGACCATATTTAAAAAATAAATCTCATTTGGTTATAATCCATGAGAGTATCTTGGTTAACCTAAGAACTTTTCAGCTGACCTTGGTAGTGTCAGGTACTATCTTTAAATTGGTGTTATATATTTATCATATCATGTATATACCTATATTAAAAACAAAATTCTTGGATAACCATATTCTATATATATTACACACACACATACATTGATTTAGTGTTATATAATTAAGGTAATGATTTTTTTTATATTAATCATTTTTCATTAATTATATATTTTTTTTTTTGTTTGGTAAGGCTTTGAACTATTCAGGTCTCTTAGTCCAGGTGCATAGTCAGATGGTACAGTCTTATGCCCATGTGGAAAGGATACAACAATCATCATCTGTCATAATAAACCCCCAGACAGGAAATGGGGCTGGAGTGTGGATGACATCATGCCCAGAAGAGATGGTCCTGGGAATTTGAGGATTTTGAAAAGACAGTAGTTGAGGTCAACTGTTGAAGGTAGCAGTTGAGTTTTTCGAATCTCAACCGGCAGAAATGAATTGAGATCTTAAACACCACAAGATGAGCCATGCATTAGGAGTGGGTCAGCATAGTATGGTTAGGATAGACTTAAGAATTGTGCCTCTCTCTCCTCGTGACACCAAGGACCGAAGCCAGAAATTAATACATCTGTTCATATCTGAAACGACAGTCTGCCTGTATTTGTATTACTGTTGTTATCAATATCTTTATGGCTATACAACATTAGTGTGTGTATATATATATATATATATATATATATATATATATATATATATCCCAACAATGCAAATAAAAATGCTCAATACCTTACAGGCAGAATTGGTTTCTAAATAAAAAGGGAAAAAACTAAAAAACATTTACCTTTAAAAACCTTAACTTTTAGTTCAAGTAACATGAAGCAGTCAGGCACTATAGTTATGGTTTTTTTCTTTTTGGATCATTCTTGTATTCTTAGCTTTCTGTTTCCTAAACCAATCAGATCCTTTCTATTATTCTTTTCATGGTCATTGCTCAAAAGATTACATATAAAATCCAATATTAACCACTCACTTCAATTTTCCCCACCACTTATCCTTTTTCCTTCTTTCTTTATCAATCTTTCTTTGTTGCTTCTCCATTTATTATTATTTAACTGGGAGCTAAATGGCAGAGTAGATGTTGATTTAAGTGGTGACATCTTGACATCAATTCTAACTTTTGTCTAGCAGACTCTTGGTTTCCAAATTCTACTATTGCAAGTGTTTCTTCTAGGCATAGTTTACACTCTTAGTCTTCTGCTGCCATTACAGGCTTGCGCTCTCTTCACTATTATCCACTTTATTCCAAGTCCCCCCCCATAAGTATTCAGAATATCATACTCTTTTTTGTATATCTAATTTTAAAATGATGTTTTGTGGTTGTTACAACACATTTTTCAAGAGGTTGAGGTTGTCCCAAGATAAACCTTTTCAACATTCTGGTCTATAGATTTCACTGTAGCCTTGTATACTATGATTTCCACTAGACATTCTTGTCTTCTCTTCTTCCTCTACAGTTGACCATTTCTCCTCTCCCTTTTATTTTAGTCCTTGATTTTACATGTATATAAATTTCATTATAAAAGGAAAGAATACATTAAGGAGTGTGCATAGATTAACAGTTACAGGAAATGGTATTGGCAACTCAAGATCAAACCCTGGACAAGGCTGTTAGCATTTCACTTCACATTAATATCTTTTAATAAAGTATGAATCTATCTCTTTTCCCACCAGCTATGAGTAAATAGTAGGGCAGACTGGGTTCTTTAGCCTTGGTTAGACAACAAATCTAAGAGAAGGAAAATAAATTCAAACCAGCTTTACTCAGCTTAAAAAATGACCTTGTGTCACATCCTGCCCATACAGGAAGGGTTGGATACATACATATATGCATAAAATAATTTTCACAATATTTTTTAAATTGGTTGCATATATATTGTTAAAATATTCCTTTTTGCAAGTTTATATTTTAAATTTACATATACATAGAAGGGTGGCTCAATAAGTTCGTAGCATTATACAGACTATTATAAAACAGTTTTATCTGAAATTTCCATTGTATTATATAGAATCTATAGGATTAATATTCACCACTGAATAAAGTGCATGAACAAAAAAAAAAAAAAAAAAAAAAAAAAGGGATTATGTTAAAAATATTTGATGTGTAAATAGATTCTTATTTCCTCATTAGGTTAAAAAGATTGATTTACCTACATATAAGAAGATTATGAAGTGAATAAAAAATAAAAATAAAAAAAAGCTAATATAATTGACATAATTGTTTCTGTCTTTGATGGTATTGCTACAGGCTATTTGCCAGGAGTAGGTACAATCATATGGCAATTGAAAAACCCTAAATTAATCACTGACTGATTAATTGACTTTAACAGCATATTTAGGGTTATTGTATGCTGAGAGGTAAGGGAATCGCATTCATTATATATTTATATTTACATATTTTTGTCTAATTGTTTCTGAAGTTTTTTTTCCGCATAAAGTCATTTGATATCAAGTATTCTGATCAAATACAAATAATTCACAAAAAAATTGTATGGTTTCAAGTATTCCAATATAATACTAATAATTATATAGTTTCAAGTAATAATTTCTGTTCAATAAAAGTCACTTGTTTGTACACAGTTGTATGGTTTCAAGTAACTAATAATAATTGAAACTAGAATTGTTTACCAAGGATTAACTATTCTTAATACAAATAATTTGCACACAGTTCTAGGGTTTTATGTATATTTATCCAATTCTAATTAATTTTCAAACATCTATTTGTCTCACAAATGGGATCCAAACAGGTACTACTACTATGAGAGTATACATGGGAGTATTGACAATAAAGGGGTATTCTACTCTCCACACAGCCCCAGAATTGGAACATTAGCATCAGATACTGTTCAGAGTCATACACAGGATACCCTCTTTTTTTTTTAGGGGGGGGGGGCTCTTACTCCCCAGCAGGGATAGAGTCAGTGTATTCCACTAACAGGGCTGTAGCTAACTAAACAATAATCTATATTATAATAATAATAATCTAATTTTTCTATGTATGTGGTGCATTCAATAAGTTTGCAGACTTTTTTTTTTGTACAGGCATTTAAAATTGCTGTAGACTCTTGAAAAGTCAGTATGTTATTGCTATACATCTTATGAGATGACTGACCAATTTTTATGATTTCAGCTTCAAATGAACAGCTACAGCAGCAATTGGAATACACCATACTACAGCCTGATTGTCACAGATGGTGAATTTCAAAAATGCAATCTGGACTTTAGAAGAACGATATGCAATAAAATTCTGTTTTAAACTTGGAAAAAATGCCATGCAATGAAAGCTGGATCTACTGCTATGACCCAGAGATCAAGAGACAGAGTTCCCAGTGGAAGCATGCTAGCTCTCCCAGACCCAAGAAGGCCAGACAGAGCAAATCCACCCACAAACTTTTGATGATCGCTTTTTTTGACAGCACTCACATGATCTACATGCACTAGGTTCCCACTGAACAGACAGTCAACAAGGAATACTATATTGAGGTTTTAAGGGAGTTCAGGAAGAAATTCTGTTGGAAGAGGCCAGCACTCTCCAAATCAGGTCAATGGCATTTCCACTAGGACAATGCACCAGTCCACAACTCCATCCTTGTCACAGACTATTTGACCAAGATGAGCATCAAGACAGTTCCCTCACCCTCCCTATAATCCAGACTTTGCTCCCTGTGACTTTTGCCTATTCCCTAAGCTCAGAGGCTGTCATCATTATGAGACAATTGAGGAGATGAAAGAGGCTGTGATGAAGGTCATTGACATGCTCACACAAGAGGACTTTCATGGGGCCTTCCAGAAGTTGTTGGAATGGTACAAGTACATTGGAGCCAGAGGAGATTACTTTGAAGGGGACTAGAGTTTCATGTATGTACTATCAATAAAAGTGCCCATACGAAAAAAGTCTGGAAACTTATTTAATGATCCTCGTACTTTACTATAACACAGCAGGAATGGCTTTTTATCCAGGTTTTTATTCGCTCAATAGAACTAAATTGCTTAATAACTAACATTAGTAAGGGGACTGTGCTTGTGCTCACTCCAATAGAGATAAATACTAACTATAGATGGTTGGTTGGGTTTTATGGTATATCAACATTTGTAGGTTATTTAATGTCAAATCCATTTTTATATGAATAATCAGTTCTATTTCAAACACAATTTAACATGAGTACACAGTTTAATTGTCAAAAACATTACTATTTCAAACTATTCAGTTTAATCAAACAGTTCTAATTCAAACAATTCAGTTTTGTCAAAAACAGTTCGATATCAAACAATTCAGTTTAGCATAAGTAAGCAGTTTAGTTCTATTTGACCCATAGATAGGACCCTATTAGGTGCTACCACTCCAGGCCAGAGTGGACCTGAGAGCGATGGCAATAAAGGGGTACTCCACATTCCCCAAAGCCCTAGCATCACTGGAACCTCACCATCAGATTGTTTAGTATCATATCCAGGATATTCATTGGGGGAGTCTTACCCCTCTGGAGAGATGTAGTCGGTGTATTCTATAGCCCAAACTGACTGGGCAAACTAACTATAGAGTAATTGCCCTTATTTATATATCTATTAGCAATTAATTATAATATAAAGTAGGATGTGAGTTGATATTAAAACTCAAAGGTGTTATTTAAGATTGAACTATCTAATAAGAGGAATAAGCCGGAATCAAGAAAAATAAAAATTACCTTCAAACACAAACAAAAATAGTAAATGCAACATTTAAATAATATTCAAAATATGTGGTCATTAAAACAAAAGAATTATAAATAGTTGAAATAAAAAGATGAATTATGGATACCAATAAACAAGTTTGATTAAATTAAGTAAAAATATACATATAAGGGTGGAGCGAAAAGTTCATAGGATGATGTTATATCTGCTGTTGATAACTTTTTTTTCCCCAATGGATCCAAGCACTGCAACACTGATGAAAGAAGTGTATTGACCATGAGACGATGTTGAAAAATAAACCTCACTTGATCACATTGTATAAAATTATCTTGGTTAGCCTATGAATGTTTCAGCTAACACTTGTACATATCTTGCATTATTCAAAGTTTCAATAAATCCAACTAAAACATTTCTATTATCATGAAAATAGAGAAATTGATGAAAAGTAATAAATAGTAATAACAAATAATATAACAACAAGACAGTTATAAATTTCAATTAGAATGATGAAAGTAAGAGATGAAGAAAAAAAAAAAAGAAAAAAAAAAAAGATAGATTATAATATTGTATCAATTTGTAAAAATTCTGAATTTGACTGCAGTAAAAGAACATGTTGAAGAGAGAAAATATTGAATTAGTTATTTTATTTGTCAGTTGATTTTATAGACTGGGTAGAAATATCGATTAAATTTTATAAGGATGCATAGTCTTTAGACATCTTCAGGTTCTTAGAAACACAGATCACTTCCACAATATTTTCTCTTTAATTTTACAAAGAGGTTCATATATAAAATCAATTCATGGTTAAAAAACTAAAAGCTATTTGAAAAAAAAAAAAAAAAAAAAAAGTTTTTAATAAATATCAAATCAAAGAAAAAATGTGGTTGATTAATCATATATTGATTACATATAAGCATGATTTTGTAGTTCTTTTTATATTTTATTATATACATTTTTAAAATGGATTGATGGACAAGGTATAAGTCATTGTGGAAGTGAAAGATACAATGGAGGGACCATGAAAAATAAATAATTATTAATACATTTTATCAATATTTATACATCTCTATAACTTTTTGAAACAATAAAACAAAAACATTATACAAAAAACACAAAGCCTTATTCAACTTCAACTATTCAAAATGTAAAATTATAAATAAATGCTTTCATTTTAAAAATCTCAAATCTATTTCTTTAATTTTCCTTACAATACTACTAAATATTAGAATCATGTTAGTCAAAACTGTGTGTGAAATAAACAAATAGTTCTAAAAACGTTTTTTCAGGAATAAAAGAAGGGATCAAAGACTGGCGAGCAGAACAGAATAAAAGCTAAAATGTCTGGTGACCTCCTCATTTAGTTTCATGTATTCTTTTAGATAAATTTACCTAAAAGTAAAAGTAACAATTATATATAGCCAATCCTTCTGTATGAGTAGTATGCAACACAAGGTCAATTTGTGAACAGTGCTTAAAAGTTTGAATACAGAGATTTTCTTCTAGACCAGTTACCATAACAAGGTTAAAGAACCCAGCCAGCATTATTATTTATACAAAGGTGGAGGAAGAATAGTTAAATGCATACCTTTCAGAAGGGTATTAGCATTAACACATCACTCAATAAGTCCCAGGCCTAACTAATAAAATAACAACTTTAAGGCAAAATTCAACTTTATTCATCAACAGTCACCTTCTAGGGTGATACACCGATTCTAACAATTCGATGCCTTTTTTGAAGAACAATTTGTCCTTAGCCTCAAAATACGTCCAAGTTTCCAATATCACTTCTTCATTGGAGCCAAATCTCTTTCTCTGGAGCATTCTTTTGAGGTCTGAAAACAGCCAGTAGTTGCTGGGGGCCAGATTTGGAGAATTGGGTGGGTGTGGAAGCAATCTGAAGTGCGATTCATATAGTTTTGCCATTGTTGAGATCGACTTGTGACATTGTGCATTGTCTTGGTGAAAGAGCATTTTTTTTCTTCTTCATTTGTGGTCATTTTTTGGTGATTTCTTCCTTCAAACACACCAATAATGCTTTGCTTGAACAGTATTTTTTCTCCATTAGAAAGCAATGCTTTATCAACACACAAAATTTAGATTTTCCCAATAATTTGAAAATTTGCAACCATAGCTTCAATTAAATGACTAATTTGTAAACTAATAATCCAATTGGACTCAAAGTTTGAAATGTGCCATTTGAAGGTTAGTACTTTATAAATCATGTGCTTTAATTAAAGAGGCAACATCTCCACACTAAACAGTAGCTCTCTGAAACTAGTAGACAAGTTCACCTACCTAGGAAGCAGTATCTCATCAACCAAGACATCAACATGCGACTAGGAAAGGCATGGACAGCTATCAATAGGTTATCAGTCATATGGAAGTCAGACCTGACCAATAAAATGAAACGCAACTTCTTCCAAGCAGCGGTCGTGTCAATACTGCTGTATGGATGCACTACATGGATACTAACTAAAGTTTGAAGGCAACTACACTAGAATGCTGTGAGCAATACTGAACAAGTCCTGGAGGCAACACTCTACAAAACACCAGCTGTATGGCCATTTACCACCCATCACAAAAACTATCCAAGTTAGACAACACAGCTGGAGAAGTAGGAATAAACTCATAAGTGATGTATGCCTATGGACCCCATCACATGGATGAGCAAAGGCAGGACAACCAGCTAGAACCTACATACAGCAGCTCTGTGCCGATACAGGATGTAGCCCAGAAGACCTGTTGGAAGCAATGGATGATAGGAAAGGGTCAGGGATATCCATGTTGATGGTGCGACATTATGATGATGATGACTTTATAAAAATCATATGGATTTTTTATTGAGTGATGTGTTATGTGAAATGTAGACAGTTCCCTCTAGGATTTGAAATTGGATTGCCATGTTCATTTTCAACACAATCATAACTATTACACAACACACGCCTCATATATATGCGCACGCGCACACACAAATGTATGCATATCATCATGAAGTTGTGCCGTAAGCATGGACTTCTATGACTCTTCCTATCATTCATTGTCTGGGTAGGTCCTCCAGACTACATCCTCAGTCGGCACAGTTGTAGGTAAATTCTTGTTGGTTGGCTAACACTAGTAAATCCATGTGAAGTGGTCCATAAATGAACATTATTTATGATTTTGTCCTTGTTTTTCCAGCAGGGTCCAGCATGTCTTGTTTGTTTTATTTACATTGTTTTAGAGATAGGAAGTAAGTGGCCAAACAGCTGTTGTTTCATGGGGTGTTGATTCCAGGATGTGCTAAATATAGCTCGTAGCATTCTTGTGCAGTTCCTGCCGAGCTTTTTCTTTATAAGTTTTGTCAGCATTCATGTGGTGCATCCATAGTGTAGAATTGACACTAACGCTGCTTGGAAGAGATTCCATTTTAATTCATCGGATATATCAGACTTCTTTATGATAAACATTCCAAGATGCATATTATATATATTTTACACATACAAATATACATGCACACACGGATACATATAAGTAAAGTTGATGACTGTAATCCAGGGCAACCTGAAGTCTACTCCTCTCCCTGAATTGCTCTACTTTACTGTGATCCGTATCTTATAATGTTGAGTGTTTAGCAAGGTGACATCAAGTCCCATTTTTTGAGTCTTTACAATCAACCTTGGTCTCTCAGGTCATTGGCAAACACTATTCACTAGGCTAATGTGCCAGTACACACACAAATACATTATATAACATAAATACATTACATTAATGTACTGAAGAAAACTCAACCACATGCTTATTTTGGGGTGAGATCAGCAAATATGGTTGACAGTATATGATAAAAACAAGGAAAAGAAAATGCTCATGTGAATAAAGAAAAAGAGTAAAACAATAGACATTAAGGACACACACACTATATATATATATATATATATATATATATATATATATATATATATATATATATGCCAAGGTTTCTTTTATCCAATAGAAATTGCTATCATATATTAAATAGAATTTTTGTGTTAAACACATTTTGTCTCAATCTGTATTGTGAATGAACACACACACACACACATATATATATATATGAAAATTACTGATACTTATAAAATTGACTATAATAAGACTATTACTCAAATAAACAAAGATGCACTTAAATTTGCAAATAAATTACATATTGAAGATAGATTAGGAAAGTTAACATGAAAGATGCTTACATCCTATTTAAAGACCATAAACCAAATTTGGAAAAATTACAATCTAGGTTAATTAATCCCTCTAAAACTGAGTTAGGTATAATTTCTTGAAATATTATTCAAAAAATATACAAAAAACTATCCATAACAATCTTTTGAAGAATTCAACTGATACAATTGAATGGTTTAAAATATTAAAAATAAGAGTAAGGCCACTTTTATTCAATTTGACATAGCTGGTTTTTATTTCTAAAGAAGTTTTAATTGATAGTATTAACTATTCGAGAAACTATGTGGAAATAACAGATGAATAATACCAAATAATCTTAGCATGTAGAAAGACTGTACTTAAGAATAATAATTCTACTTGGATAAAAACTGGCTTAGATAATTTTGATGTTCCTATGGATGGATACAATTCAGCTCAAATAGCAGATCTTGTGGGTTTATATATATTAAATACCCTTAGTAGGATGGTTGACCCAAAACAAATAGGATTATACCCTGTGATGGTATTTTATACATCCCTATAGTGATGGTCCTAAATGTTCAGGTTTACAAAAACAGATTATAAGAGCTTCAAGTTCTTGGGATTCAAAATTGAAATTTCTTCTAATATTAAAATAGCTAATTTTCTAGACACTACACTTAACCTCTCTGACAACCTTTATAAGCCATTCCTTAAGACAAACCAATATCCCTCCTATATTAATGTAAATTCTAATCACCTCAGTTCTATAATTAAACAAGTCCCGAAAGCTGATAATACGAGAATAAGTAGATTATCATCAAATAAGAAAATTTTCCATGAAAGTAGTATAATGTATACTGAAGCCCTCAAGAAAAAGTGGTTTTAAAGAAGAGTTTACTTATCAAGAGTCAAAAAAGACTAAACCACATATAACTGATATGTTATAATAATAAAAACTACAAAAATGAACCTAATAATAATAATACTAATGATAATATTAAAAAGTATAAAAATAAAGGAACTCTTGATAATTGTAACAATAAAGAAAAATGTCATAAAAATAGACAAAGGAAAATAATATGGTTCAACCCCACTTTTTGCAAACTTGCTAATACAAACAGGAAAAGATTTTTAGAATTAATAGACAAGCACATTAATCAGTATAATATATTACATAAAATATTTAATAGGAAAACTTTAAAAGTAAGTTGTTCCTGCACGAATAATTAAAAAAAAAAAAAAAAAAAAAAAAAAAAAATGATAAACACATAATATGGAAGTCCTTAAGAAATATTATAACTAGAAAATAATAATAATTGTAAATCTAAAGGAGACAGTTCAATGGGAGGAAAATGTAATTTGAAGAATGTAGTATACCAAGCTACTATTTTTCCAAAGGAAAACGAGAAAGAAACAAAGTTTATACTGGAATTTTGTTGGTCAGATGGAAGTTGGGATTTAATAACCATATGCATTCTTTCTCTAATGAACACTTGAAACAGCATTGTCCAAACATTTAAATATGGAAGTTGAAAAATAGAAGCTTAACTCCAAAGATACAATGGAAAATTTTGAAAAGATCAACAACTCTTAACTACTTTGGTGGAAGATGTAATTTATATCTGGAGGAAATGACACATATTATGATGTACATTGATCCTTTTAACCAATTGAATCAGAAATGTGATTTTATAGCTAGATGTAGGCATAGAAACAAATTTAGACTGGTTTAGAAAAATAATGGAAGAAATAAATCACAATGACTTATAAAATTGATAAATGAATTAAAATTTTAATTAATATTAGGAAATTTTAGCTCTGATATTGTAATGTAATTTCATATATATATTATTTTTTGGTGGGGGCAACTGCTGTGAATAATGTTAGCTTAGATAGAATTATTTCATTTAAATGATTAAAATTTGATTTACTAAAATAAGATATGTCTGAATAATGATTTTTTATATATTACATTTTGCAGCTGTAAATTTTCCTCAGTTAAATTTGAAGTGTGATGAAACCAGATGTTGTTCAATACATGCCAAAATAAAATGATACATAAGGCTACTAGGTTTGAATTGGGTTAGGTTTATGTAGGTGAAATAAGTTATAAAAAAAAAAAAAAAAAAAAAAAAATTTGTGTGTCTAGTCTAGTTGTGAATTAGGAAAGAGTTATTTTCATTCATTTTTTTGCTTGAGTTAATTTGAAGAAGTCCTGTTAATTTTTAGAGTATTGATTAATATCAATGCTTTTTAACAGGATGGAAATAAATTTGTCATCATAATGTGACCGATTGTTGGTTTTTTATTCAGGAAAATAATTTGCTCTGTAGATTTTATCTACATTGAGCTCTTGACTGGGACGATTTGATTTAACATTGGCATGATGGTTAGAGTGTTCACCAATGGCCCAGGAGACCTGGTTCAATCCCAGGTTGGGTCATATAAAGACTTAAAAAAAGTACTTGATGTCGCCTTGCTTAACACTCAGCATAAGGTACGGATCAAGGGTAAAGTGGAGCAATCCAGGGAATGGAGTAGCACCCTCCCCTACACCTTGGTGCAGTAGCTATCGAAAAGGGAACTTTTGGGTCACCCTTGACTACGTGCGCCAACTGTACTGGTTATATTTGAATATTTAAATTGTCCTACTTGGAATTGTTCCCAACTTCAGATTAACTAATATATATATATATATATATATATATATATATATATATATATATATATATATATATATATATATACACACACACATATATATATATATATATATACACACACACACACACAAAGTCTTCGGTGGCTTTTAAGTACAATATGACTTTATTTATAAGAAATCATATTATGAATGCAAATAAAGGGAAAATATTTAATCACCATTTAGCAGTTATCTTCCTTGTGAAATTATAATTGATTAAGTTGCAAATTTAATAAGAAATCTCTTCATTCTCTAAAGTTGGAGAATGTTAATGGGACTGCAAACACAAATTCCATAATGGTGTGCCATTGTTACTGTGTTATGACATCCATACTAAAATCAGATCATTATGATAGTAAAGCATTCATATTTATCTAAAATGCAGATCATGAGACAAAATGTGTATCAACACAAAAATTTTATCATTTGATATTTGATAGTAATTTCTATTGGATAAAAGAAACATTTGCAGTAATGTCTAACGTGAAGGAAATGTGCAAGTTTCTCTATCTTAATCCATAACAAGTAATTGACAAATACATTCTTTTGTTTTGAATTTAAATTGAGAAGTCAATGTTAAATTTATTCAAGGCAAAACTTATTTATAGTATAAAAGTGAATGTATGCATTTATGCATATACACATGCTTACATTTAAATTGATGCAAGAAAGAAAAAAAAAAACATCAGCTGAATTTAAATCTACCTGTTTAATTCAATACCCCCTACCCCATTTGTCTTTTTTTTTTCTAAAAATTATTAGCAAATATTTAGATAAATTTTTCAGGATGATTGTGTATAAATTAATAAGCATTCTTAATAAGGAAAAACATTTTTGAATTCAATACTCAAAAGGTGAAAAAAAGAAAGAACAAAAACAAAAAATTGCTGATTTCAGTGGACAGATTTTGTAGTTGAAACTGAACTGAATAAAAACAAGCAAAAATGGTAGCCAGTGATACCATAATTTATTCTGTGCTGCAAATAACTTGTTAAAAATATGGCAACATCAAGTGTGTGGTTAATAACACAGACTTAGAAAAAATGATTGACTTTTAGTGGCATGTCAATCTCTTCAGGGTTATTTCATGCATCAAAGTAAGGGAATTGTGTTCTGTGTAGATTTATATTTACATTTTTTGTGTAGTTATTTAAGAGGTTTTTTTTGGGGGGGGACGGTTAATATGATATCAAATATTTCTAACCAATAGCAATAATATGACCCACAAATACTATCTTAACAGGTTTTTCCACTGTGAATCAGGGTGGACCTGAGAGTAATGGCAATGAAGAGGTACTGCACAGATATCCAGAACTGGAACCTCACCATCAGATGCAGGTGAGTGTCATAGCCAGGACACCCCTTTTTATGGAGTGGAGAGGTCGTCTACCTTTTCTGCAGGAGATAAATAAAATCAGTATATTCTAATTCTTGCCAACCAGCTAAGCAAAGACTCAAGTTATAAAATGTAATGAATATAAACATTCAATTCTTTTTTTATCTGTTTAAACAACTACACAAGATGGAAGAGAAACATTTGTTATATGAAACTAGTTTTTATAAACAATATACTGCTTAAAAAAAGAAAAAGAAGAAAAAAAAGGCAAAGTTAAATTTTCATTGATGACTTTCAAATCCTGCAGTGACTTGTAACACCACAACTGATTTATTTAAAATAATTTATAGAAAGACAAATTTAATTTGTTTTTGAAAAGGTGATTTATTGAGTGAATAGTGGGAATGAGATCTATTAATAAGCTATCAAAGTTTTGAGAGAGAGAGAAAGAAAAAACAAAACAAAACAAAACAAAAAAAAAAAAAAAAAACAAATTCTAGTGCAGTTGTTCTTAACTTAGGTTTTAGCAACCTCTTGTGAGCTTATGATCATGAAGTAGATATTTCTTATTATGGTTATTTTCTTCTGTTAGCTGAATTAGCATTACTTATTATCAAGTATTATCTTTCATTTATAAAATGTCAATCGTTATTACATATAAAAAGCATAACTAAAAAAAATATGCATTTATCAAAGAAGACATTTCATATCCATTGATCAATTAAAAATATTGTTCTTATCTTAATAGTTATATATGCTGTTATAGGCACAATGTTTCTGTGATATTCATCCTTAAGTATCTAAATTCAACTGATGCTTAATCACGGTCCCAAGAGATATCAAGTGGCACATTTTGGGAACCTTAAAACCTAATGCTAAATGGTTTGGCATTCATTATCATATTGGATTTGTACTGTTTTGGTAATTTGTTTGATTTTTTAGATGATGAATCATCATTACACATTGATTTTTTTAAGGTGGTGTACTTTGTCTGATGGTTGTTGTAGGAAATGAAATTGGCAACCAGAGTTCAAATCCTGGATAAGGCTGTTGGCATTTCCCTTTGCACAAATGTCATAAGGAAAGGGATAAATCCATCTGTTCACTACCCAGCTACGAGTAAATAGCAGTCCAGACTGGGTTCTTTACCCTTTGTAAGGCAACCAGTCTAGGAGAAAGAAAACTGATTTCAAACCATGTTCAATCTGTTTAAAAATTGACCCTGTATCATATCCTACCTCTAGTTGAGTAATAGTTAATTACCATAAAAGTAAACATTCAAATTAAAGAAAATGAAAAAAATTATTGTACACTTTTTAAAGAAATAAGCATATTGTTAGAATCTTATAACTGTGTGGCTATGATAAATAGTATAAGAGAAAAAAAAAAATCATTTGAATTATTGATATTATTTTTGCTGCAGTTGTTACTACCATAACATTTTGATTTATTCAAAGACTTTCTTCAAGTGTACAATCTGTATGGAAAGTATGTACAAGGCAAGGTTTTTTCTAGGTAGTGCTAATCAGAAAACAGTAGCAAAGAAAAAAGATATGGTAACAAATATACTGATTGGACCAAAAAACAGGTAATTCCATAATTCATACAAGAGGCAGTACTTTAATATTTTCTTTGTTAAACAAAAAAACCCATATCAAATTGAAATCTAGTTGACATTCACTCAGCATGATGTATAACATGACTATCTGTGAAGAGTTACCCAATAAAAAAATGTAAAAACCAATTTAAATGGTAGAAGTCATCTTGAGATTTTGATTAAAGTTAGTTTTATTTATTTTTAACTGCTAATGATTTTGGACATTTTGTACCAAAAAAATAAGCTAGATAATGAGGATGGATTCACACCTGAAATTTTTTTAATAGTTAAGACTAAGTGATATGATATCAAGTATTTCTATCTAATATAAATAATTTTCAGTCATTTAGTTTCAAGTATTTCTATATAATACTAATAATTATAGGGTGTCAAGTAATTATTTCTACTTAATATTTTGTTAGCACATTTATATGGTTTCAAGGAAAATTAATATTTCCTTTATATACATTTATACAATTTTATTTTTAGCAAGAGTTTCAGTGCTGTACTATTTGGTAATATACCTAAATAATAATAATGATTGTATAGTGTTCCACTAGAAATAATAAAATCTTTGATTTAGAAAATAATTTTTTTCGTATAAAAAAAAAAAAAAAAAAAAAGATGTACTCATTTCAAAGTGACACCCCAGCAAAAATAGCACACTTCATTAGATTTTTTTTTAAATCAGAGCAATACACATCCAATGCTTTGAGAAAAGAGCAACTTCTACTCTTTTATTATTTGCAACTGAATGATAATTTAGTAAGGTTTGAGTTCAAGCTCATTTTTTAATCATCTAAATACTTGATGAAATTAAGATAACTAGGAAATGCAAAATAGAAGCGTCAATACCATGTTTGGACAGGTCATCTATTTATATTAAAAAATGTAGACTTTTTTTTTTTTTTTATTATAAGAATGGTTTTTACTACATAAATTGATAATGAAAATATTTGGCTAAAATTGAATTGATTATAAATGTATCATTTCACTACAAGCCAAGTTGAACAATATATAAAATACACCATTTTTGTGTACATGCTTGTTGTGTTAGTTGATAGATGCACATATCTATATGTGCACTTTACTTTTGGTATACTATGTTAACTATCAATTCATAAAAACTCTTTATGAGATTGATTTCAAATAAAACAAGTTTCTTGGTATGTAAAACGGTGGTCAGAAAATTTAGTCTCAAGTATCAGTCATCAAGTATGCCATCAATATTTCTACAATGCTCTTTTATTAATCCCTGTTCTTTTAATTTCCTTTTGAAAATTATATTACCATAGTTTTTTTTTAAACCAAATTTTCTATGAACTTTTCATGACCTAATTTTCTGAGACTAAATTTTCCTAGTAACATGTAAAACATATTCTACTCATTATATATGTCAATGACTCCCCCCACTTCTCGAAGATTTTGTACAAAGATAAATACAAGATTTGTTGGAATCAGAGAAATAATGAAGGGAAGAATGAAAGAAAAAAAAAATTATCAAGAGAGGAAATAATGTCAATTGTGAAAAGAATGAAGCAATCAAAGATAAAAATGGTAAATGAGGAAAAGAAAAAAGAGAGAAGAAGAAAACAAAGTACATATCTAGCTTATTCTCAAGTGTATCATTCAGTTTGTGAATCAGTTCATATTCTATTTTTTCTAAACTCAAAAAAAGACCAATATGTGATGAGATAAATTCTTTCATAGAATTTGTATTAAAAAAAAATTAAAAAAAATCTGATACATCATTAGAACATAAATACAATGAAGAGGATTAAAATCGTAAGTGAAAAATAAAGCATATCACTAATTTTCTCTCAGTTGCTATAAACAATTTTGTAGTTAGTCTTTTATAAGGAATATCTGAAATACTGGAATTAGTCATGTACAACAGGCATTCAAATATAATATGCACCCTTAACATTCAGATAAAAATTCTAGAAAAATTAACTTTTGTGTATAATATGAATTAACCTTTGGGAATTAGTAGCAGAAAAAATTTAATTAAATTTAACAGTTGTTCAAATTTATATCCAGTTTGTATCAACTAAAAATGAGTTTGGTTTAATGACATATCAAACATTGTAGGTTATTTAATGCTAAATACTGTTTACATATGAATATTAAATATATGATTTGTAAACATTCTCTTGATAACATTTTTAAACAAACTTGAGCTCATTTTTTTTGCAGTTAAATGGTTTCAAGTATTGCTATTTAATATGAATAATTCTATTTACTATTAATCATTTGTTTGCACACAGTTAAATGGTTTCAAGTATCGCTATGTAACAGTAACAATTTTATATCAGTCATTTGTTTGCACACTTTTAAATAAATATACAAGGTATGTAAGGGATTAGTTTGTTGGTAATTTCATTTTTAAACGAGTTAGAACTAATTTATTTGTACACTAGTATTTCTATTGTTTTTACACAGTTAAATGGTTTCAATTATTGCTAACACTAATAATTCTATTCAATATTAATCATTTGCTTGCACACAGTGAAGTGGTTACAAGTATTGCTCTTTAACACTAATTATTCTATTGAACACTATTCATTCATTTGCACAAAGTTAAATAGTTTCAAGTATTGTTTTGTATAACTAACAATTCAATTAAAGTCATTTGTTTACACATAGTTAAATGGTCAAACAGTTCTATATCTAACAATTCAATTTAGCATAAGTCATTTGTTTGCACATAGTTTAAATGTCAAATAGTTCTATTTGATCTATAGATTGGACCCAATCAGGTGCTACCACTCTGGTTCAGAGTGGACCTGGGAGCAATGGCAATAAAAGGGGTAAACCACATTTCTGAATGTTCCAGAATTACTGGAGCCTCACCATCAGGTTGTTTAATGTCATATCCAGGACACTTGTTCTTTTTTGGGGGGGGGGGTTATCCCTCTGCTATGATGTAGTTGGTGTATTCTATAACCCCAGCCAACTGGGTTCAAAATTTACACAGTATTTTAGAACAAAGGCAAGGACATGTTCAAGAAATTCTAAGAAATTTTTGGTGAAAATAAGTTTACAATAGAAGAAACAAATTATAAACAAACACATTTCAGTGGCTATTTCTATATAGCAGTATAAAACAGAAGTATTTGTTATAAATTAGTTAGTTTGGGCCTTAGATATAACTTACTTTCAGTCAATGCTGTCGAGAACATGACAACACACATATGGCCAGCAAAAAAGTTAATATTTAGTTCTCATGTATAATATACACGCCTAACTTTTGAGCTAAAAAAACAAACAAACAAAAAAAAAAAAACAACAGTGCGTGTTATACACAAATAATTATAGTATCTATAATTTTCCAATGAATTATTTGAATAATTGTTGTTCCCACAACGTTTTTGTCCACAGCATTCACCAGCCTTTCTCAGAAGTTTAATAAGCAGAGGGACACTTTTTCTGAGCTCTTTTGTCAATAGCACAAATTAAAATGGTATTAAAAAAGTTGCAAAACAAACATCAATGCTGGTAAAATCAATTAATCTAATTTTTTTTTTTAATTTTAAAATTCTGCCTGATAAGAAATTTTGTTTTGTGCTAACAAAGAAAGAGCCTAAAAAGAGAGTCTCTTTCTTTGCAGATGTTACATATTATACTTGTGATAGAGCAATTATCATTATAGGAAATAGACTCTGTAACCAGAGATCAAATACCTGGATACGGCTTTTTGCATTTCACATAGCACTAATCCTGTTAGTAAAGATACAAATCTCCTCTCCCTCCAGCTACAGGTTAACAGTAGGGTTGACTTGACACCTGGCAAATGGTCAAGAAGAAAAACTCTAGATTCAAACTAGTTATTCACTGCATAAAAAAAATGACCTTGTGTCGCATCCTGCTCGTGGCAGAGGGGTTGGGTAAATACATATTACACCCAAAGAAGATCAGAGAATGTACCAGTTAAAACATTCTGCAAACAAAACAATAGGCAATTCAATTGTTTGTATAATTGTTTTTTGAATATAAATGAACCTATTCAAAATATGAGTCTCTATATCTGTTTTGTTAAAAAAAAAAAGAAATATTACTTCATTGCTACAAGTTAAAACTGGAAATTAAATAATTCATTGAACACAGTAGTTCAGTTGTTAGATAAAATAAAGGAGCAAAATAATTGTTATATTGAAACCAATATAATATTAAAACAAATTTCAATAATATTTTACAATTATTAGAGAAACCTGATACAGACTGATAACTTAGTCATTCAGAATAAAAATAAATTTGGTATTAAATCTTTCAGTCAAATGATTTGTTCTAATTTTAGCAAGTAGATTAAATAAAGACATTTTATCCAGTTTATATAAAGGCATAAGTTTCTCTCATCATTATTTAGCGGTAGCAAAGAGATGCAATTCACCTTCACATAATTGATATTAATGAAATCAGAATGATTTCAGTCTGTGTTACAATGAATTATTCTATAAGGCAGTCTAACTTCCCACAAATTATCTCTGCTTTAGTTTATAGAAATTTTTGATACAGCTCTTAAATCCAACAAGACACTGTTGTATCATGGCTGTAAAATATGACTGAAACACAACTACAATTCAAATGTTCTAAGTTCATCTCTCTATTTCTACTTTACACTTCTTTGCATTTAAATTCAATGAAAAACAGCTGCACCAATTTACAAGCAGCTTCTCGGGAGGTTGCTATTATAAAATATTATGAAAAAAAGTTGCTTGCATCCATTTAAACAACTGCTTTATAAATAATGTTAGACATTCATGTGTCAATTTCTAGCATTGAAAAAAAGAAATGATTAAAATTTATAATTTTTGCAATGCTTTATATACACCGAGATACCAGAATATTTTCAATTTCAACACTATTACATGCAATGATGCAGCAATGGATTTCAACTGTTAATTTTTTAAAATTGGTATCAGTTATATAATTGATCAACATTTTATTAGCATCAAGTATAAAATTGCCAACATTATCAACAAAAATGTTTTATTAGTCTTTAAAATTGCATCCTAATTATTTATATGAATAAATTTATATTAAATGGAAATATTTTATATACTATTTTGTACCAATGAAAGGTAACAGTAAAGTTATTGGTAATCAAAAACTAGAATTATAAAGAGAAACTTGAATATACTGGAACTGAGCAACAATTTAGGTTTAGCAAAGTTTTGAGACAGAGAGAGAGAGAGAGAGATAAGAGATTAAAACAATTCCAAGTTCTTTAGAGTTATACAAATTACCTGCACCCAAATCCATTCTGACAAACATGAACACACAGGCTTTTACATCTGGCAAAAAATACCAGCTGAAGATTAATAACCAAGTGTGGAATTATTTGATTAACAATGGATTAATATGTAAAATGCCAAGCATATAATCAGGATTAGTATTTTTAAGGTCAAGAGATTTACAAATGCTAAATTAATGCTTTAGATCAGTAAAAACATTCCATTTGCTGATACAATTGATGTATGAATTGGAATATTAGTACACTAAAGGGGGATGAGACAATGATAGTTGCTTGTACTTTAAATACCACATAGGTTTTTTTTTTTTTTTTTTTAATGAAACAATTAATATAATACATACAGTGAAGAGTAGGGATTTGAAATAAGCAAAATTACTTGCTTTTTTATTTCTTCATTTTGAAATAAAAATAATTATAAAAGTAAATAAAAAAATGTATATATACTTATTTGGTTATGAGAAAAAAATCTAAAATTAAAAAGAAAAATGATTTACTGAAAAGAAAATGCTTGAAAAACTAAGAGTCATAACAAACATTATTTTCAAGTTATAACAAATGGACCAAAGTCAACAATGTAATTTATGGGATATAAAATTGGCTGGCTTAATTTGAACTTAAAAACCAAATCTATTCTAACAAGACAGCATTACACACACACGTTTATATATATTCTTTGTCTGTAACATTCCAAATCAAAAACATTTTAAGATGTTTACAGTATCCATGATACAGAATTGGAAGCAGAGAGCAAAAAGATATAATAATAATCTATGCAAAAAATTTGGTTTAATCTTATATAAGTTAGGATAGCATATACACAAAGTCCAAGGCACTTGATGACTGATAGTATGATGATAGCATTGGCAAGAAACTAGGTTGACTGTGTTTACACTATTCTTAGATATATATGATCAATCAATAATATTAAGCACTCTTTATTTATAAATATACCAAACCATATATATTAGTAAAATTGTATTAAAACAAATAAATAAAAGTGCAACTAAGTTTCACACTGAATAGCAATCAAGCAAGATCCAATTCTCTTTGTTGAGGCTAATATTGAGCATTGCCATTTTAAAATATATCCTTATTCTTTCTTTGGACCAACAACAACCATCTTTAAATATACAAATAATGATATACATATAATATGTAGGAGGTACGCTTAGCATAAAGTTTATTATTGTAGGAAATGAAATCAGTGACCCGAGTTCAAACCCTGGATGAGGCTGTTTGCATTTCACTTTGTGTGAATGCCCTTGGGGAAGGCATGAATTCACCAGTACTACCTCCCACAGCAATGGCAGGCCAAGTTGTCTAGCTTTAGTTAGGCAACCAGTCTCAAAGATAAACTTCAGTCAAAATAGCTTTATAACACTTAATAAATTGACCTTTACATATCAAGGAATCATTGATATATTTTCAATGACCAAAAGATTTTAGGAGATATTATGATCATGGTCATTCTTTGTAATACCAGTGTAGCTAGGCACTATATCCTTAGCAATTATTGAGAAAATCATTTGTCTCAATTTCATCTAGCAATTGGGCTGTGTCATAATGATCTTATTGCTCCAATAAAAAGACATTTTAATATTAAAAAAAAAAGAAAAAAGGGTGTCTTTTAAAGGCAATAAGTTAAACTTTAGCTGAAGTTTGAATAAAATGTGTTTTGGAATTCACAAACTTATTGACATGTTTGAGTTTTCCTGATTAAGTAGATAAAAAGCTCATAGGCTGACCAAGATGTTTTCATGGAATGTAACCAAAATGAGTTCTATTTTTCATAGTCTTGCAGAGCTTGGATCCCATGGTTTAAAAATGTCATCAACAGCAAATACATTAAGTCATCCTCTAAACTTTTCATCCCATCCACAAATATACAATCGTTCTTTCTTATAGCCTAGATGATAAATCAGTTAGTATTGATAACCCAGATGCCCCTAAGTGAGTTTCAACAAGATAGTAATAGCACTTATTTATTATCAAAGAAATAACATTCAAGTAGGTTTTAATAGAAAGTAACTAGAATTAACAAAAAATTACTAAAAATAATAGCTAAGTACATTTCTTTCGATATAAAGAATTACATTTTCTATAGAGGATTTTGAAGCTTTAAACATTGTTTTTTTTCAAATGAATTATCAAAAATACTGCTTTAAGCAAAACAATTATTTAAAAACAAAGAGGAAGAAAAAAAAAGGATAAAATTATGAATAGAACTTATAAATCAATGTTCATATTAACCCTTTGAGCTTGGTATACTGGAGGTACTTTTACACCTCCACACACACCATAGCAGTTGTTTACCAATACAGTAGAAGGTAAATTTAAACTCAGGGTTCAAAGAGTTGTTTGGTTGGTTGAGTTTTATGGCATATCAACCTTTGTAGGTTATTCAATGCTAAATCCATTTTTATACAAATAGTCAGTTCTATTTTAAACAATTCAGTTTAGCATGAGTACACAGTTTAATTGTCAAAAACATTTCTATTTCAAGCTGTTCAGTTTATTCAAACAGCTCTAATTCAACTAATTCAGTTTAGTATAAGTATAGATTTTCTTTACACACAGTTACATGTCTAAACAATTCAGTTTAATATAAGTACAATTTCAATGTCAAAAACAGTTCTATTTCAAACAATTCAGTTTAGCAAAAGTACGCTGTTTAAATGTAAGTACAGTTTAATTGTTAAAAACATTTCTATTTCAAGCTATTCAGTTTAGTCAAACAGTTCTAAGTCAAACAATTCGGTTTAGCACAAGTATGCAGTTAGTTCTATTTAACTTATAGATAGGACCCTATCAGATGCTACTACTCCGGGCCAAAGCAGACCTAGGAGCAATGGCAATGAAGGGGTGCTCTGCATTCCCCAAAGTTCCAGCATTACTGGAACCTCACCATCAGATTGTTTAGTGTCCTATCCAGGACACTAGTTGCTGGGGGGGGGGTTCTTATCCCTCTGCAGAGGTGCAGTTGGTGTATTCTACAGCCCCAGCCGACTGGGCAAGTTCAAAAAGTTAAGAGAAATATTACAAATATTTGTTGGGATTGCACACTTAATAAATTTGACTCAATCATCAAATGTACAAATTTTAGGTGGTTTTTAGATATACGAGATAAATCAGATGATTGATTTTAAGGCATGTCAACCCATCTATTGTTATCTTATGTTAAAATGTTAGGGAATTACATTCACTATACATTCATATTTACATTTTTTGTGTAGATGTTTCCTAAGAGGGTTTTTTTGTTTTTGTACATGGTCCTATTGAATACAAATAATTTTTAAACAAATCTATTCGACTTAGAGATGAGATCCTAACAGGTACTATTACTCGAGGTCAGAGTAGACCAGGGAGTAATGGCAATAGAAGGAGTACTTCACACTTACCAGACCTGGAGCCTAATCATCAGATGCAGTTTAATGTTATACCCAGGGAGATAAATAAAAGAACAAATTATTGCAACAATTTAGTCTTTTTCATAAAAGGTCTTTTTTTATTATGATAAATATAAGACTTATTTAAAAATAGTCAATATAAGATTAACACTCAGAATAAAGGCCTCTAAAAGAGAATAAAAAAAGAAAAAAGTCGATCCTCAAATGAACATCTGATAGATAATCTTAGAGAAGAAAAAAAACTTTAGCAGCAAGAACACATGAAAAGCAAAATATAAATTTTCAAAGGCTTGTATGTTTGTCCCAAAATTGCAATAAAATAAATATCAAAGTTTATGAATGAAAAAATTAAAATCTAACCTCCTCAGGCAGTACTTTATCCACTATGTATTCAATATCATCAATGTTCATCTGATGAAGCCAGAGCTTCCACAAAAACTCCTGCAAACAAAAAAATAATGAAATTATGTGTAATAAAATAAAGTCAACATGTCAGATAATCAAGACAGAATTAAACATTCAAGGGTGGGCTGGAAAGTTCATATGATGACTTTTTTTGACTAATGGGATCCAAGCACTGCAACACCAATGAAAGAAGAGAGTAATCTGCAAGGGAGACTATGTTTGATAATCCTCATTTGGTCACATTCCATGAGAGTATCTAAGTCAGCCAACCCTTAAACAAAAATATTTTCAGCCAACCCTTAAACAAAAATATTAAAAAAAAAAAGCATTTGAGATTCTTCAGTATATTTTAATTGTACAGGATTCTAATAGATTGATCAACTGGTTTTAATAGCAATGCAACTTGCTTGGGTTATTTTATGCCTAGATGTTAGGAAATAGTACATTTATATTTACATTTTTTGTGTAATTGTTTCTTAAGAAGTATTTCTTTTTGCACATGGTCCTATCAAATACAAATAATCTTAAACAGTCCTATTTGACTTACAGATTGGACACTAAAAGGTATTACCATATCAGATCAGAGTGGACCTGGGAGTAATGGCAATGAAGGGGTATGCCACACTTCCCAGAACTGGAATCTCAAAATTGATACAACCTCTTTTAGTGGGGATTCTTACCTCTCTGCAAAGTCAGCTTATTCTAAGCCTCACTGACAAGGCATGAAAAGGAATTATTATAAAAACCAAGATGAAGACATCTGTTTGAATAGGTAAGTGTATAATATTTCTCATCTCAGAAATTCAGATAAAAAAAAATTAAGAGAAGAGAGAATTGCTGAAAAGAAATGTAAACTAATTTATATATTGAAAATAAGAATTTCTGATAATGAGTTCATCACATGATACAACAAGATAAAATTGAATAATCAAGTACCAATTCCTTTCATTCAACCCCCCCCCCCAAAAAAAAAACAAAAGAACAAAACACCAACAAATAAATAAATATAACAGATAAAAAAGATAATTGGGTAAAAATGAATAATATCTGACGTGTTGTATACTAACTCAATATGACAGCTGGAATTCTTTGACCCAGCTTATATAATCAAAGATTAAAAATATTTTGGTAGCAATTTTTCATTTAAGCAAGTTTTAGTGAAAACCAGAAACAATGCTTATTTTAACAATTTTTTTTAAGGATTGAAACATCATGGTATGTTGTGGTTTAGAATGTGACTGCCATAAACAGTTGCTGTTTGAGTTTGGAGGTGTATGTGTCTTTCTCAAAACATTTCAGCTGGTGTACTTTGGCCTTGCTCATACTGTTAGTAATAACCTTTGGAGTTTTAAATAGAAAATCTATTTTGCCCAGGAGGACAGTTTTTTCTTTCCTAATAACACCCTATTGCTGTTACACTGAACCAGTGTACCCTGGGGTTGAACTCCCAATTCTAGTGTTTGAGATAAATCAAGAGGAAGAGGAACTACCTAAAAAAAAAAATCCAGATAAAAATATCTTGATTACACTTAAAAAAGAAAAAAAGGAAAAAAAAAATAATAAAAATAAAAAAATAAATAAAGATAAAACAAAACAAAACACACAAAGGGTAAAAAAAAAATAAATAAATAAAAAAGATTGATATTTGAAATGTAAACATCTGAGTAACTCCATACATTTTTCTGAAACATTTTATATCATTTCCAGATATAAAAATAACTAAATAATTTCAAGATACAAGCCATTCCCAATGAAATCTTTCTAGCATTAAAATATAGGCATTGTTAATGAATAGCCTAAACTGTCTGAAAACACTGCCTCATCAATTGGGCTTAGAATGTGCAAACTGTATACAATGCCAAAATCATACAACAGTGTGCAAACTATTTGTATTAGATTGGAATACTTGATATCATATAACTGCATGCATGCAAAAAAAAAAACCAACCCAAATAACAAACAAACTTTAGAAACAACTACACAAAATATATAAACATAAACATACAATGTACACAATATCCCAATGCAGATTGATATGCTGTTAAAATCAATCATGTCCTAAAAGAGCATCTATATTTAGATTAAGGAATACAAGCAGGACCTGTGGATTTGGTTTGGTTTTATGGCATATTAACCTTTATAGGTTATTAAATGCCAAATCCATTTTTATACATATAAACAGTTCTATTTCAAACAATTCAGTTTAGTCAAAGTTAAATGGTTACAAGTATTGCTATGTATCATTAACAATTCAATAAAACATCGGTCCTTTATGTAAAAACAGATTTCCAGATATACCCAATCCAGATATACTGCCTTGAGCTACCGAAACTGTTATCACCCTGGTTGGCGGCTGATAAGGATTGGGTATCGCACGTGCTTTCACACGCATGAAAAAAATGTAAAAACAATTCTACTTTAAACAATCTAGCTTAGCATCAGTATGCAGTTTTAATGTCAAAACAGTACTATTTCAAAATATTCAGTTTAGCATAAGCACTGTGTAGTTCTATTTGACCCATAGATTAGACCCTCTCAGCTGCTACTGCTCTGGGCCAGAATGGACCTGGGAGTGATGGCAATGAAGGGGTACTCTGCATTCCCCAAAGCTCTAGTATTACTAGAGCCTCACCATCAGATTGTTTAGTGTAATATCCAGGACACTCATTAGTGGGGAGTCTTACCCCTCTGCTGAGATGTATTCATTGTATTCTACAGTTCTAGCCAACTGGGCCAGGAACTGTGGAAATTCCACAAAGAAGAAAAAAAAAAAAAAAAAAAAAAAAAAAAAAAAATCAACAGGAGCAATAAAAGATGGCATAAACTATTGTTGCCTTTGCAATAAATATTAAAATATACAATACAAAATACACATAGTATTTGTTCGTATTTCTTTCTGTTGGAACTACAAGATCAATATGAAGTTACATATTCTATTTTGTGGATAACAATATTCTTGGTACTGAGAAATCTTTGGAGCTTTTTTTTTTTTTTTCAGCCTTTCCACAGCACATTGTTGGAGCTCATTAGATCTTTAGCAAACCAATATACGATAATTTATATTTTCTATGCTACTTTGTGAGGATAGATCAAGTTAGACGAGTTGAATACAGTGTTCGATCTTAAGAAGCAACATCTATGTAGAAGAATATTTTAATTAAGTATATATATTAGTGTTGCATACAGGGAAGAACAACAACGATAAAAATATAATCTCGTTTCTTTTTTTTTTTTTTTATTACTTGAAAAGTATGAAATAGTGGAGTGAAAGAGAGAGTTGAAAATGGCTAAGATGAACTCATGAAGGTAAGATATGAATCTTCATCAGTAAACTACTTCTTCACTTGCAAGACTTGCTTCTTGACTTCAGAGTTTGTTTCTTCACACTTTTCATTTTCGGTACAAGTCCATATCAAGGTTAAATCACCTTTACTTTCCACTCACTTCTTTGCTTCATGAGTCTGGTATTATCTTGAGGCATTTCATCATCTTAGTTTCTATGCGTTCCTCAACTTCAGAGTCTTCTCAAAGCACCCATCTTTTTTTAGATCCTACTTGCTTCTCAACTTTCGCAAGTCTCCTATAGAGCCATCTCAAGGCACCGAATCATCTTTCTACTTGCTTCTCTACTTTCACAAGTCTTGTCAGGGCCATCTCAAGGCACTAAATCATCTTAGATTCCCCTCACTTCTCTACTTCTGCTAGTCTCATCAGCTCAGGCTTTTCTCTACTTGTTAACCCTGGGCAGTTTGGCACAAGGCCAACGCCCAGAGTGGCATAACATCTAGTAGCTCTTCTACTGGTCGTCTTCTTTCTCTCGAGTTGTCTCTCTCTCTCTGGAGTCGAAATCTTCTCTGGTTTACGTAATTTCCCAGACACCCACACAATCTTTGTGGTCACACCTCTCACCTATGTGTTGCATATACACACACCTATCTAGCTTGCCACCTCTGGAACTTCCAAAGAGAAACACCTGCATTATGTTTACTTTGGGAAACGGGTCCATTTCCTGTTATGCCACTCACACAATTTATGCAGCATGTCAAAAGGGGTCTTCCAGTCAATATTTGACATTAGCAGGGATGTGATGATTAACATCAAGATATATGGAACCAATGAGCAAAGTTCAAATTCTGAATGAGACTTTGCTCTTCACTTTGTACTAATGCTATGGGTAAGGGCATGAACTATTCTCCAAATAGCACTTGGTAAAATAGTAGAGCTAATATCTTTTGGTAGGAGCAATCAATCTAGAAGAGAAACTGAATTTAATCTCCCTCTCCACTACCAAAATATCCTGGACCAAAAAGGCCCATTACTCCCCAAATCTTTACAGACCTTGAGAAAGGTGTGAGTCTTGCAGTAAACTGAAAAACAGATGGGATAGGAATGTATATATAAGAAATAATGTTTAGGATTCAAACATAATTGAAGAATATACCAAAGTGTCAATTATTTTTTGGGTATTCTCTTTAATAGTTTATTGAATTAAATTGAAATTAATACATTTTGCTTAATCTTATCAAAATAGTTTAGAATGAATTATCAAAAGATTAGCTGTTTCAGACAGGGAAGAATAAAGCCAGGAAAAATGTTTATCAAAAGAAAGATTATAAACAAGGGTACAACAAACTTTAGGAAAGTTTTTTTAAAAATAAATATCAATATGAATTAGATAAATTTGAATGAAAAGAAATCTAAATTATTTTCCATTTATTTAAAGCAATTAAGATTTTAATCAAAAACAATGACCAAGAAATGTACCCATTGTATAGAGAATGATAGTTTTATAAATGCTAAATCAATATCTTTCAATGAAAGCATCAGGAAATTAATACATTAAAACAAATTAGGAATTGATAGACAATTAAGAAAGGATTCAAATATTTTTTTAAATAAAAAAATAAAAATAAAAAAAAGAATAAAAAAAATTAGGTCAGAGATCTTGTGTAATAAAAATTTCTTTCTGAATAAGATTTTCTTTATTGTATGATTACACATCCCTCCATGATGGGCAGTATTTTATAGGATATAAAATTATACATGAAATGTAAAAAAATTTTTTTTGAAAGCAATAGTTGTTACAAAGTAGTTAGGTGTCAGTCAAGTAATGAGAAAGAAAAAAAAAGAAGCTATTTTCCAAATTAAACTTTTTATTAAAAGAACCTGATTACCATTTCAAACCTTTGGCACAACGGCAATTATGAAAACACAAACATAAATTGAAACAAGTTCTAATTTGTAAAAAACAAAAATTAAAAGGAAATTTCTGTACATGTATTTACCAAACTTTTCAACGACAGTCAATTAAAAAAAAAAAAAAATTGAGTTGAAGCTGATTTGAATTCAAAGTTTTCCTTCTCCTAAACTAGTTGCCATAAAATAAAAATAAAATCAAAGGGAAGATGAAAGTTGGTGATCATTTTGATAAAGTACTTATATTATAAACAGGACCACCTTTCTAAAATCAATAAAAACTAATATCTTTTTTAAACATAAGTTGCAGGAGTAAGTTTTGTGAATACAAAACAATAAGATATTTCTGGAAAAAAAAAAAATTTTTTTTAAATGGCATCTATTTTCATTTGTGCTGAAAATGTTTTCTTTGAGTTATAAGTGAAATGCTGTTCACTTATGGCTGACTTTATTGAAAGGTTTATTTGATATTTAAAGAAAAAAAAAAAAAAGAAAAAAAAAAAGCATTTATCAAATAAATATACAATTTTTTTTTTTTCCTATAAAATAAACTGTGCCAATACTGGCAGTTAAGAAAGTATAAAAGTACAAGCTGAAGTACTCATCTGTACTGGGTAAGAAGAGGTCAAGACTTGAATTGCAGCTGGTTATAATGAGAGTAAAACAATTAGTAACAGTTATGGGGAACTGGTAAGTGTTGTTTCCGTCAGAGTCAAGTTATATGAAACTACTTGAGTCGTGAAAAGGACTAGACTTTTTATGAAAATCTAGTCTGTATATACCCAAAATTCCTTCAACTTATTTCATTTTTCTAAACAATGTCTATTTTATAGTCTTTCTAATCAATTAAAAATTCCTGCTGAGCAATTACAAACAGTAATTGCTAATATAAAAGATAAAGCCAAATACTTAAAAGAGAAAAAGTTATAGATTGTCTGATAAATCAAAAATTTAATGGCGTTTTTATTTTGAATTCAATTTTGTTAATAAATTGTCCATCCACCTTTTTGTTACAATAAAAGATAAATCCACATAACAGAAAAGATATTAACCATTTTGATATTAATTCTGAAAGTTACTAGAAATTGTGGTGTATAAGTTGACCTTTTAAGCCGACCCCCCCCCCCCAAAAAAAAAAACAAGGAGTTGACTTATACAGCAGGGCTAAAATCTAAATATTTACCACTGGTTGACCACCCTGGTAAAGATTTGGATTTTAAACCTGCTGTATAAGTCATCTTCTAGTTTTGTTGAGATTTTTTTTCCAGGCTTAAAAAGTCAACTTTTACACTGCAGTACTAATTGTTATGTGAAAAATTTCACAAAGGTTTATAGAGAAATATAAGTGAGTGAAATTTAATTAATTTAAATATTTTTGTTTTTGGTCTAGATTTTTATTTCTATTTCATTTTTTTTGTATTTACCAAATCCTTCAACTACAGGCAGGTGACAGAAGGTCAATTTTTTTTTTAAAACTTAAGTAGGTTTAATTAAAGAATTTTCCCTCTTTTAAACTAGTTGCTTTACCAAGGTTAGAGAACTCAATCTGCTACATTATCTACTCAGAGCATGGATTCATGGCTTTTCCCAAGGGCATGAGTACAAAAAGAAATATAAACAGTTGTGTGCAGGAGTTGAATGTGGATTACTTCCTAGCATCTCTTCATTCTGGGGAACACAAGGTGATTACTAGTTTTAACTAAAAATAAAAAAAATTATGCTTTGTGTTTTACCTGATAAACCTAAATCAATGCAAAATATAATAGTAAAAATCAATTTTTTTTTTTGAAAAATTTAAATTTAGTACAATTAGTTATAATTATATAGTAAGATAGCAATCCACTAACTATTGTTTATTCTCAGAAACACTCTTTATGAGAGCCTTCCTTGCTTCTCTCCCCAAAAGAAAAAAAAAAAAAAATCATTAAAACTTTCCTCCAATAAGTACAAATAGCAAATTTTGTAACTCTACATTAACCCATTTGGCTGTCTACAGACAGACAAGCATATTCTTTCCAATTATTAATATAAATTCATTTCTTATTAAATACGAATATTCTAAAATAGAAAAAAATAATTGGTACTTATTACCGTGTACAAATCAGGAATTACAGTTTTGTATATAGGATGGTGCCATGTGAAAAAAAAAAAAAAAAAGGAAAAAAAAAAGAAAAGAAAAAAAGAGAGGCCATTAGTAAGAAATGAGATGAAAGAAAAAAAGAAAAAAAAAAGAAAAAAAGAAAAGATATTTCCAAAGAGGAGAAGTGGAAAAAAATAAATAAAAATAAATAAAAATTAGAAAAATAAAAAATAAAATGAAATAAAAAGATGAAAGGATATGAATCAGACAGAAATATTAAAGGAAAAAGGGACAATGATCTACAGTGACCTTAAATCAGTCATTCATAACCTGAAGTATAGGTACTCTCAAGGGGGAGTGAATGACAATGCTCCTCTTTTAAAAGTTCATATCAAATATTTGATTAATTGATTTTAACAGGTCAACCTGTCTAGAATTATTTTATGCCTAAAGTTTAGGGAATCACATTCATTGTACCTTTATATATTTTTTGTGTAGTTAAGAGTTTGTTTCTTTTTTAAAATGATATCAAGTATTCCTATTTAATAAAAATAATTTGCATACATGTGTATGGTTTCAAGTATTCCTATCTAATGATTATTTTTAAAGAATTAATCATTCTTCCACTAATCTCCAGTTCCCAAGTTTCTTTGCTCACACAGTTGGCAGGACTTGGACGACAGACTGCATCCCCTTTCAGATGAGCAAGACCTCCTACCCCTCACCCCAAAAGAGTTGTCCTGGTTATGACACTAAACTTCATCTGATAGTGAGATTCTAGTTCTAGAGCTCTGGGGAGAGTGGCATACTCCTTCATTGCCAATACTCCCAGGTCCACTCTTACCGCAGAATAGAAGTTCCAGTTAGGTTCCATGTATGTATGTTAAATAGATCTGTTTAAAAAATATTTAATGTTATATAACTAAATTATTTTTATTAAGAATAGTTACTTAAAGCTATAATTGTTTACCAATGATTATTATTATCATCATGAACTTGAAACCTTATAACCATATGCAAATGGCTATTATCAAATAAGAATAATTATCTGTGTGGAGATAATTTGTATTAGATAGGAATACTCAATATCATGTGTGCAAAAAAATAAATCAATCAATAAAAAAATTAGATAAATAAAAACCTCTTGAGAAACAACAAAAAATGTAAATATAAACATAAAGTATACAGATCCCTAACCTCTAGGCATAAAAACCCTAGATAAGCTGACGTACCATTAAAAAAAAAAAAAAAAAAAAAAAAAAATCAATCAAAGAAATAAAATCCTTGAAAATGATTAAGAACATATGTTTTAGATGAATGCTTTGTTTTAGAGTTCAAACATGGAAGAAGAGGAATAAACAAAAAAAAAAACAAAAAAAAAAAAAAAAACGTAAAAAGAATAGGAAAAAAGTTCTAAGAGAGAGGATTGAGGAAAAATAAAAAAATGTAAAGAAAACAAGGAAAAGGAAAAATGATTGATTGACTTTGTCAACATGTCTGCAGTTATTTTATGCCTTGGTTAGGGAATTGCATACATTGTATAGGATTTTGTGATAAAGTATTTTGATCTTGTACAAATAATTTTTAAATGAATCTATTTGACCCATAGATAGGAATCCAACAGGTACTACCACTACAGGTCAAAGTGGGTCTGGGAATAATGGCAATGAGGGAGTATTCCATATTTCCGAGATCTTCAGAACTGGAGCCTTGCCACCAGATGCAGTTAAGAAAAGGGGTGGGTCTTACTCCCCTGCAAGGTATACAGTCAGTGTATTCTAAGCCCTGCTGACTGAATGGCAGAAAAAAAAAAAAGAAAAAAAAGGGGGTTAGAATAAGATGTGGGGGGGGGGAGAAGCCATAATAGGGAAAGATTGGGTGAGGAAAAAAAACAAAAATCTGAAAATAATTTTGTTTTTGGTTCGATGTGATTTCAGTTTCTATGTTTAATGACATATCAATCTTCAGGTCATTTAATGTCAAAGCCATTCTTGTAGAAAAACAGCAGTGATGCTACTTAACCCATAACTGGAAGTGGGGAGGGAATAAAGAGTTTGTACCCATCCCAAGGGTATTAGTCCAAAAGTGAATGTGATAGTGCGACTGGAGTTTAAACTTGCTTACTTTGAGGCTGCAGTCCAGTACTTTAACCATTATACCACGAAGGACTCCTTTTTTGGTTGGTTGGGTTTTATAGCATATCAACCTTTGTAGGTCATTTAACACCAAATCCATTTTTATACAAATAGTCTTATTTCAAACAGTTTTGCATGAGTACACAGTTTAATTGTCAAAAACATTTATATTTCAAGCTATTCAGTTTAGTCAAACAGTTCTAATTCAGCTAATTGAGTTTAGTATAAGTACAGATTTTGTTTACACAGTTAAATGTTAAAACAGTTCAATATTAAACAATTCAGTTTAGCATGAGTATACAGTTTAAATGTAAGTAGAGTTTAATTGTCAAAAACATTTCTATTTTAAGGTATTCAGTTTAGTCAAACAGTTCTAATTCAAACAATTCAGTTTAGCACAAGTATGCAGTTTGTTCCATTTAACCCATAGACAGGGCCTTATCTGGTGCCACTACTCCAAGCCAGAGTGGACCCAGAAGCAATGGCAATGAAGGGACGCTCCGCACCCCACAAAGCCCCAGCATCACTGGAACCTCACCATCAGACTGCTTAGTGTCACATCAGGACACTCATTTGGGGGGAGGGGGTCCTACCACTCTGCAGAGAAGTAGTCAGTGTATTCTACAGCCCCAGCCAACTGGACAATCCCTTTTTTGTTTGTGGTGCAAAGTATAATAGAATATATTAATAAAAATTTTAATTGAATTAATGAAAAGTAGAAGGCAACATCATAATTGATAGACATTTTGTTTTACATCAAAGAAAATCTAACCACCAACGAAAATCTAACCCACTTCTCTTCATTTTTAATGGGATCATTTTTTTTTTAAACTCTTTTCAAGTTTTGATTTAATACTTAAAAAAAAAAAAAAAAAGAAAAAAGTTGAGAAGCACTGAACATTTTAAAAATATGTATAACTAAAATTAAATTAAGCTTTCTTTTATATAATAATAATAAACACCTTACCTTTCCACTAATTTTATACTATATAAAAATGGCAAATTGTATTCTATAGTTATATATTTCTTTAGAAGAAAATGTTTGATTAAAATTCATAAACTGATATTCATGGGGAGGGTAAAGTTTTAAATATTTTAAAGAAGAAACATAAATACCTAGAAAAGCAGTTTTCTATTCTAATAGAATATTGTATATTAAATAAAATATATAAATTGCTTTTTATGTTATGAGAGTAGGCTGAAAAGTTCACATGATGTCATATGTTGACTTTTTTTTGACAAATGGAAACTAAGCACTGCAACACTGATGGAAGTAGTGCGTGGAATACAAGGGAGACTATGTTGAAAAAATAAACCTCATTTGATCATATTTCATGAGAGTATCTTGGTTGGCCGGAACTTTTCAGCCAATTCTCATTAACTTAGGTAATATTGATGGTTGGTTGTATTTTATGGTATATAAATTCTTTTAGATTATTTAATGCTGAATCTTGTTATATATCTCAAATATGATTAGAAGATGAATAGTTTGTAGGCAACAATTTTCAAATGAGCCAAAGCTCATTTGTTTGCACACAGTTTCAAGTATTGCTATCTAACACTAATAGTTTTATTTGCACACAGTTATATGGTTTCAAGTAAAATAAATGATTAAACAGTTCTATTTGATCAAAAGATGGGACTCTAACAAGTACTACAAGTCTGAGTGGACCTGGGAGTAATAGCAATGAAGGAGTACTCCACATTCCTCAGAAGTCCAGGAATGAAGGCTCACTATCAGATGGTTTACTGTTATATCCAGGACATTCATTTCTGAGTCAGGGGTCTTACTCTTCAGTAGTGATGCAGTCAGCATATTCTATAGCCCCAGCTGACTGAGATTTGGGTAATGTTGAGAAAAAGCAACAGCAGCCAGCATTCTGAGAATCGGTACTCATTACAATCTAGGAACTGCCAAGAGCAATGGGGGATAAGGACAGATGGTGAGGGAGAATCAAGGGAATCCATGCGATCAGAATGACCTGATCACAACCTTGGCATAAAACTCCAGAAGTACCAATTATTTTTAGCTATTTAAAAATATTCATATTAAATTAATTTATATTAATCAATGGATTAATACAAAATATTCATTAATCTTCACTAGTACCTTCTTTCATCCTAAATTTATCGCCTTATTTTATTGAAATTCCAGCCATCAATCTAACACAATGAGTAGTAGTGCAGATAAAAAATAATAAGACAAACTCAGGATAAAATTTAGACTCAGCCCCTTTTTGCTTTAGGGAAGCCTAGATAAATGTACCAATTACTCTAACCTATTTAGCTACACAGTGCCATTGGTTGTCAATGTGAAATATTGCAATCTGAAATAATGACAGACAAAAATCATATAAATAGAAGTTGTGTACAGTATATTAAAAAGAAGTCTTATTAATTCTAAGATACTAATTAAAATTAAAACAAAGTTTAGAATGTTAATGGCTCTCTTCAAAATTACAGACAAAATATTTCAATCTAATTCTGAATCAAGATCAAAGTAAAAATACTTTGATGAAGTTCTTTTATATTTTTACTTTAAGCATCACAGATATTTTCGAGCATTTTGCCACAATCTTGTACTTAAAAATATTTTGGCTTCATTTTCTTGAAAATAGATATTAATCTTAGTATTCAATAAAAAAAAAAAAAATAAAAAAAAAAATGTAAATCTAACCTCACATATTCATGTGAAAATGTACATAAAATGGTTTACTTCATCAATCTGATAACAAGAGACATGTAGCAACTGATTATTTCTTTGAGAAATTTACAGTTTGAAAAAATAAAATCAGTCAGAAATATTTTTCTTAGTTTTGATATATAAAAATAAACTAAGCTAATTGACAGCAGTTTTAAGCATCTAGAATTATTGATTGACTGAACAACATGATGAATTGTGTAGGGTAATTTTATGCCAAAAGGTTGGGAAATCATTGTATATTGACATTTTCTGTAGGTGTTTCTTAAGAGTTTTTGGCACACAGTTATTCATATCTAATACAAATAATCTTTACCCAATGATATGTTTTCAAGTAACTAATAATAGTAATCTTTCGTAAAAATCTAGTTATATGGTATCAAGTATTCCAATTAAATATGAGTAATTTTTAAACAGATCTATTTGACCTATAGATGGGAACCTAACAAACACTACCACTCCGGATCAGAGTGGACCTGGAAGTAATAGCAATGAAAGAGAACTTCACATATCCCAGAGCTCCAGAACAGAAGCCTCACTATGATGCAATTTAACGTCATACCTGGTGTGTGTGTGTGGGGGGGTGATCTTACCGTCTCTGTAGGGGATGCAGTCAGCAAAGCCTAAATACTGCTGACAGAGCACTTGAATTATGGTTTTGGGAGAATAAAATGTTGGGACAGCAACAGGTTTAAGTTTATATGTACATACACAAAGTTACTTTTAGGAGGTGCAGTGGCCCCAGTTCAAATCCTGGATGAGGCTGTTAGCATTTCATTTTGAAGTAATAGTCTTACATCTATGGTTAAATAGTAGGTTAGACTGTACTATCTTAAGTGTTGGTAAGGCAACCAGTTTAGGAGAAGGAAAATTCTAAATTCAAACTAGTTGTACTCTGCTTAAAAATTGACATTGTGTAACATCCTGCCAGTAGTAGGGACAATTGGGAAAGTACATACACAAAGTCACTTGATGGCATACATCATTAACAATCAAATTTCTAGAATTATTTTTAAATGTTAATTTGTGTTTGCTATTATCACTATTAATCGGTCCATTGGCCTAATGAGTAGAGTGTTCACCAATGGCCTGGGAGATCAGGTTTCACTCCCAGGTCGAGTCATACCAAAGACTCAAAAAAATAGTACTTAATACCACCTTGCTTAGCACTATAAAGTAAGGATCAAGGGAAAAATGGAGCAATCCAGGGAATGGAGTAGTACCCTCCTCTACACTTCAGCGTAGTAGCTATTAATAAAGGAACCTTCAGATCACCTTTGACCACAGTTGCCAACTTTACTTTTACTTACTATCTATTAATGCTACTACCGTGATAAATATAGTCAGTGTGTAATTTAGTGCATGATTATTTTGCACTGAAACTAGTGACTTTCTTATAAAGTTTCCAAGTAGAATTGCTCTAGCAGACCTTTATAGTTACTCTACAAGCAGATAACAACCCCCCCCACCAAAAAAAAAAAAAAAAACAATACCAGATGTTTTGTTGGTTTCATAAAGACCCAGACTTAAAAAGAAAAACAAATAATCTAGACAGTTGAAAGCAACTATAACCTATCAAGGGAGAGAATTAAGTTTGGATGAGAAAAGGAATATCCAAAATAAACAAGAATCCATTAACAGAGTTCTAGAATCAACTCACATGAAAAAAGGAACCCATTCATAAAATATGTAGAGTATGATAGTTTCCAAACTCTATATCTTTATATAAGTAAGTTGGCCGACTGTAGTCGAGGGCAATCCGAAGGTTCCCTTTTCAAAAGCTACTACAAAAAGGTGTAGGGGAGGGTGCTACTCCTTTCCCTAGATTGCTCTGCTTACCCTTAATCCATACCTTATAATGCTGAGTGTTAAGCAAGTATAATATTTGGAGTGTATTCTTATCCAATTCCAATTAATTTTCAAACATCTATTTGTCCCACAGATGAGACCTGAACAAATACTACCACTCTGGGTCAGAGTAGACCTGGGAGTAATGGTAATAAAGGAGTACTCAACACTCCTGAGCTCTAGATCTGTAACCCCACCATCAGACAGTTTAGTGTCATACCCTGGACAGAAGATTGTATAGTTAAATGATTGACTGCAAAATATTTATTTGAAAGAATTAAAGTTAAATATGGTAGAAAGATTATTTTAAAAAGCGATGATAAAATAATTGAGTATATGAGATTTAAAAAAAAACAAAAAAAAAAAAACAATTAAGCACTGGGTGAGTAAAATGTAGGCGCAGCCTTGTCTTTTAAAAATTTTGTTTTCGGAATAAGTAGGGTAGAGACAAAACTTAAGAAAAAAAAAAACAAAAAAAAAAAACAAACTTTATGTCATTCATAAAAATGATGACACTGAACATTGAATTGACAATCATATAAAGCATATTGGTTTAAATACAGGAAGCAATAGGTAAATTGTCTAAATTACACAAAAATGAAAATAACACTTACATATATCAGATATATTTACCAAAATTACATGGAAATATCTTGAGATACTATGGATTAAAGTAATGTAATGAAATCGCTATTGGCTTCAACCACAGCCTCCAGATGACTGGAATTTCCTGTAAACCTTTCAGAGTCTATTTAAATTGGTAAATGCTGCCATTGTCCTTGCCTTCAGTCCACTTTCCTATTGTTGAATAACTTAGAATTAATTGATATCATTAGTATCTATTTATCTCAATGTGCACATTTCTCATGGAAACTTCATGAATATATTAACTATTTGTAACTGATTAACAAAATAGCCCACAGAATATTCTCCTAAAATTTAACCGATTTTAAAAAATATTACTCATAAGCAAGAATATATACTTTTATCTTATCTTTAGATTTTGAAGAGACATTAAATTAGGTCTTCACATATCAGCACAAAAAAAAAAACAAAAAACAAAAAAAAAACCCAGTTTACTTGGTCTCTCACTCAATCATGCCTTACACATGACAATGGACAATTTGGGGAATTGGGGTGCCAGAGGTTAGGGGTGACATGACAGTAAAATTTTTTTGACAGCCAAGACTGGGTTCTCCTGGCTATGTGGCACAGTGCAGAACCCTGCTGCCAGATGTATGATCTTTTAGCAGCCACTCTCTTAATTTGGGAGGAGCACTACCTTTTCCAGGAACTTGATGAAAGCATTCATGTTGAGTCTGAGGCTATGTGGGAAGATGAATGAAGGCATTAGGTCACCACCCCAAACACTATGATATAGACTGGGTTTTCATTGGTATTGGTACATCTTGAGTTTGTTCAGAAGTTTTTCATCATGGTCTTTCGTCTTGTCCTTTATGGCCTATGATAAAAATTGGCCCTGAGGTGTCACTTGAGATGAGCAGTAAATATCATTTAGTTGTTGGTAGTAAAAGGAAATAGAGAGGATAGAAGAGTTGGAGCATTCTCAGAAAAGGAAAATACAAATGATAAGAAAAATAGGTGCATGCTCACAGGAAGTGATAGACAGCCACCATGACAACTGACAAAAGAAATCATCCTTCTCATAATTATTAGCACTAAACCAACATACACATCAATAGTGTTATAGAACATATGCTGAGAGTTAAAACTATCAAACCATCTAGTTTGCTTATTTTCCTTCTTCACTGGTTCTATAACCTAATTTTGATCATTGAGGTGGCACTCATATAGAGTGTGTCTTGAGCAAGAATATGATAGAGCCCATTTCTCTCTAGGTGTACAGAAGATTTGAATTTAGCTTCCTTCTCCAAGACCAGTTGCCATATACCAAGGTTAAAGAGCCCAGTCTGTCCTATTTATCCAGAGGGAGGAAGGAGAATAGTTGGATTCATACTTTCCCAAAGGTATTAATACTACATGAAATGCAAACAGCCTTTTTCAGGCTTTGAACTTGGGTAGCTGAGTTCACTTATGATGATAACCAATATACCATGAGAACCTTCATTATTTTCTTATACTGTCAATAAAAAAAGTTGATAAACAGTTTAAGATGATAAATATTCTCTCCTTTATTGTTACCATATCAGCTTTGTTTGAGAAAGTTCAGTGTTTAACATCACAGGATTCCAGCTTTACTTGCAGCTTTTAAATAAAACTGACAAAGAAAAAACTAGAAATTTATATCTATCTAACAATATACCCTTTAACTAGATCACTGTCTCTGGAGTTTTACAACAAGTAATGTAATATAGGAAGGTAGCATAATGGTTATTGTGGTAGTCAATGGACTCAGCGACCTAAGTTCAAATCATAAACAAAGGAGATTGGGTTTCACTTTGTGCTAATGCCCTCAAGAAAGGCATATATCTTCCCTGCTTTCCTTCCAGCTATGAGTAAAATTAAGGCAGATTGTTTTTTTTTAAGCGTTGATAAGGCAACCAGTTAAGGAGAAAGAAAACTGAAAACTCAGAATTCAAACCAGCTGTACTCCACAAAAATTGACCTTGTGTCATATCCTGTTCATGGCAGAAGAGTTAGTTAAATACATACAGTAACTAATGCATCAAATCTGCAGGTTAAGCTGGATCCAGGTGCTTGGAGAGACAATATTTTGAGAGTGTAAAGAGCAAATCCATCTTGAACATTTTCAATAGGTTTTTGATATGTTAAAGTATAAAGAGCTAAGTCAGACAATGAGAAAGAAAAGTTATAGTTATGCCAACACTAATAACTGGGAGAGTTGAGTTATTATTACTTAAAAAGGAAAAATGAAATTTTACTAATACTTTCTCTTCATTCTACAAGATGTCAATTCTTCTAGTGCACTAGACAATGACAAATGTGAGATTGAAAGGAAAACAGTAATGCTTTTGATCTTCAACATCATAGGGCATAAACAAATATAGGCATTGGCACTTGTCTCTCTAAATTTTATAAGAAATATAAGGGACCAATGCCAAGCATTCCTGAAAATGTATTCATCAACTTTCTTTCAGATAAATTGTCACAAACATAAAACAAAAATGATAAAGAATAAAAAGGTTGTTTGTATTGCAGAAATTAAATCATAATTCACATGAAGCAGAATTTCCAATGGAGACCAGCTATCTCAAACTCAGGGACATAAAATAACTCCCCCCCACAAAGGTGGTGTTTTGAGTATGACACTAAATTGCTTCTGATGTTGAAGCTATAGTTCTGGTGGTCTTAGGAGTGTAGAGTACTCCTTCATGGGCATTACTCCCAGCTCCACTTTAACCCAGAGAAGTAGTACTTGTATAGGTCAAATAGATCTATTTAAAAATCATTTGTATTAAATAGGACTGTGTGTAGAAAGGAAAGAAATCCTAAACAATTATACAAAACGTAAATGTGAGCATATAATGAATGCCACTTCCTTACCTCATGGCATAAAATAACCCTAAACAGATTAACATGCTGTTAAAATCAATCAAGGGCATAACTGGGTCCATTATATCGTTGGGAAGAGGTGCAGTAGGTGGGAAAAGAGATTTGTATTTTCCATCAACTAAACTGGAGTAAAGCTAATAGGCTACCAGGGAGACCTTTTATTTATCAAAATGAATAAATTTGTGAGTACATGAACAAGTACAAAAAATTTGATGCAGACAAAAATAAAAAGTAAAAATCGTAATTAAAGAAAAAAAAAATTTTTTTTAACTGAATGTCAGATTTCCAACAAAGGTTAAGAGAGTTCTTATTGTATTTATTTGATCTAAGTCAGTTCACACTGAAAATGATTGTTGGCAATGTTTGCAACAACCAGGGATTCTATATTTGGCTTTGAACCATGTAAATTAGTCAGTTTCAACATAGATTGTAAATGTTCTCAAAATCTTAAATACAATGAAGACTTATTTTCATTGAGAAAAACTGTTCATAAACACATGTTCTTCCAAACATGACCAGAATTAGCAAAGATGAGGCAAACATTTTGGTGGAAGAGTTATAAATAAATAGACTGTGGGACACATTGAGGACTCTGGATGAGATAAATTACAAACCATTAAATACCTACTTCAAACTATTTGTCCATTGAAAAATGCACACAACAAAAGGATCCTAAGATTCATGGTCAATATCTTAGCAAAGTAGAAAAGAGAAATCTTAGTAAAGTAATTAGGTTTTTGATAAATGAAAGACGTATTCATTCTCAATTATTTTCATGATGGAGGTAGGCATGAATATTTCCCATGATCCATCAGATCGTTTGTATGCCATGTTAATTCCCCACCTAGCATATATTTACCTAAATTCTCTGCCACAAGGTCAATTTTTTAAGCAGAGTACAGCTAGTTTGAATTTAGTTTTCTTTCAAGACTGTTTGCCTTATCAAGGCTAAAGTACTCAGTCTGCCCTACTATCTACCTTATAGCCAAATAGAACAGATGGATTTATACTTTGCCCAAGGTCATTAGCACAAAGGTAAATGCAGACAAATTAATTCAGGATCTGAATGCAGGTCATCAGTTCCAGTTCCTACAATGATAACTTACACTAAACATACCTCCAGAGTAAGATTGTATAGAAGACCAGTAGTTGCCTATGCATCAAGTCTTTCTTCTCTCTACCATTGATGTTATTCTAGAGAAAGGCTGGTGCCACCAGTGTTGTAGCAATAGTAGCCAGGAGATTGGACAGCCTTCAAGATGCTAGCTCCTGGTTTTGGATTAAAGAGCTATCCTTCTTTTAGATTAGCAGTTTGGTAAAGTTATAAAAGTCAATCTGACCAAATATTTTACTTATTGTTTGGGAGGAGGAGATGTCTTTCATATTTTTATAGCTAGTGAAAATTGTTTTTTGCTGTTTTTTTTTTGCTTTAAAAATAATGCCTTTGATTGCACTTTTGACATTTGTGTGATAGCACTGATCTGCAGTCCATCCAGTCTTTTCAGACAATTGGGATTATATGGGGCTGTTTATCTCCTCTCTGTGTATTTATCCAACCCCTCCACCATGGGTAAAATATGACATAAGGTCAACTTTTAAGTAGGACACAACTAGTTTGAATTCAGAATTTTCTTTCTCCTAGACTAGCAGTTCAACTAAGGCTAAAGCTCTACCATTTACTCCAACCTGGAGGGAGAAGAGATGGATTCATGCCTTTTCCATTATTGCAAAGTGAAATACAGTCTCATCCAGAATTTGAACTAGAGTTGTCAATTCAATTTCCTATGATGATAACCATTCCAAGAATCTCTTCAGACAATGAATTTCATCTCCTAAGTAACATCAAACAAATTTACAGCAAGAGGAAATGATTTCTATTCTATTAGTAAAAAACTTGAGTTAAATTGTTCACTTTTAGCTAGAAAGAGAAGTGGATTTGTGCTTTTCCCATGGCACACAATGCAAAATAAATATAGACTGTCCAAGCCGGAGTTTGAACCTGATTCACAGATTCTATTCTATGTCATTAGCGGTTAGGCCACACATACCTCTTGTGAAAGTAGTAATGTCTCTAAATTACCTTTTAAGGCTATGCAGGAAGTATATGGAGAGGAAATCCATTGATTAATTTTAGAAAGGAGGTAAATGAAGGCAATAAATAGAAACTGTAAGGAAATAGGATTTTAAATAGGAAACCCAAAGCTTCTCTAATAGCCCAAATGATACACACTAGTGGTTTACAGTTGACAAACAAATTAAACTATATATATCAAACAAATGCTGGGGTTTTTTCTACATAGCTATTCAAACATACACTTACTTTCTTGTAATGTTAAGTTCTCTTACAACTTGCAATAATGTTAGTTTAAGAAAGCCATTAAGATTAAAATAAGAGGTTACATCTATTTGAAACAGATTAATAAATATTTTTCTGGCATATAAACTGAAAATTGTATATAAGTGGCAATAAATGCAATTTTTACATATATGAGAAAGTGATGACTTTTTTAATCAATAGGTTTTAAGCACTGCAATACCGATGGAAGAAGTGTGTGGAGAATAAAAGAATACAATGTTGAAAAATAAACCTCATTTGGTCACATTTCATGAGTATCTTGTCAGCCTATGAACTTTTCAACTGACACGTGCGTGCGTTTGTGAGTGTTTGCAATAAAATGTTTTTGTACTCTGACTAAATTAGAAATAAATCTCAAAAATTTTCTTGCATTATTTTCCTTTAGTATTATGGGAGGACTTCTCTCCTAATCAAATTTTATAGAAAACTCCATCTATGCAGACATTCTTTTAATTTTTTATTTTGTACAACAATCTGATTTAGACCAAGTCCCACTTCATATCTTGTGACCTAGTCATCATCAGGTTTGATTACATTTTATAATATTGGAAGGTTTTTTTTCTCTTCCTACCTACTTTGAAATCTCTTTTTAACAGATTTCTCATAGCACTATTTCCTTTTCAGAATTATGGGAAGGCTTGCCTCCATTCAGGAATAAAATTTTAGGAAATTCCATCAATGCTGCTATTCTTCTGTTTCAACACAGCAATTTAGTGCAGCTAACAGGTTCCACTACACATTATGGAACCAATTTATCACTAATTTTTGATATATTGAAAAGGGTGATTTATCTCTCCCTCTACATTTATTATATATGTGTGTATATACACACACGCTCGCTCGCTCATGTTGACAACAAAGTTTGCTATATTTATAAATTTACCAACCTATTGGTATAATGGTTAGAATGTTTGCCAATGGCTTGAGAGACCGGTGTTCAATGCTAGGTTGAGTCATACCAAACACTCAAAAATGCCTCCTTACTTAACACAGTATTATAAGGTATCTATCAAGGGTAAAGTGGAGCAATCCAGGGAAAGAAGTAGTGTCCCGCATTACACCTTGGTATAGTAGCTATTGAAAAGGGACCCTTTGGGTTGCCCTCGACTACAGTCACCAACTTTTAAAAAGATTTATGAATAAAAAGTGCTCAATATCAGTGAAAGAGCATACTAAATTAGGATAGCGTAGACACAGAGTCAATGGTGCTTGGTGACCGAGTTTCTTGTCTGCGATCATCATAAGACTTGGTCTAATCATCACATAGGTGAGTAACTGATAGTCACCAAGTACCAATGACTGTGTTTACTCTGTCCTAACTTTATATATTAGAGAAAGATAAAGATCAAATGAAATAAAACTATTTCTTACATTAAAATATTAAATCCAATGAGAACCTGTAAGAGACCATAGGAGCAGAAATTCTGATAAAAGTATGAAATGTCTTATTTGGCATTGTTACAAGATGAGATTTAAGATAAATCACAAGATTAGATGCATTGGATAGATATCAACAAACATTAGCACAAATAGTTAGGGAAAGTGTTAAGTGTTCTTTATGTAAGTGGAATCAATGTGAAAAGAATAGTTAAAAAAGAAATTAACTGAAAGTCTGCACCAAATAGAAGTAGATCAAGTAGAATAGCAGACAAGATATAGAAAAAAAAAATTAAGAGTTTATCTCACCCTGTTTATAGTTCAACCTAATCATGAACAGATTAAGACAAATGATGGAAGAAATAATGCTATCATTACACGTAGACTTTCAGATCAATAGCTTGTCACTTTTTCAGCTAACATTCTGACTCCAGTGAACTTAAAGGTAAACTATTTTATAATCTAAAGCTATCTACAAGCCCCTGATAGATAAATTATGGAAATATTACAATTGGGAAGGTTTTGTAATGATAGCTAAGAAGTGTAATAATTATCTAGATAGAAAATGGAATCAATGAGCTGAGTTCAAATTCTGGTTGAGGTTGTGTATGCTTTGCAAAAATGCTTTTGAGAAAAGTATAAATCTATCTAGTTTGGAGGTGCCCGTGGTGTAATGGTTATCATCGCAGGAAATGGACACCGTGACACGAGTTCAAGTACTGGATGAGACTGAATGCATTACACATAGCACTAATACCCTTGGGAAAGGTATGAATCCAATTATTCTCCCTCCAGCTATGGGTAAATAGTAGAGTAGACTAGGTTCTTCAGCCTTGGTGAGGCAACTAGTCTAGGAAAACTCTGAATTCAAACCTGTTAAACTCCACTTAAAACATTGACCTTGTGTCATATCCTGTCGGAGCGGAGGGGTTGGTAAATATGATAAATCTGTCTAGTCACCTTTCAGCGACCAGTAAAATTATGTTGGTGGGCAACAAGTGGAAAAGAAGGACATTTTGAGATTTAAAACAAACTTGAGCCCTTAAAAGCATTCCAACATTATCTTTAAGCCTTATAACTAATAATGATCTTTAATAAATGATTACAGCTTCAAGTAACTATTCTTAATACAAAATTTATAGTCATATGGTATCAAGTATTCCTCTCAAATACAAATAATTTTCAAACAGGTCTAATTGGCTCATTGATGAGACCCTAGCAGGTACTATCACTAGATTTGAGTGGATCTGAGTAATGGCAATGAAGGGATACTTCATACTCCCCAGAACAATAGCCGTACCATCAGATACAGTTTAATGTCATACTCAGGACACCTCTCTTGAGGAAGGGGGTTCTTACCCCTCTTCAAGGGATACAGTTAGCATATTCTAAGCCCTGCTAATAGGGTAGACTTAAGGATTTTGCAACAGTAGATACTATTGAATAGGTTAATAGGAAACTAGAAGATTTTACAAATACTACATCAAGATCAAATAGAAGTATGAATATAAATCTTGATTTAAACTTTAAATAAAGTGTGTGTTCTTTATTCAATTTCTCATAATTCATTCTGCTTTTGTATATAAGATCTAAATGAATATGAATTCTTAAAAAATTACAACTCATAACTTATGACCTGGTTAACACATTGCAACAAATGCAATGGTGACATTAGTCTCACTAATAATTTATCCACATTTATGAAAATGTACAAGGAAGAAAATATGACAAAAATTACAAAGAAAAATATCCTCATATCTACCTTTGGAATTTCAAATATAAATGAGCCTCCCCAAAGACAATATTTAAAAAATTACACTATTATGCTTAAAAAGAAATGTAAATTGCTTATAACTTTGACAGATTTTGTTTATTAGCAACATCGAGAGTTCAAACTTTTTATAATATTCAGTTAACTTACATGTGTATGAACCATAAAAGAAAGAAAAAGAAAGAAAAAGAAACAAAAAAAACAACTGACTTTCTTCAGAAAATAACAATAGAAAAAAGGTGGTTGCTCTTATAACAACTGAATTAGTCTTTTTCAACAGCGTGAGATAAAGCTACACCGTCATTCACAGTACTCTCAGTCAATTATCTGAATCACATGACTTAAAAAAAAAAAGTTTCATTGGTGTTGAGTTTGGTAATAAATAACACCAAGTAATATCCATTTTGATAGTATATTTTCGACTAGACATCATGAAATATTGGTATCTTAAATGAAGAAAAAAATTTTATGAGCATAATTATTTATTCTAAATAGTTCTGTTTGATAAGTATTATTTGAAGTTTCATGTAGTCCACACAGACTTCAAGAGTTCATAATTTGAATATTTTAGGTTTTATACCTTCTCTGCTATAATAGCATTGAGAACTTTTTCATGCACTTTTCTTATTGGCATTTTGCTGGTTTCCCTTTATATATATTTTTTTACAATTGCACAGAATATTATATTTTACTTAAGACAATGTTGCAGTTCAACACGTTAACTATAGTGCCACAGGGACTCCCAAAGGAATATCTTGTCAAACTATTCTCCAGTAAAGGACTGATTTTAGTAATAAGGTTGTGAAGAGTGCTTTTACTAGCGAAAACCACACAGGTATTATAATGCTGACAAACTCTTTGGATTTTTTTTTACAAGGTTCAGTTGAAAAGTTCATAGGTTGATTAAGATACTATCATGGAATTAGACCAAATAAAATTTTTTTTTTTTACAGAACCCCCTTGCACTTCATCCATTAGTGTTGCATTGCTTGAATCCCATGAGTCAAAACAGTTATCAACAGCAAATATGACAGTATATTAACTTTTCAGGCCACCTTCATGCATAGAAAATGCTGTTGCCATATTAAGAATACAAAAGAGTTCAATTGTCTGAACAAAATTTAGAAATGTAAATTGTTTTGCTATCAAATTAAAACATTAGATTATATTTTTCAATCTGCTCTTATGATATTGATTAATCAATGAAAATGATCAAGTCTAAAATAATTGGGTTCTGTCTTGTTGACCAGCTGGAAAAAAAAATTTTTTTTTGACTGGAAGAAGCAGCAAAATACCTATCAAAATTTCCATACAAAGATAAAAAAAAACAAACAACAAACAAACAAACAAAAACAAACAAACAAACTACAGATCCTTACAATTGATATTACAAAAAATATTTGAATAAAAACTTCTAACAGGGTGGGTAGCTGGAACGATCAAGCTTGCTCAGCTGGCAAACCAACACAAGTATTTAAAGACATGTAATGAATGTAATTATAAATAATGTGTTAAACTATTCTCATCAGTGGGGGGAAAAAAAAGAAAAAGGAAATCGATACATTTGAAAAACTAAAATGACCTAGATAAAGAAAGAGAGAAAAAAAGGCCTAAAATTTAAAAAAAAAGAGATATAGAAAGAAAGGGAGCAAGAGAGTGACTTAATTCTTTATTTTAAAACATTTCTAACATTTTAACTTGAAATAAAGAAATATGGTTACCTATGTGTAAATATATAGACATTAATGCTTTCAGTTTAAATTTGATGCATAAATGGTTTTTGATCCAAGGAAAATGATAGGCACACTGGGATAATTGTTACAAAATAGAAAAATATTTTATCATGCATTTAAGAAATAAACACTTATTACCACATTACCAAACAGAAATACTTTTTTTTTCAATAGTTGTTATAACTATTTGTTTGTTTCATATCCAAAAGATTAATTTTAATGTCATGTCAACCTGACTAGGGTTATTTTATGTCTAGAGTTTAGAGAATTGCATGGTGAGTCCATATTTTTTTCTCAAGGGTAGTCTAAATAAAATAAGCCACAACAAATAGTTGATTAAAAGAAAAAAGAAAATAGCTATTTTCTCCATAACAAAAATTTAAATAAAAATAATTTTTCATAAGCATGCAAAGATTTATACATCAATTTAAAATATTATAAGTAAAAGGTAACTGGACAAGATAAGATTTTTTTTTTTAGTTCCAAAATCTTTACTAAGAAAAATAGAAAATATAGGTCATATTCCAAGTTAATCTCTTTTTCTATTATCATCAGAATTATTATCATTTTACTCCTTGAGGGGTTTTCACTGAAGTCTGAGTGACAGCAAGTCTTTAAGACTCTTCTCCGTATTCTAGCTGATTTTAATAGAGCTGTAGTCTGGATGGTCTTGATTCTTACTTTGATTTGCAATTCTTCCAATCCTTTTTCCAAGGATACCTACTGACAAGATCCAAGTATTCATCTATTTTTTTTCACTTATTTTCACTATGATCCACTGGAATGACAAAGTCCACTAAATTTTAGTCTCTTGTACAAAAAATTAAGATTGACAAGCCAAATATTAAAAAATAAATTAATTTGAAAGAAAATACCCATTAAAATTAATAATGGTAATCAATATTTCATCTAAAAATAAAAATTAATACAAGATTGTTTTTCCTATTATTTATGCATATCAAATAGACCTTGTAAATAATTGAGAATATCATCAAGATGAACTGATTGCATAGATTCCCTTGATTCTCTCTCTCCATCCTTCCCTATTGGCCATCACTTTTGGCAAGTTCTTTAGCTTTTTTATGGACACTGGGTGTTGATGAATGAAATATTTTACTGGTCAGCCAACACTGGTGTATCCATGTGTAGGGGTCCAAAGAAAAACATTGTTTATGAGTTTGTCCCTGCTTCTCCAGGACTATCAAACATGCTCCTTTAAAGATGGAAGTAACTAGGGAAGAAGGTTAGAATATTTTAGAAACTAAACCACTAAAATAGATTTACTAATTTGAGTAGACTAAAAGCATCCAACAGATATATGAAGACTTTTGTAAGTAAATATACTTATCATAAATTAGGAAAGAGTAGCTTAAACAACAACAAAAAATACACAATCAATTGATTTAATCCAATAACAAAATCTATAGAAATTTGTCTAAATCAGTCCGAGCCAAACTGTGAGCCACAGCGCTTTTGAATGACCTGCCTTATTTCAAGAGGAAAATAATGTTAAAAATTTTCTTTGTTTAGTTTCATTTTCACTTGTTCATGCACACATACTCACTCAAATAGGCTTTGTGAATTCAAATGAATAAATTAGAAACCAAACTGACTACTTTTATGTACATTTTGATTATGCATTTTTATATTAAAATGTTACCTCTTAATTTAATAGTGACATATTTAGTTGTCAGATTTTTAAATATGCACCTGTAATTTAAAGAAAATTAATCAAAACATTGATTCAAAGATTATGAAACTAATTCACTCTTCTTTGATACACGCATCATGTTCATTTTGAATACACTGATTTTTCAATCATTCATTTTTTACTTTTAATTATTTCATAATGTATCACAGCAATATTAATATGTTAATATTATACCAAGACTAATTCTTTTAGGGTCTTTTTACTGAAGAGAGGGGGAAACTGGAAAACTTATTTCTAAGGTAGATGCTTACATGTTCGGTTTTCTGTAGTGAAAATGGTTGCAATAATTTCAATGAAAATTTATCTTGAAATTTTTTTTAATGATGAAACAGGTCTCATGTGGCCCACTTCTTGAAAAAGGTTGCCCATGCCTGTTCTAAATAGCGCATTTTAATTGCTTATCATTCTACCATACACATATATAATCTATAATAAACTTTTATATCACTAAGATTTCACAGGTTAACTCTGAACTTAAAAATTCCAATTGGAAAAAAAAAAAAAAGAAAAAGAATTTCCAGTCGAGCCACAGAAGTTCTGAAGGCCAGCCTTGATTATTCGCTTTTGTTAGCCGATTTCATTTTTGATATGTATACAAGGCTATATTAAGTAAAAGTCTGGTAGTAACACAACTAAAGTCTTTGACTGAAGGCAGGCATGTAGGGGCCTGAATTAAACTACAATTGAGAAAATTGTTAAAAAATGTACTTGGTGCTGACATATGAGTAACTACACTTATAACCAGGAATGATTTTTTCTTTTTAATTCTTTTAATTCAAAGTTGATCTAAAAGAATATAACTTTGATCTATGATTTAATTGTTCAGATTTGGGATATTTGTTCAATGAATATGGTAAACATTTGATCAAATCTAGAAATAATATCAAAATGCCATTATTTTTTTACATATCAAGCAATGTTACATGAAAAGATTGTCCCAGAGAGACAGTTGTAGTACATGATACAGTTTTATTGTCAAGAGTATGAATATATTTTTAAGAAATAGATTGCTGTGATTTAAAAATTTCATGGTTCAATTGGTTTTTTTTTTACATGTAGTCCAATTAAAACCTGGCAGAGATTATTCAACGAATATCTTTAGTTTCTTATGTGCATCCTTTCACTATGAAAATACAGCATGGAATTATATTGTTAAAATATATTTTAAGATTTATCATTTGTTTAAATCTCCTAAGGCAATGTAGTATTATAAACAAATGGCTAAAGAGTTCATGGAATTCAATCTCTCTTCCACTTTACAAGTGATATGCTTGATCTAGCACTTTGAGATCAGGTCACCAAGCGGTGAGCCCAGAAGATGACCAATCTGAATTCAAAGTAGGAGTAGAGTGTTCTGTGAATTGCAGTGGTTTTTTTTCCCCTTATCAATAAACTCTTATAGATAAGGTTGGTTGATTATCATCTGTGCTCCTGTTACAGATGTGAACATCCCCAAAGGTTTATGCTTTTAATCTGGAAGTTTTAACTTGTCAAAAGTCAAACTGTGCTCTTTTATTTCAATTAGTTTTGATTTTAATCTTATATATTTATTAGTGTAGGCTTTTTTAAAACCAAATTAGATACTTGTATGGTGGGGGTATATTATCTCCAAAACAGGGCAGTAAAAGAAGGAATAGAAATAAAAATGATGTGATAACCTCCCACCAAACAACAAAAAAAACAAAAACAAATGAAACTTCCATATTAAAGAATATTTTAAATATTAAAATATTCGGCAACCATATAAAATAGTGTCTTTTTCTATTCATCCAGATTCAAACTGAATGAATGTCTTAATTTTTGGTTAGGTTAGGTTATTTTTGTATATCATGGGATCTTGTGAATCACCCTGTTTTTTGTTTTTCTCTTGGTGGTTGGGGTTAAAATGAGGAAGTGCTATCCCTTGAATAACAAAGAAGCTACCATGTGGTGTTTATTGACCATTTCTTTTTGCTTCTATGGCCTCATTGACTGGACAGATAAAGAAACAAATGGTCCTAACACAAAAAGTCAAGTTATGTTTTGTGTGTTCCCATTCCCAGCCAACAAATAGCAATCCCCTCTAACCATATTACAGCCACTCATTTGCTGACAACACAACAGATATTCAGTCAAGTGAAAGTACAACAGCAACTAAAGATCCAGTTTTTGAAGTAGTCTTAAAAGTTTAACTTGAGTATTTTCTTCATATTCTGTGAAATAAAAGGCAAATAATGTGTGAAAATTAAGATTATGAGTATGATAAAAATCATAGAAAAAAACCTTCAAATATTATCAAAATTACTTTGTTGCTCAGGATCTTTCTAGCTTTATTGATGAATATTTTTGTAAAAGTTTAAGAAACTTTCTGATTGATTTATGTAATTACATTTTGTTTTCTGATCAATAAGAAATAACTGATTCCAAGTAATAAGTATATTTGCTAATTAGCGGATATAACTAACAAGTCCCTTGCAAAAATCTATTCAATAATTGTAGGTTAGTAGTAATTTAGGTTACCATATGCCTGCCTCCAGTCAAAGACTTCAGTTGCAGAGCTGCCAGGCCTTTATTCAGTATTGCCTAGTGTGTTTGTCAAATTATCAATTAATTGGCTGCTTTCTGAGTATTGTTAATGGAATACTCTAATATTAGGCAGATACATTTAGATAACAAAAAAAAGAAAAAAAAAAAAATGCAAGGCTTTATTATTAAAAAAAAAATCACAATAAACAATATCATTCACTTTAAAAACTAGTATATCAAATATATGTAACAATAAATATACAGAATCAACCTACATATGCTTTATATACTGTAATTATTGGCTAAGTCATAAACATGAATTTAAATCTATAATGTAAAATAATGAAAATAAACAAAACAAAAACAATCAACTACATCCTTGAAAATGACCAATAACATTTAAAAGCACTTCAGAAAAAGTTTGAACAATTTGAAAATAAGCTTGAACCAAATATACATAGGCTTGTGTGAGGATAAAAAGAAAAACCTATAAAAACGAATCCTGACTGTGGTCTTGCATATATGAGAGAGCGCAAGCTTGATTTATTCTCAAATGATTATAATGCAAACTTATTTATAAGCTTACAAAATTCTGTAATATCTAAAATTTCAAAATTAATAAACTTAAAAAAAAAAACAAAAAAACAAAAAAAAAAAAAAACTATATATAAAATAAATAAAATAAAAAGGAAAAAAATAATCTTTAAGGAAAAAAATTTATAACATAGGATGAATTTTTTAAAATTGATTTATTAATATAAACAAACTTTTTAAGAAACTAATCTATAAAACAATTGTTTACAGAAATATAATTAAAGTAACATTTTTATGTAGCTGCTCCTAGTATTTTTTTTTTTAAAAAAGAAGACTAAATTTATAATGTTAATATAATCAATAAATTTGCTCTTGTCTATCATTTGATTGAAATAAGCAAGTCAATAAGGCATTTCCATCTAAATAACACGGAAATACAGCTTTTCAAAACTGATGATTGTAAATAAATAATACAATGAAAAAAAAAAAAAAAAAAAAAAAGTCAACATAAATAAAAACAAATTATAAAGAACATCTAAGAATGACAGCTAAAAATAGATAAAAATGATAATTGTAAAGGAAATACTCTTCAGATCTTACAAGGTAGTTGATAAAAGAAAATGCCAATTGTTGGGTAATAACACAGCTATACTACTGCAGTAGTCATACAATGAGCACAAGAACTGAGACGCCATAGCAAAAGGAGATGAAGGAGGGGGAGAAAGAAAAAAGGAAAGTGATAAATGTTAGTATTATATCTGAATATATTTGGTTAGCCATATCAATGTGCTTTTAACATATGTTGGACAGTAGATAGCAAAAGAAATGTTTTCAGCATTGAGAGATAATAGGCCATTCTTATTCTTATCTATTAAAAAGAACTGCTATAAATAAGCATACTGTAGTCAAAAGATTTTGTCCAAGCTTTGTAGTGTCCAGTAGTGAACTAACTGCTAAAGAATCTATCAATTTAAAGAATAGATTCAAGAAAAGGTGTGTGTGTATATATATATATATATATATATATATATATAGTACTAATCAGTAAATTATTCTGGGTATGTCACTAAACAACATTTGATATGAGGCTGTAGTTCTAGAGATCTGGGGAATGTGGAATAACAATTCATTACCATTATTCTCAGATCCATTCTGACCTGGAGGGGTAGAACCTGTTAGGATCCCATCTAGGCTCAGGTTGATGTGTTTAAAAACTATATTAAAAAGAGTAACTTGAAGCTATAATTGTTTACTAAGGATTATAATTATTAGTTACTAGAAACTATATCTGTGTACAAACATAATTATTATGAAATAGAAATTATTAAAACCATATAATTGTGCATGAATTATTGGTATTAGGAATACTTTAAACCATACAACTGTGTGCAAATTATTTGTATTAGATGAGAATACTTGATATCATAACTGCAAAAAGTCTCTTAAACTACACAAATTTAAATATGATGTACAATGCACACAATTCCTAACCACTAGGTATAAAATAGCCCTAGATGGGTTGACATCCCATTAAAGTCAATTAATCAAGCACTAATTAGTCAATATAAATTGCTATTTATCAATTCTGCATGCATCTCTAAAGAATATTTTCACTATATATATATATATATATATATATATATAAAATTTCTCATCTTGTTTGTTATAGTCATAGTTTGGCCAGTATACTCTCTGGCCTTCTTCAGGTACCTTTAATATTTGTTTACGTTTTTAGAATTTCTAAGCGAACATTTATTCAATCTATAGAAAGCGACAGTTCAGATTTTACCATGCTTACTCAGAGACATACGAGTTGTGTATGGTAAATTTATCCCAGGTAAATTATTTGTAGATAAATTCAGAATCTAATCATTGCTTTTAAGAAAAGAAAGTTAAAAGGGTAAAAGTTAGAGAAACCCTGTATTATAAAGGAGAATTAATTTGATACAATGAATTCACATAGTGTGACAGAGTCACCTTGTCAGCTGTGTGACACTGCTCTTTGTATTGTACTTTATTTGTAGCGCCTTGTACTTTTTGCACATCTGCTTGTGCTATGATGCCAGAACCCAAACATTGTTGCATTCTGCAAATACATACTCCAGTGAATGCTGCCCAGTAGACTGTGGTGTTTACAAGGTTAAAGAAAAAGACAAGAGAAAATGGTTTCAAGGACTGGACTTATTCACAGATGAGGATGTGTACTTCATTTTGGAACTCTTACATGACTGCTATTCTTACCTTTGGTATGCAGCATGACTTCTAGCTTGCTATTGCTACTAATACTAGGACCACTAACAACACTCTCCCACATCTTTCTGGACACTGCCAATGAACTCACTTCTCAAGAAGTCTCTTGGCTTTTATAGTCTTTGCCAGGGTAGTCAAACATTCCAGTATATTTTGGATCATTTTACCCAACTCAAGAAACAGGAAGTTTTCTTTCCTGCTGGTAACTTTAAGTTTGTGAGGTTGCTTCCTTCAAACCTTTATTGATCTACTAGCTGGCAAGGCAGGTAGGTGAACTACTTCCTCTTCCCTCGTCTTGTCACATACATATCTAAACCAAAGGTCCAATATCACATTAAATCTTGTTTAGTTACTTTTGCTGTTATTTTGTCAATTTGTGCTTGTCATGCCACTTCTGCTTGTTTTGCTCGATTCTACTACCTGACCCAAGGATTGAACACACATCCACCAGGCAAAATGTAAGGCTTTCCTGCTCTAAGATTCTTCGATGTATTCAACTCCATACAAAGCCTATTAAGAAAGTTATCAGAACATAGTATATGCACTGATTCTTTAGAAGGCTCATGACTAGCCTTTTCTCTCAATATGATCAGCTATACTTGATTTCATAGACTCTTCTCAGACAAAAGTTTTATAACAATCTTTCAGTTTTATCTTTACATAATATTGTCTTTATATTCCTTACCAAAATAGCATGAAATGTTATAGCATTAGTCTTATTCTTATTTGATGAAGGCATAATATAAATATGAATAATCATATTATTAAGGCAATTCATAAGTTTTTTTTCTTTTGAAGTTTAATTTCTGTATGTAATTTATGCCTTGCAGCCCATTTTCTGAGTGCATTGTATATCACTAAGAAATAAAAGTTTACATAGTATATGATGTAGATAATTTGCATACTGCTTTTAATAAAACCAGGTTTAATAATTAATTATTTGGGGGTTATTGATTTTTAATATTTTTTTTTATTCTCAAATGTATTAAAAGCAATCCTATATATAATCTTTACATAGAAATAAAAATGAAATAGGTGTCACGTTTTTATATGCATTCGTATTTAGTTTCATTAGTCTTTCAAATATATTTTCTGATATTAAAACTTAAATACTTGTACTTGGTGAAAGGCCGATATTTTTGCAAATATTCATAATAACCTTACATTGTGCATACATTATTTTTGAAAGACCTCCCTATTTTATCTATTCATAGTTATCATTCCTAGATGTCAATTTGTTTTCATTTATTTATACATATTTCTTCTTTCATTATATTATTTATCAAAGAAAAGATAAGTTTTCCAGCAGGTATGGGTTGAGTTGGGTTATGGACCCAGCCTGCTACCACTGCACCATCCACAGTAGGTATGGGATCAAAATTTTCCATTTGGTCCAATGAGCATGTATACCATAATTTGGTCATTTTTATATCAACCTGTTGGAGGTTATTGATATTTTATAGAAGATCGACAAACACTTCCCAATTATTAATGTAGATGTATATGTGCAAAGATATTCAGCAAGGCACCAGTTTTTAACTGTGTAGTCAGGTTAAAAAAAAAAAAAAAGACATAACTTGAACATACACCATTCTTTTCATATATATATAAGTGAAAGAAAATATTTGAAGGGCATATCATAACAGCAAATTAATGCATTTCTTGGGAGCTAATTGAACAAAAAAAAAAAAAATTTTTTTTAAATATATTTGATCCTATGAAATATTTGCAACTTTAGCACATATAAATAAATAATGGAAATGAATCCAACAATATGGAGAAAATAGAAAAATAAAGTAATCCAAAAGTGATGAATTTATCATGAAGCAAAGTCAATGTTAAAACATTTGTTTTAGCAAACCTTCATCAGGACTTTAAGATGGTCAAACAAGTGTTGATAGAACACTATGAATGTTTTGATAAAATACAAAAACAGGGGAGAAGAAAAAGATACATTTAAACATCCTAACCTGTGCCAATTATGAGATTGTTTTTCAAAAAAGAATGCCGATTGAATGGTTATATAAATTTTCTTTTCCTCCTTTTACTGTATTTTATCAAAATATTCATTATTGTTCTATAAACATTTGTTTCACCATCTTAAAGTCCTGATGAAGGTTTATTAAAACCAAAATGTTATAAGGTTGACTTTCATTCATAATAAATTCATCACTTTTAGATTACTTTGTTTTTATATAACACATATGCAAGAAAGAAAATATTTAAAAAGGGGTAGATCATAATAGCACATTATTGAATTTTCTGTAAGTTAAGTGAACAAAAAGGACTGCATATATTTTTGACTCTAGACTAAATATTGATTGAAGGCAGGATCAATCACAATATACGAACTTAAAAATGACTACAATATAACAAAATCCTGCTAAAATTTCATCTGTAAAAAAAAAAAACAACAAAAAAACAAAACAAAACAAAAAACAAAAACAAAACAAAATCAAACAAACAACCCCCCCCCGAAAAACTGATTATTCATGCTAATGAATTGAATGTGCTAACATGAGGGATGTCTAAAAAGGAAAGTGCAAACATTTACTAATCTAAATTGTCTATTACAACAGAAGGCATTTGAAACATGTTACCAGCACTACTATGCTACTTTTCCATGTAGTCTCCATCAAGATTAATGCATCTGTCCTCATTAATGCATAAATACCACTTTAAAGAACATGGTGTGAAGTCAAATGTTATTTAGTTAATTGATTTGAAATCTGACAAGATGATACTATCTGATATTCCAACTTATAAGTTTATAGACCATAAACTTTGAAAGTTCCACAGCCACATCACAAAATCAGGAAAAAAAATAAAAAAAATAAATAAAACAAGTCATTCCTTTGAGATCCTACCAATAACTCTTCAGCACCTCCTTGAAAATATTGGCTTAACATTACTAAGATTGAATGCTAAATGATGAATAGGAGAATTTTAAACAGGAACATTTTGTTGGAATCAAGCACAAAACTGATTTTATCAGATGTTTTATCAGCAACATATTAAAAGGAAACAGAAAAGAAACAACAAAAAAAAAAAAACAAAAACAAAAAACAAACTAAGATGAGTCAAAGTTTAATGAGATCTATTAATATTGGCTTAGTTTGGTCCAAGAACAAATGAGTGGAAAGAGAGTAGGAAGATTATCAATCTTTCAAGGGAGGGAGGGGTTACCCACCTTGAAAAAAAAAAAAATCAGCATTTTAAATTCTGCTTTTTTTTTTTTTTTTTTTTAATTTAAATTTTTTATCTGGGCTCAAACACTCACCTCTGGCACCAATAGGTAGCTATAAAATTACCTCAGTCACTATGCGACAGGTCTAATGACACTGAATATCAAGGACAAGAAAATTAATTAAGGTTACAAGAAAAATGGATGTTGATTTCAAGAGAGAAAAACTGTCTAAATATCATTTTTTAAATTTATTTATATCCAAGCCAATCAACAATTCCTTCCTGGATTTGATCAATGCAAGGTCTATGGCAGAAAATAATTACCTCTGATATTTAGATAATAGAGAGCACATTTTACAGAAACTGAAAGCAAGTTCAATCCTACAATCAATCTTTATTCCAATAAGACAATCGGATTCTTTCCCAACTTCCTCTAGAAATTCCCTCCTCCACAATAATCAGGTTTTACAAGCATAATATGCTTTGCCCCAATTTTCAAATTGGTCTTTCTTGCTATGAGACTCACAAATCAAGCACTTATAATAATACCTCCTTTTCTGTATATAATCTTTTATTAAATGATTGATTAACTTTAATATCATATCAATCAGTCTAAGGTTATTTTATGCCAAGAGATTTGGGAGTTGTCTACATTATATGCCTATATTTCCATTTATTGTGTAGTTTCTTAATTTTTTTTGTACAGTTATATCAAATTTTCCTGTTTAATGAATAATTTGCACATCACATGGTTTCAAGTAAGTATTTCTATTTAATAATAATAATTTGTTAGCATAAATGGTTCCAAGTAACTAATAATAATAATCCTTAGTAAACAATTAGAGCTTTAAGTAACTTAATACAAATCATGTACACAGTTATATGGTTTCATGTATTCTTATCCAATACTATTAATTTTTAGATATATCCGACTCATAGATAGGACCATAATAGGTACTATTACTCCAGGTCAGAGTAGCAATGAAGAGGTACTTCGTAATCACCAGAATTGGAGCCATATTACCCTGGGAGAAGGAAGGAGAGTCTTAATCTCCTGCACGAGATACATTGGTATATTCTAAACCCCACTGACAGGGCAGTTATATTAAAAGTATACATTCTATAGTACATTTCTTCCATGTGAAAATCAGATTTCCAATTGATGCATCTTCAACTGCAAATATCATATTGATAACAGGCTTCTGTAAAGCCAAAAAGTGTGTGTGTGTATATATATATATATATATTACACACACACACACACTTGCTCAAGAAAGTAACTGTAATACATTTAACGAGATAGAGCATCCTACCACCTTTTTATTGACAAATAATAATGGCAGAATCAGTACTTTCATTTTCCTTACACAATAGCAGAACTGATACAACTGGTTTCTTAAAACTCAAGAACCAAATTACAATACTGCATGGTATTACTAATAATAGAGATAGAAACATGTTTGACCATATATTCAATAGTATGTAAAGTCTTGTTCACAGAGGAATGGCATTGAGAAATAGTATTCATTAAACATGATTTTAAAAATGTCTGTGTGTGTGTGTGTGTGTATTGACCAGTCCATTAGCATAATGGTTAAAATGTTTGCCAATGGTCCAGAAGACTAAGGTTCAATCCCTCATTGACCTATACAAAAAAAAGGTATTTAATGCCTCTTTGCTTAACACTCAGCATTCTAAGGTACAGTTTCTTTGTTTACAGGGATATCAACCTTTGTGAGTTATCTAAGATACAGATCAAGGATAAGTGGACCAACCCAGTTAAAGGAGTTAGCACCCTCTTCTCTAGCTCAGTGTAGTAGTTATTGAAAAGGGAGCCTTCAGGTCACCCTCAACTATGGTCGGCCAACTTATTTATATAAAGTATCAGTGATAACGAGAAACCAGAAATTTGCATATGTTACACACCAATTGTTTAACACTGATCTAGCATCAAACTTGTGCTTGCTTCTGAAATTGGAAAAAAAAAAAAAAAAAAAAAAAAAGTGTTGAAAGGTCAACATTTTTCTTCCAACACTGAAGTTGACATGCACAGATCAAATGTAAACTTGTTTTGTAGTATTATAAAGCTTACTTTAATCAACCCTCATAATTTTGAAGTGAAATTTACTTAATTTTGATATTAGTTGCATGATTTTTTTCAAATTTGAGGCCCTATTTCTCAATAAATCTCCATGTAATATGAAGTCTATAAAGCACTTGATTTTATTAAACTGAGAACAATGATGCATCCTCAAAATAATCTTTCAAACTAAAATTTTTGATGATGAAGAAAAAAAAAAAAAAAAATTTAATTTACATTTTTATTCAGTTTATAGTGAAAAGTTATTTGAATCATTTCAGATACTGAGTTTTCTAACATACGGAAAATATTAAAAATATTACTTCGATTACTACATCTGTCCCATGATAGTTGCTTTATTTAATGTACAAAATTCATATGCAATTGTAATAACTATTATAGGACAAGGGTAGTATTTTATAAAGATGATCAATAGATTTGGCTTAGAAAAACATGTTGATAAACTAAATATGCTTCCTATTGATACTGAGATTTTATCAATTTGACAAATCTTGGTTCATCATCAATATAAAAAAAAGTTAAGAGGTTCCAGGATCAAGCAGAAGTGGAATCTACATGAATCTGGCTTGGTTTGTTTAAACTTTGTGGGTTATCTAATGCCAAAGCCATCCTTATAGAAGAACAACAGGAAGAGGGATAATGGGTTCATACCTTTCTTAATGGTATTAGTCTGAAAGTGATAATAGCATAACTGGAGTTTAAACTCTTACTTCAAGGCTGCAGTTCACCATTTTGGCTATGACACCATGAGGACTCCCACACTGATGTCAAACTAACAAAATTTGGTAGCATTGTGAGGTACTGCTAATTAGTTGGTTTGGTTTTATGGCATATCAACCCTTGTAGGTTATTTAAAGCTAAATTCTGCTTATACATTTATATATTTATTAAATATATACAATGTATGAAGGAAATAATTTGTCGGTAGAATTATGAGAGTTCTTTTCTTTGCACAGTTAAATGGTGTAAGTATTGTTATGTAATACTGACAATTTAATTTAGCATCGGTCATTTGTTTGCACACAGTTAAATTGTTTCAAGTATAGAAAGTTATTAAATATTTCAATATGACTGAAGCGTCATGTACAGATGCAATTAAGTGTCATATCTAGGACACTTGCTGGGGGGTGTGGCTTCCCCTTATGCAGAGATGCAATTGACATTCTACAGCCCAACCGACTGGGCTTGCTATTGCTGGGAGTAATTGTTTGGTTGTTATGTTTCAACTTCAAAACCATACCTGTCCCAACAATTATTATCTTAGAAAGACTTTATTGGAGGTATTGCTGCTGTTTATGCAGTAGCAATTGTATAAATTTATTCATCTATAAATATCATAAGCCAGCATTCTTGGTGGAATGGTTATTGTAAGAAGTGGACTTTGTTATCCAAGTTCAAATTCTAAATGAGGCAATTTGCATTTCACATAGTGCCAAAACTCTTGGAAAAGGTATGAATCCAACTGGTCTCCCTCCAGCTATGGATAAATAGTAGCACAGATTGGGTTATTTAACCTTGGCATGGCAACAGGTCTAAGAGAAAGAAAGCTGGTGATGGATGGGCTTTGCCAGGCTTTTCCTGCCCAAGACACATTATGTGAGTAGCACCACTACAAGAAAACCAGGTTACAGGATAAGTTTTCTCTTTAAATATTATTTCATACAGTGCAGTTATTATTTTTAAAAAGTCAAATTTAGAAAACAAAAAGAATCATTTTTTGTATTTTTAAAAAGATACTAATTAATAAAAATTTGTTGAGAAAATTTTAATTCAGATCAGGATAGAAATTAAATTTCATCAAATTCCAATTGCATAATTATGTCATATAATCAATACTTTTATTTTAAAATAAATGCCAAAATCTTAACTAACCCAGGGCTAAAAACCTTTCAGATAATCATGCAAAAATTTGTATACTTACATTTATTTGACACATGCATAAGTGTATTATAATGTAGTGAAGAAATGCATTTACAATTTATTGTTGAACGATTATACACTTTTTGTTTTCATATAATCTGTAACACTTAAGATAACTTTTACTAAAATGTCACAAGTATATTTGTTTTTTGTCAGTAACATTTAAGGGAGATAACCATTAAATACTAATTAGAGTTTACTTTCATTTACCTATTTATCAGCAAATCTATAAAAATGTGACTGAATGGGTTACAGAGTTATTCTAGTTCAAAATGATAGGTAGACACCGATTTTGTCTCACCTCACTGGCCTAAAAAGCATTCCATGCTTTTTCTGAGTTAATGAATTCATGCTAAAATCCCCTATGATTTGGAACATATTTTCCCCAGATCCTCTACCACAGATAAGATATAACACAAGGTCAATTTTTTAAGCAGAGTACAGCTGGTTTGAATTTAGAGTTTTCTTCTCAGTTGGTTGCCTTACCAAGGCTAGAGGACCCAGTCTGCCCTCCTGTTTACACAAAGCTAGATGGGAAAATAGATGAATTCATGCCTTTTTAAAAGGTATTAGTGTGAAGTGAAACACAAACAGCTTTGTCCAGAACTTGAAGTCTGATCATTGTGTCTATTTCCTAAAATGATAACTGTGCAAGCCCTCCCCCAAAATGCTTTGGTATGGACATGTTTTTGAGGGTCTGCTGAAAAGTTCATGTGATGACATATCTGCTATTGATAACATTTTTTGTTACCAATGTGATCTAAGTACTGCAACATTGATGGAAGAAGTGTGTGGACTATGAGGGTGGAGGACTTGAAAAATAAACCTCATTTGATCCCATTCCATGAACTTTTAAGGTGACTCTTATATACTAATAGATGTAAAGCAAAAAACCCAAAAAACCTGACTTTTTTTATAAAGCTTAATGGATAAACTTGCCATTAAGAAATTTTGAAAAGGCATCACTAATCTTAAAATAGTCCCCAAAAGTTAATAGTAGCAAAGATAGTTCAAATGAAACACTGCAGTTTTGTTAAGATCAATGACAAATCAATGCTGGTCTGAAATACTTGCCAAAAATGACAATCAAAAACCATCCACTTTTTCTTCTCCCCCCTTCTTTCACTTATAATCTGCAAACATTTTATATAGTCCATTAACTATAATCTTAAAAAAAAAAAAAAAAAAAAAAAAAAAAAATTTATTTATATAAATGTTACACAAGATAAGAAATGAATTTGAGTCTTTCCATGGAACATGTGTCACAGGACAGAGGTAAAAGAAAAAAAATTTATTAATGATATAAATGATTTGTAATGTGTATTAATGTGACGAGATGCCAAAATTGGTTTATTTCAAATATCTACATGGAAAGGACATTATTTGATTGATATACAGGGGTCATTCCATAAATAAGGTGAATTTTGCCGAAACCATTGGCAATAGGAAGCACAGTTTAGTTATACTTTTTCAAGGAAATCAATAATGAGGGGTCCTCTCGTGTTCCAGAAGACTGTCAGTATCACCTTTACTGACTACTGCATGGAATATCTTTTCTACTTGGGTTTAGTGTAGAAAACCCATATTTAGCCAATTTGTAAACATTTTTTGGACTAAAACCTACTTCTTCATACACATCACATATTCTCCTGTAAATTTGACATGCTTTGTACTTCTCAGCCACTAAAATAATTTAATGTCCTCTGTTTAATTCTGTTTGAATAGCCAAAATACAAATATTTTTGCAAGAGGCTCTCTTTTTGATAGCTACTACACTGAGGTGTAGGCGAGGGTGCTACTCCTTTCCCTGGATTGCTCCACTTTACCCTTGATACATACCTTATATTGCTGAGCGTTAAGTAAGGAGGTATCAAGTACCATTATTAAAGTCTTTGGTATGACGCGACCTGGGATTGAACCCAGGTCTCCTGGGCCATTGGTGCATACTCTGCCCACTAGGCCAATGAGTCAGTAGAGTATATTTACTACATCAATAGATTGATTTTAATGGCATGACAACCTGTCTAGGGTTATTTTAGGCCTAGAGATTAGGGAATAGCACTTATATTTACATTTTCTGCATAGTTTTTTTGAACAATTATAAATCAACTATTCCTACCTAATACTAAAAATTAGATGGTTTCAACTATTTCTAATTTAATCATCATTTGTTTGTACACATTTATGGTTTCAAGTATCCAATTGAATACAAATAATTTTCAAATGGATGTATATTTATTTGACCCATGAGATGAGACCCTAACAGGCACAACCACTTTGGGTCAGAGTGGACCTGGAAGTAATGACAGTGAAAGAATATTTCACATTTCAAAACCCCCAGAACTGGAATCTCACCATCAGATGCAGTTTAGTGTCAAACCCAGAAAATACAGTTAGCATATTTTAGTTCCCACTAACAAAGCTTAGATCAAAAGTGATTATTATCATTATTATCATTATTATTATTATTATTATTATTATTATAATAATAATAATAATTCCTAACATGTTTATATTTCAAACATTATTTTAAAGTCATAGTTCTAGAAATTATCTTCAAGGATAGTTCTGTATACATCTGACATCTAAAAGGAATATTTCGAGATGGGAGTGGGGGAAAAAAAAAACAAACAAAAAAAAAAAACAAAAAAAACAACAACAAACAGAAACATACACAATTTCAATGAATATTGTAAGAGTGTTAATCTTAAGATTTTGGTTCAAAATTGTAGGCTGAGATGGTCACTTACTGAACTGTTTAAGCAAAAGATAAAACCTTATAAATACTAGTTTGTATTCATAGCTAACCTACTTTGATTTATTTGAAGTTTATAGGCTAACTCACAAACTATTGTATTGTCAAAGGATTATGCATTTATCTTTCATGGAAACTCATAACACTGTAGACATGGTAACTTCACAATGTTCAAGATTCAGTTTTAATATATAACTGATCATTCATCAATACTTAAATTATATATAATTCAACATTAAAAAATATTCAAACATTAACTACATCATATAGATTTGAAACAGAAAACAAATGAAAATAGAATGTTTAAAATTTTCATGAATAATTAACTCTAAAAGGACAATTACAGACACAAAACCTGGAATTACACTGCCAAAATTCAAATGCCGCTCGATGAGGACTGATATGTCTGAAATCTGTAGCAAAGGTATATGAAATAATAAAAAACCTAAATATCAAATTTGAAATCATTTGCAGACTTATCTTAAAATATAGATTACATTCCTGATTTATAATCATTTATATTAATATAAAATTTTTAGGGTTATCGGGGGAACTAGTAAGTCAAATAGAAGCATTTAGGTTGATTAATTTTAATAGAATATCAAACCTGTCTGGGTTTATTTTATGACTAGGTAAGGGAATTGCATACATTGTATGTTTATATTTTTTTGTATAGTTTTAGTTTGGTTTTTTTTGTACAAAATTATATCAAGTATTCCTATCTAATACAAATAATTTGCAAATGGAGCTATTTGATCTATAAGATAGGGCCTTAACAGGTACTACCATCCAGGTCAGAGTGAACTTGGAAGTAATGGCAATGAAGGGGTACTTCCCACATCTTAGAACTGGAGCCTCACTATCAGATGCAGTTTCGTGTCATACCCAAGACACTCCTATCAGGGATACAGACAGCTTATTCTAAGCCCTGCCAACAGGGCAAGAAACAATTTGGGTGTTAGTGATACTGGCCCATTGGCATAATGGTTAGTGTTCGCCAATGGTTTAGAAGACTGGAGTTCAATTCCAGGTTGAGTCATACCAGAGACACACACAAAAAAACAAACAAAAAAAAAACAAATATGACCCCTTGCTTAACACAACATTATAAGGTATGGATCAAGGGTAAGTGGAGCAATGCAGGAAAGGAGTAGCACCCTTCCCTACACATCAGTGTAGTAGCTATTGAAAAGGGAGCCTTCAGGTTGCCCTCAACTACGATCAGCCAACTTAACTTATATTACCAGTAAGCTGGTTTATCCAAACCCAACTATCCGGGTATAGATACAGGATTTTTTTTGGACATTGGTAGTGGTGGTAGTAGTGGGAGCATGACTTACATGACAAGGAATACAGAAACTGAAATGAAATGCTTTAATATACATCATGGTATTCATAAAGTATCATTTGACTATGTAAATTATTACAAGAAAATTTTACATTTACAAACATTTAATAATGCAATTCCTTCACTTATAATTAATAGTTGTTTGTAAACTTGTTGACCAAGGGTCAAACAGACCTATACATCTTATAGTCTATCGTGTTAGGTGAGGTTCATTAATGAAATAAAGAGATCTGAAAAGTAACATAGAAGTTTTTAGCGAGAGAGCACTTACCCAGAAATAGGCCAATGGTAAACACTTAACAGTAAGTTGCTTGAAAATATTTTGAATGTCAAATTTTTCATTCAATACATAATTTAGATAAAAAAAATTTTTAAAATCTTTAAGCAGTGGTTTTTACTAAGGTTTTAAATAGTGTACTCCTCTCTCTCACTCTCTCACACACACACACACACACACACACACACACACACACACACACACACACACACACACACACACAAATTTAATTGAAAAATATTGATATTGTCATAACATTAATTAATAAGCTTTGTGTTTCATAAAGTGTTTTTTGTGCAGCAAAGCATGTCTTAAAACCACTCATATTATGTTATAAACAGTAATCATTTATATTTGTACTGGGAAGGGAAAAGGGTTAAAAAGAATTAAGTAAAACCAACTTCATTAATGTATGAAACTATAAAAAAAGAAAAACAAGCTCTTTCAAAAAGTAACTGTTACCATTCCTAAGCAGTCAAAAGCATCATTAACTGTGTAAAAAGATTATTTTTGCTCAAAAAGATTTGGTTAGAGTAAAATATAATTTTGTGAGTATGCTAAACTAACAACAGGGTACAAAAATAGGACAAAGTAAATTAAAAAATTGAATTAAACCTGCAACAAATAACCATCAACATAGTTTGTTTTTGTTTTCCAAATAATGGTTAGTATTTGAATAGTGCCAATAGTTCACTCAAGAAAAATTTCTTCACAAAACCCAACTTGGAGTATATTAACTTATTTAAGTAAACATTATTGGTTTGTACTTGGGTTATTATTATATATATATATATATATATATATATATATATATATATATATATATATATATATATATATATATAAAGTTCTAGCACAAAATCTTATTTCAAAAATTCTTTTTTACGTATAACTCAATCGCATTGATGGGTTATATTTTCAGTGATTTACATGCATATGATTCAATCAAATAATGAATTGCAATTATTTAGAAAAGGACTGTATTTTCAAAAGGTATCATTAATCAAAAAAGCAAAACAAAAATCAACCTTCTTTTTAAAGGTTTTTATGTTTTAAGAAACAAGTCTAAAAATGAGAAAATATTCTGCTCTGAAAGTTAATTTAAAGTTTAGGTTACATTTTGAATTTTTAAACATATCTTGCTAAATGCATTTTTTAAAAATCTTCCTCTTTTTTCCTAATACATTAAAAAAGTTACAAATGTATTAAATTACTTGTTTCAAATTAAAATACATTACCAAAAATTATCAATTGCAGATCAAAGGTAGTATTACCCCCCCCCAAAAAAAAACCAAACATAATTTTCAATAATAGATTAACCTATGAACATGAATACTTGTCAAACTTTACATCATTCCCAAAAGTTATACTAAATAGTAGCAAATTTATTTACAAGTATTAGATATCTAATTTTTACATTTTATACAAAACAAGAAATTAAATATTAAAATGAGAAGTCAGTCTGAAAAGTATCCTGCCATTTATTATTAATGAAAAATAAAGAGCCAACCTAGAGTAATTGCACCATAGTCCTCTTCAAATTATTCCCCCAGCCCCTTAGGAATCTTACACACTTATTCCAGTATCCCTTCCATTTTTCAAAACAATTTTTTTTTTATCACCATCAGCTGTCTTATTTCATTCTCCTTAAGCTCGTTCACAGTATTTCAATGGTAATCTTAGCTTTGGAAAAATGCCTGAAGTTGAAGGAAACCAAATCTGGAGAGTGTGTGAAGAGAATGGACAAATCTGGACAATGTAATGCCTGTCCTAAAACCTTACATAATGTGTAAAGAATGTACTTGCTTGGTCATTTTGAATGTGATGGTCACATAGTATTAAAGTTCACTTGGACTTCACAATGTTGATTTACTAACCTCATGGGAACTGTTCATACATGCAGTAGTAAAGTTTCCTCTGATTGGTTGCCAACTTATATAAAAACTGGGCAACTGGTTCTTGACATATTAAATGTGGCTGGATATAATCCAAACAGACCCTGTAAATAATTTGATAACTGTACATATTTAAACAATTGTAATTTTTAAGAGTTTTTTTTTTTTTCATACCATTAGTACGGTAATCTGTGATATTATACATAAGGTTTACTGAAAGCTTTCATTTACTCTAATGATTACATCTAAGATGCTATGATTTCTATAGTAAGAGATACAATTAAAGGTTATCTATCATTTGCAAATGTTCCAATGGGGGCCTCAAAGGAAGTTAGCAGAGACAAAGACGGGAGGAGTTAATAAGAAAAGAAAAGTCAGACATATGGACACAGAAAAAATAGAACTGGCTTTATTATTGGTGTTTCAACCTCCCTCTAGATTGATCTCAAAAACAGAGCTAAAATTTTTTATTATTCCTTATACTAATAATTTAAACACTGGCCCATTGGGATAATGGTTAGAGTGTTTGACAATAGCCTAGAAAACCAGGGTTCAATCCCAGGTCAAGTCATACCAGACACAAAAAAAAAAAAGAAAAAAAAAAAAGAAAAAGAAAAAAAAAAAAAAAAGGTACTTTATGCCTCCTTGCTTAACACTCAGCACTGTAAGATACAGAGCAAGAGTAAGTGGAGTAATTCAGGGAAAGGAGTAGTAGCTATTCAAAATGGAGCCTTTGGGTCACCCAACTTAAAAAAAAAATAGGGAATATGGTTTGGAGTAACTATTTCTATTCAATAATAATTACTTAGCAAAGAGTCACATGGTTTCAAGTAACAATAATCCTGAGTAAACAATTATAGCTTAAAGTAACTGTTCTTAATAGAAATAATTTACAAAGTTATGATATCAAGTATTCCTATCTAATAGAAATAATTTGCAAACTGATCTATTTGACCCATAGATGGAACTCTAATAGGTACTACCACCTCAGGTGAGAATGAGCTTAAGAGCATTCTCCAGAACTGGAACCTTACCATCAGTTATGATGTTACACCCACAGCAACCCCTTTTTGGGGGGAGGAGGGAGTTATACAAGGAGAGTTTTCTCATATTTGAAAAGAAAGAAAAATCAAAAATAAATCTAGGCCAGAATCATCTTTATGTTAATGACCACCGTCTTAAATGCTCTAGAAGTCATCATATATATGTCAACTAGGTTATCGTAATATAAAATCTAAATTACAATAAACAGTCTATTTATAAGATAAGAAATGATTGAAATAGGAAAATGAATTGATAACTAAGAAAAGCTCTAATGAATAGAGACAATAAAATTGGGGGAGAAAAAAAAAAAAATCATTGACTTGTTATTCAGAATATAATTTATAGCATCAATATTAATAATTGGTAAAACTGTCTATTTTTTATAGACGGCCAAACAGTAACAAAAGAAGGTTTTAACATTAGCATTTTTTTGTTCATCATGGGAAAAATATACAATTGGTGAAAAGCCATGTTGCTGCATAATGTAACTAATTGTACAGAATTTAAATTAACAATGACTTGAAATGGTTCCAGTTTATATACATTGCAGACTGCTGTGAATTATGAGGTTCTAGGATCGTTTTCCACCACTTTCTTAATTCATTTTGGCTATCAAATTATCATTTTAAAACCCAATATAAGAATTTCCTAGCAACTTTGAATTCATACAAGTAAGACAAAAGAAATTAAAAGGGCGGGGGAGACACAAAATTGGTAATTTCATGATGAATAATGTAAGGTATATACATGCATTTCCTGGCATAAACATAAAAATAATAATTTGTGTGAAAGCTTTAGACGTGCAGTATATATATATATAAAAAGCTGAGAAGTGCACACTCAATAGTACACATTAAGAAATGGTAGCATACAGAAATATGATAAACATACTGAGTGAACCCAAAGCCATTTGGGCAAACCTCAAAGTAACATAGGTAATTCTTTTTATACATGGGATTCCTCTCCACTGTGAAATTGCCAGCATTGAGACTTAATATGTCTTAGTCCAATCAGTATACTTGCTACCATTATCTGATTCATGCAGATCATCTATATAAATATCATCACATTGTTGTAACTATTGCTATGTCATAAGTAAAAGTAAGCAAAGTTGGAGAGCGTAGTCGAGGGCGACCAGAAGGCTCCCTTTTCAATAGCTACTCCAGAGGTGTAGGGGAGGACACTACACTTTTCCCTGGATTGTTCTACTTTACCCTTGATATGTACCTTATACGGCTGAGTGTTAAGCAAAGAGGTATCAAGTACCATTTTTAAAGTCTTTGGTATGATGCGACCTAGGATTGTACCCAGGTCTCCCAGACCATTGGGAAACACTCTACCCAAACATGAACACCATAATGAAAAAAAACATTAGAAATAAAATTTCAACTTCAATCTTTAAAATGACCAATTATGATTGAAATTATTTGGGAGGAAAAGTTCAAAGAATCCCTATACAAGCTTGAAGCAAAACATTTGTAGTCGTGTGAAAAAACAGGAGATTAAGGGGAAAAAAAAGTAAAGACATGAAATAATAAAGCCAGCGAGTTGACCGATATGTGTTTGATAGAACAGCTCTCACTTGAGCAAACCTAGAATGAAACAGTCTAACCTGGCAGAAAGTAAAATAAAATTTAAATACAGGAGTGAGAGAGAGACAGAGAGATCTAAAGATGGCGTTGATCAGTTTCTATTTATAGCAGCAACATCTTAGAAGTGTCCTTTAATTACAATGTTGATTCTTAATGATTAAGCAAGATGTTTCGTGGCTTGCTACAGTCAAAAGTTCGACATAATTTCATAAGACAATAGTTCTTTGGTTTGAAGTTACCAGCTTCCACTCATTGTCTGCTAAATAAGCACAAGAATAATAGCTAGTGTTCTAAAGAAAGTCATTTAGAAAACCTAATGAGTGTACAAATAACTGAGCCGTTCCATTACATTGCAAGTTATTCAACAGAAATAACATGTATTCATCTAAGTAATGATCCATGATGGAATGAAAATGGGATAATAAACGATACAAGCAGGGATAGGTGGATATCTTCCAATATGAAAAAGAAAATTCTGAAAAGTACATAATACATTTTTACTTTTTGTGGTGGTGGAGAGACAGTTTGGGACACTCCTATTCAAGCAAAAAAAAAAAAAAAAAAAAAGAAGAAAATCTATACAATGGATAAGAAGTATGTGCAAAATTTTCTGAAAAAAAAAAATGTTCTAGTTTTACAACTAAAAAAATTAAATAAACAGGTTTCTCGGCATTGATTCATTTAATAATTATTCATTTTTAATTTTTTTTAATCAATATAATCTTTTCTCATAAAAAGTAATCTTATTTTTGCTATTTTATATTGAAAGGAGTCATTTGTTTTTGTTTGTTTTATAGGATATGAGAAAAAGGTTATATTGTTTAAAATTTTTTAAAGTAAGTAAAAATGTATCAAAGTACATTTTCTTTTTGGTTTTCATATTGGTTGGTTGTTTGGGTTTTATGGCATATCAACCATTGTAGGTTATTTAATGCCAAATCCATTTTTATACAAATTAAAGTCTATTTCAAACAATTCAGTTTAGCCTGAGTAGATACTTTAATTGTAAAAAACAGTTCTATTTCAAACTATTCAGTTTAGTCAAACAGTTCTATTTCAAATATTTCAGTTTAGCATAAGTACAATTTCAATGTCAAAAACAGTTCTATCTCAAACAATTCAGTTTAGCATAAGTATGCAGCTTAGTTCTATTTGACCTATAGATAGGGCCCTATCAGGCTAGAGTGGACCCGAGAGCAATGGCAATGAAGGGGTGCTCCGTATTCTCCAAAGCTCCAGCATCACTGGAACCTCACCATAAGGTTGTTTAGTGTCATATTCAGGACGCTTGTTTGGGGTGGGGGGAGAAGAAGGTTCTTACAGTCAGTGTATTCTACAGCCCCAGCTAACTGGGCAATTTCATATTGGAAGTTATCCACATATCTCTACCAGTGTCATTTATCTTTCTGGTAAGAGCAGGAGTTTTGGATACTGCTTTTTGGGCAAAGCACACAAATTTTCTTTACACAATAGAAGATTAGGTGTGTGCAAAATCTTCTGGAAAACGTTTAAGTTTCAGTAAATTCATTAAAGAGGTTTCTCGGCATTGACTCATTTATTTAGTAATTATTCCATTTTAATTTTTTTAAGACACAATCGTTTCATATTTGATAAAAACAATTGACTCCCTTCAATATAAATTAGTAAAAATAAGATTACTTTACTGTAAAGCTATTTCATAACTAAATTCAAAAGTAATTAAAAATTACAAATTGTGTAGTTCATTACATAAGAGAGAGTGTGTGTGTGTATATATATATATATATATATATATACACATATACATACACACACATTAATGTATATTGTTTATGCAATTTATATGAAAATCAATTTAAATCCACAAGCATTCTGAACATGGAGAATACACTCAGACATAAATACAATATTTTAGGAAAAATAAACCTTCAAAACATGCCCACCCTAAATTATTCTTAAATTTTCATTTGTAAATTTGACATTAAAAATGAGTGAAATGAGTACATTAATCTTTTCATGCATATATTTCAAGGTGACCTCAAATATCTCTGTAATTTTTTGAAAGAAATAAAACCCAGAAGAAAACAAAAAACTGCATAGGTTCTTTTTCTGGGGGGTGGTTGAGAGAAAAGGATTTTGATGAAGCATAATTATTTAAAAATGTTAAAACTAATACTCTTTTCTTGTCTTGCTTAGAGATATCAACTTAATTTACTATCTCTGCACTAAAAATAAATCATTGAAAAATCCAAAACAAACTAGACGTCTACATTTCAAGTAAGTGAATGAAAAATGATTTCATTTAAAAAAGGTCAAATTTAACATTGTTAATAATGACAATGAGAGAGAGAGAGAGATCATTGGCCAAATGATATAGATTGTATTAGTGAGAAAGAAAGAAGCCTGAAAAAGTTAAGAACTAATAGAAATGTTCAAAATGAGGCTGTTACCATGGCAATACTCACTTTAATTGGAACTTTTGAAGGAGTGGTTAATTTGCTATATTTGGAGAATAGGGAAGAAAAAAAAAACCCAAAAAAACTTATATGCATAATGTAACATTCATTTTTATAAACATGTGTTAAACATTTTATGGTGATTTTAGTAAGCAACTTGTGAGCATAAAATAATCATTTTCTCGGCTATAGTTTTCTCTCTCTAGAATTGCCCTTTCAAGCACCAAAAGGTTTTTACAATTAATTCTAATTTTTTCTAGTACTTTTTTATAATAAAAAAAAACAATTTACCTTACACATACATTCATCATAGGAAATGCTTTGTGTTCATTAGGAAAAATATTCCAAGATATAACATTTTTTTCATAACTTCCCTAAGACTGAAAAATTATTGAAAAATAAACCTTAAAAATATTAATATCGGTCATACAGACTGATGTATAAGATACAATAAAAAATACTGATTGATTGATTTTTTAAACAAAGATGTAGGCACAGCTGAGCAACCTGAAGTGATGATGCCTAAATAAGTCAGTGCCAATTCTTGATACTTTTTTGATGAAACATAGGATTGTGCAAGAACGAGTTTTGTGGAACTCTTTGTTTCCTAAATAAAAATTCATTATTATAACAAAAAAGGCACAACTTGAGGATGTAGAGGACATTAGAAAAATATGCTAGCACAGATTCAGATCATCAAAAGTTTCAGAGATGCTTTGACCAATGGAAAACTGACTAGAATAAGTGTTTTTAGGGAACTATTCTGAAGAAATTGTTGTCTTAGTGAACATAGCTTCAGTCTTAACACTTTTAAAACATACCTCATACCTATACATCATATAGCACATTCAATAAAAAAATTAGTAATCATTCAATGAGAACTTTAAAGATTTCTGAAGTTTTAATGAGGATTGAGAGAGTTTAATGGTATGTTATTTTATGCCAACAAATTAGGGAATTGCATTCATTGTAAATTTACATTTTTGTGTAGTCGCTTCTTCAGAAGTTTTTTTAATTTTTATATACAATTATATGATATAAGTTATATCAAATAATTATGTGATCTCAAGTAATTTTGGCCTAACGAGTAGAGTGTTTGCCAATGGTCCAGGAGACCAGGGTTCAACCCTAGGTTGAGTCATACCAAAGACTAAAAAAAAAGAAAAAAAAAAAAGAAAAAAAAAAAAAAAGGTACTTGATGCCTCTTTGCTTAACACTCAGCACTATAAGGAAGGATCAAGGGTAAAAATGGAGCAATCCAGGGAATGGCGTAGCACCCTTCCCTACACCTTGGTGTAGTAGCTATTGAAAAGGGAGCCTTCAGGTCACCCTCGACTGTGGTCGCCAACTTCACTTAATAATCATTTGGTTGCATGGTCATATAGTTTCAAATAACTAATAATAATCCTTAGTTCAACAATTATAGCTTCATGTAATTATTCTTATTACAAATAATTTAAAGTTATATGATATCAAATATTTCTATTGAATACAAATAATTTGCACACAGGAATATTTGAAACCATACAACTATCTAATACCAATCATTTTTAAACTGATCTAGTTAATACATAGATGGGATACTAACAGGTACTATCACTCCAGCTCAGAGTGGATCTAGGAGTAATGGCAATGAAGTACACCACTCTCCCTAGATTTCTAGAACGAGTCTCACCATTAGAAGTAGTTTACTGTTACACCCAGGACATCCCTTTTTAGGGGATCTTATCCCTCTGTAGGAGATACAGCATATTCAAAACCCTACCAACAGTGGACAGCACCTGAGGCCAAAGGAGGTAAGGGCTTTAAACTAATTAAAAAAAAAAAAAAAAAAAAAAAGTAGAAAATCAAATAACAGGTATATAGTTTTAAATGGACTGAGGTAGTAATATTGAAAATGAAGATTTTTTAAAACATTATGAAATAATGAAAATTAAGCTGTCTTTGATAAAGAAATACAAACTGACCAATAATAATTACTACACTTAGAGTATGAGCAGTTTTTGTTGTCAGAAATGGAATCAGCAATACTAATTCAAAACCTGGATGAGGCTGTTTGCTTTTTACTTCACACTAATACCCTTGGGAAAGACATGAATCTGTCTGTTCTCCCTCCAGCTAAAGGTAAATAGGGCAGGCTGGGTTTTTTTTAGCTTCAATAAGGCAACCAGCCTAAAAAAGGCAATTCTGAATTTAAACCAGCTTTACTCAGCTTAAAAATTGTCCTTGTGTCACATCCTGCTTGTGGTGGGGGAGTTTGGTTTGGTTGGGTTTTACGGAATATCAACCACTGTAGGTTATTTAATTACTAAATCCTATATGATTTGTAAATACAGTTTGTTGATAACATTCTTAAATGAGGTTGAGCTCTTTAATGCATACAGTTAAATGGTTTCAAGTATTGCAACATAACAGTCACAATTTAACATCAGTCCTTTGTTTGCACACAGTTTTTTCTATTTGACCCATAGATAGGACCCTTTCAGATGCTGCTACTCCGGGTCAGAGTGTATCTGAGAGCAACAGCAATAAAGGGGTACTCCATATTCCCCAAATTTCTTAAGCTGGAGCCTCACCATCATATGGTTTAATGTCAGATCCAGGACACTTGTTAAGGGTGGGGTGGGGATTTTACCCTTCTGCAGAAATGCAATCGTGTATTCTACAGTACCAGCTGACTTGGCTAGGAGGAGTTTGGTATATAGCAACAGTATGAAATTTATATTCAAATGTAACAACCGATATAGAAGATAGGTTTTATTTAAAATGTTTGGCCCTATTTCATAGGTTACAAGGATTTCAGAATAACTGTATGGCATTAATTTTCAAAACTATTCTTCAATTTGGCAAACAGTAAAGGTATAGCTTTCCTATCCATTGCCAGTGTTTACAGTCATGGGAGTGCTGACCAAATAGTCTATTTGAAGAACAATGCTATAAGAGGTTTCATAAAGACCATCTAGACAATATTTTCTTTAAAGACATTGTTGGTAATAAAAAATTAATATAATACATAATGAACACCTTCTTTTACATTAAAAATGCATCAAAAAGATATACACTGGTTTAGAATACAGTCAGGTTTTTATTCAAATATGAAAAAATTAACTTCCCAAAGAATACTGGCGAGATCTACCACCGACTGAATATTACTATTAGTGTCCCATAATATACTTACATTGCATGAAGCATGTCCAAAAATTAAGGTATAAACACTTATTAACCCGACTTTTCCATGTAGTTGAAATTGGTGCACAACCATATAAATACGACCCTCAAAGAATGTGGTATCAATTGTTTTTCAGGATGATTTCATGACTCAACAATTTTGAAAGATTAAGTTCAATAACCATATCACAAAGATTGCACGACCTTGTATCTTGAATTAAAGTTTCAATTAAAGTTTCAATGTTCAACAAAATAACATTGCGTGTATTGATTTTATGGTATATCAACCATTGTAAGTTATTTAATGCCAAATCCACTTTTATACATATAAACAGTTATATTTCAAACAATTCAGTTCAGCACAAGTACAGTTTTTTTTGTTTACACACAGCTAAATGTCAAAACAGTTCTATTTCAAGCTATTCGGTTTACTCAAACAATTCAGTTTAGCATAAGTATGCTGTTAGTTCTATTTAACCCATAGACAGGGCCCTATCAGGTGCTACCACTCCGGGCCAGAGTGGACCTGGGAGCAATGGCAATGAAGGGGTACTCTGCATTCCCCAAAGCTCCAGCACTGCTGGAACCTCACCATCAGATTGTTTAGTGTCATATCCAGGACACTCGTTAGGGGGGGGGGTCTTATTCTACAGCCCCAGCCAACTGGGCAATACACATAGTTAAATGTCGAACAATTTATTTCAGATAATTCAGTTCAGCATAAGTACACAGTTTAGATGTCAAAAACAGTTCTATTTTGAGCAATTCAGTTCAGAACTAGTATGCAGTCCCAATGTCAAAACAGTTCTATCTCAAACAATTCAGTTTAGCATAAATATGCAGTTTAAATGCAAAAATTAGTATAGTAAAAGAAGTACGGTTTAGTTCTATTTAACTCATAGTTAGGACCCTTATCAGGTGCTACCACTCCGGGCCAGAGTGGACCTGGGAGCGATGGCAATGAAGGGGTACTCTACATTCCCCAAAGCTCCAGCATTGCTGGAACCTCACCATCAGATTGTTTTAGTGTCATAACCAGGACACTCGTTGGGAGGGGGGGTCTTACCCCTCTGCAGAGAAGCAGTCGGTGTATTCTACAGCCTCAGCCGACTGGGCAAAGTAGAACTGGGAGTGATGGCAATGAAGGGGTAGTCTGTATTCCCCAAAGCTCTAGCATCATTGGAGCCTCACCATCAGATTGTTTAGTGTTAAATTCAGGATGCTTGTTGGGGAAGTCTTACCCCTCTGCAGAGATGTAGTCAGTGTATTCTGCAACACCAGTCGACTGGGCAACATACACAAAGAGTAACTACTAATGGGACAGAAAGGTAGTATCAAAATACGGAGTTAAGAATAAAAATCAATTAGAGTAATTCACAAACTGAGACACTTTACTCACCATAGATTTACCCAACCCCCCTGCTACGGACAAGATGTGACACAGGGTCAATTTTTAAGCAGAGTTTTTCTTCTCCTAGACTGGCTGCACAGCCCAGGCTAAAGAACCAAGTTTGTCTTACTATTTACCAACAACTGGATGAAGAACAGATGGATTCATATATTTCACAATGACACTAGTACAAAGTAAAACACTAACAGTCTCATTTAGGTTTGGTTTGGTTTCTTTGTTTAATGGCATATTAACCTTCATGGGTTATTTACTGCCAAAGCCATCCTTCTAGAAGAACAGCAGTGATGCTATTTAACCCATACTTGGAGGATAAGGAAGTTCATAACTTTCCCAAGGGTATTTGTCCAAACTCACTTGCTATGATTTCACAGTCCAGCACTATAACCATTACACCATGAGGACATGTTACTGCATCATTTAGGATGTGAACTCCGGTCATCAATTGCATTTTCTACTAAGATAACAGATATGCAGAGCAAGCTTCCTGATTTTCTACAGTATGCCTCATAGAAAATAGCAAGTCAGCTACATTGACACAAGGACAATGGCCTAATGAATAAAAGTCTTGCACCAAGACTTTTATTAAGTATTTCTAGTTAGCTGAGGGTTGTTAGATCAATCTAAACAGCCCATAAAAGTGACATACTCTGGTTCAGTTGAAGAGACTGACGAGTAACATCAAGAAATAATTGATTAGATCATCTTAATAGGAATAATATATTCCTCTAGATTGAATAAATAGAGATTCCATTTGAAATTCTCAAGTTACTGCTTCTGATAGAACACTATGGGATACTATCCATTGTGGCTAAAATAACAATCAAGATCAGGAAACTAACCTAAACTCCTAAATAAGTTAATTGCATTACCAAACTTTATTGGTTTTTATATGAAAAGATATAAAAAAATAAAATAGCCCATTGGCATAATGGTTAGAGTGTTTGACAATGGCCTGGGAGACTGGGATTCAATCCCAGGTCAAGTCATGAAAAAAAGAAAAAGCTATTTGATGCCTACTCGCTTAACATTCAGCCTTATAAGATATGGATCAAGGGTAAGTAGAGCAATGCAGGGAAAAGAGTAGTGCCCTCTCTACATCTTGGTATAGTAGCTATTGAAAAGGAAGCCTTTGGCTCGCCTTTGACAACAATCAACCAACTGAAGAGTTGTGATATAACAAAACAGTGCATCTGTGGATGACAATATATATGCTCCCCTTCCGAGAGTTGAGCACTCTGGCAAAGGAATTAACGGGTGTCACTCATATAATGTAAAGCTCTAATTAATTGAGCATTCTGGTATTCGATAGCGCAAAATTTAAACAAACGATAGCTAATACATATGCTTTATAAATCCTGAGCTAACATCTGTTGCCAAAATGGCTGAACAGTTAGATACCATGTCTCGCGTAAAGCTAGGCAGGTTTTGATCTCAGCTTGAATTGTCCTGAGTGTCTAGCCACACTGAAGAGTTGTGATACAACAAAACTGTCTGTGGATGACAATGTGTATATAAAATATTTCCTCTCTCACTCATACAGTAAATCTAACTGAACAGTTCTTAAAGCATTTTAGATTAATTTAAGTACTACATGCTTTTGGCAATACACTAAGCATAATGGCTGTAGTTGTAAGAAATGGAATTGGCAATCAGAGTTCCAGTACTGGACAATGCCGTTTGCATTTCACTTTGCGCTTCTTAATGCCATGAAACCATCCGTCCAACTCCAGCTCAGAATAAATAGTTTGGTTTGGTTGAATGGTGTATCAACCTTGTAGAAGGACATTAATGGTACTACTTAACCCATAGCTGGTGGGACAAGGGGGTTCATACCTTTCCCAAGGGTATTAGTCTGAAAGTGAATGTAATAGTGCGACTGAAATTTAAAAAGAAAATCACTTGCTACAATGTTGCGGTCTAGCACATTAATTACCCATATCACAACGACTTAAAAAGGTAAATAGTAATACACACTGGTTTCTTTAGCCTTGGTTAGATAACCAGTCTAAGAAAAGGAAAACTAAATTAAAATTAGCTGCACTCTGCTTAATAAATTGACCTTGTGTCTTATTCGATAAGTGGTGGAGTTGGGTAAATACATACACATTTGAGGAAATATGGTAAAGTTGTTTGACAATGAGTTTGGTTTCTTTGTTTACTGGCATATCAACTATCATGGGCTATTTAATACCTTTTTGGTTGTTTTATGGCATATCAACCTCAAAGGGTCATTTAATGCCAACGAAGTTGCTATTTAATACCAAAACCATCCTTACAGAACAGCAGTGATGCTATATTTATCCCATGACTGGAAGGGTGGATGTAGGCAATAAGGGAGTTCATACCTTTCCTAAAAGTATTAGTCTGAAAGAGAACCTAGTAACATGACAGGGGTTCAAACTCACTTTGAGGCTGAAATCCAGCATGTTAGCCATTAGGAATGCCTCTTTGACAACTAACGAACAATAATTAATGTTTACTGGACATATCAGTTTTATATAACAAAGAAAGCAGGAATGATTACTTATAATCTTATTAAATTATGTTTTGTATAAACTTCTTTCATAAAAATAATGATAAACATTCAAACATTGTATACGAGTATATTGTGGTGTTTACAGGCTTAAAGTATTGTACTAAGAAACACTCTACAGATAAGTGTGTCTTAATCATTTAACTAAAAATTTCTACTTTTAATCTGATTAAATGAAATGATCTTTGTTCATTCTCTGTTAGATTAAAATGCTATGTTATATACTAAATGGAATTTTTTGTTATAATTAAAATTTTTAGAGACAAAGTGATAATGAAAGGATTATGTTTAAATGTCAACAGAAACATTTAAGTTATTAGAGAAAATAATTTATTTCAAAATGTCACATGCTTAAAACCACTATTGGCATTCATTAAGTTCCACGTGATTTATAAAATTTATATTATAATTAAGTGGAAGTATTCTATAATCAGCATTCATATTGAGAAATTATAATGATCGAGGTGATTGGTCTGGTTTTATGGTATATCAACCATCATAGGTTATTCAAAGCCAAATCCTGTTTATACATATATATTAAATATGATTTTGTAGATAACATTAAATGAGCCTGAGCTCTTTCTTGCATGCATTTAAACGGTTTCAAGTATTGCTATACAACAGCCACAATTTAACCTCAGCCATTTGTTTTGTTTCCACATATAGTTTGTTCTATTTGACCCATAGATAGGATCCTTTTAGGTGCTACCACTCTGGGTCAGAGTGAACCTGGGAGCAATAGCAATGAAGGGGTACTCTATATTCTCTAAATCTGGAGTCTTACTATCAGATTGTTTAAGGTCATATTCAGGACACTTGGGGGGCGGGGGCGGGCGGTGTTGTTACCCCTCTGCAGTAATACAGTCATATTCTACAGCACCCCCGTGCCAGCTAACTGGGCTGATCAAGGTGAGTGAAAATACAAACTATGCTTATTGCATATTGGTTTGAAAATTACCTTATTCTATTAGAGCATTTTCATACCATTGTTCTAACAAAAATCTATAATGTATCTTTTTCACATAGTTTCTTATTGGCCAGGTTGACTGATGTTTTCCACATCAGCAGCCATAATTTGCCTCCATTCGATTCTTGAACTCCTCTTCCCTATATCACCTAAATTGATTAACAATTTTATCCTCCCATCATCAGGGAGGTCTTCTGAATAGTTAATACCAATATCTCGGATACCATTTGACAACTGCATGGGTCTACCCATTTGTGAACTCTGCAACATGTCTGGTCTAGTGCAATTTTTACACAAACCACTTTACTTCATGCCCACCAAGTATCAGAGGGAGTGCTATCAATCTTGGTCAGTGAGATCGAGAATGCTCTTTGGCTGATGAAAAATAACAAAGCTCCAAGGACGGAATAACAATAAAAATGTTAGGGAGTGCAGAGGAGCAAGTATCGGAAGACTTTGCTCTAGGCTTTAACCACTATCTGAAAATGGGGAAATACCTTCACTGTGAAAGGAGTTTAATACCATCTTGTGTTACAGTAACATACACACACACAAAGAAAAAATTGGATTAGTATAATAGATGTATCATAGATGCCATTTTTCTCCTTATGTTTGGTGTCAAGTGATGGTTAGAAAACCTATCTTTACTATTTGTATAGTGAGTTCAGTCTTTAATGAGTGCTCTTAAATATATATTTTCTTTTGAAATAAATAAAAATTTTAAAAATTATTTAACCTAATTTAAAGTAACCCTGAAATCAGGGTGTTTTCACTGTAGAATTCAGGTCACCCCTGAGGGCTATAAGACATAAGTAATACGTTTCTGCAGGTGTTAGTAGGGTATCTGAATCCAGAATTTTTATTGACTGGTTGCTTCCCTAAGGCTTGGTCTGCTCTATTAGTTAATTCATAGCTGGGAAAGAGAAGATTCATGCCTTTCTCAAAGGAATGATAAAATAAACACAACCTCAGCTAGAATTTGAACCAAGTTACACCATTCCATTTTCCTGATCAAAAAGTCTCAAGACTCTTCTGCATCATTGTAAGGGGGTGAGAAGGTTTCACATGATACTTCTAACTCTACTTAGTAAGAAAATGAGATCTTGTAAATGTTCAAATTCATGCTGGCTCTTCAATTCAGTAGGTGATACTGTCAAAAGCATTATTAATGTACTAACTAAAAATATACAATCAATATCCTATAATTGAATAAGATTAGATTGTTTTACTAATTAATCATCTAATTAAGAAACTGGTGATGAAAAAAAAAATTTTTTTATTATTCTTAAAAAAGTCACTATTATATTTATGAGTACCAGCTTAGATATTTTTAAAAAATGAGGTGAGAAATTTTGATTATTATATACCGATGTATGTATTTAACAAATCCCTCTACCACAGGCAGGATGAGACACAAGGTCAATTTTAAAACAGAAAAACTAGTTTGAATAGAGTTTTCCTTCTCCTAGACTGATTTCCTAAACCAAGGCTAAAGAACCTCACCTGCCCTATTATTTACCCATAACATTTACCCAAGGGCATTAGCAAGAAATGAAATTCAGACTAGACTCAGATTTGAATTTGGGTCACTGATTTAATTTTCTATAATGCTAACTGTTATGCTAAATATGCTTCCAATAAACTGATGTAGTCAAACTAGGATTTAATCACTATGAACCTGATATGATACATAAATGGAGATAAAGCTCCATCAAAAACTGGCATGAAGCTCAAAATTTATATTCATGTACAGATGCAGTGACCTGAAAATAATTCCACTATCAAGATATTGGTTGATTCCAAAAAAACATGACAAATGACCAAGATGAGGACATAAATCTGAATGCACATGCTAAAAAAAAAAAAAAAAAAAAAAAAAAGGGGGATTCATGCTTGAAACTGGTTAAAGTCAATCACTGTGGTAAATAAATAATAATACCTTCAGAAGAGATTAACACGTTAAGCATTATCATTATTTCTATAAGAAAAATTGAGTCCATGAAATAATTCAGCTTAGTTCTGCCAAGTTATATCTGACCCCGCCACCACCACAAAAAAAAAAAAAAAAAAAAAAAAAAAATTGATAAATGATTCAGAACACATTTGAATCCTTTTTGGTTTGTTTCAAAGAATTTCAAGCTTAACTCTTTCACTACCAAATTAGATTGAAATTGTTTAGCAATAGATAATTAAACAAAATCTTTATGCAACAAGCCTTTTACAAAAAAACCCCATTTTTAACCCTTTCACTACCAATTTTTAAAAAATTTAAAAGTTCAAAGTTTAAAATGAAATATGACCAGGACACTGGAGCCCTAGTTGGGATAAAAGGGTTTCAATAAATAAAATAAATCACTTGTAAGTATAGAAAAGAGGGAAATAATTTTTAGAAATTTCTCTAAATAAATATTTCAAAACAATAGATGCATTAGAAGGAACCATCATATTTAAAAGTATTTCTTGATAGTTCAAATATTTTAGGCCTAGAAATATTCTATATCTATTATCATACAAGCAATTTTTGCTAATGTTACAGCAACAATTTGATATTAGTATACAAAAATGAAAAGACAATGTAAGTAACCAATGAATTTTAAAGAAATCTTTATAAAATTTTAACATTTTTGTTTAATGCGACAAGCAGTGCTGTTTTAAAAACAGTAAAATAGAAAAACATTTTCTTGTATTATAATTCATTGTATCTGTTTTCAAATTAAAAAAGCATGCAATTCCAGTTAATAACACATTTACAAAAGACTACATAAGAAATCTTTAAAATAATCTAAAATTTTAAATAAGCTTAGATATATTTTCTTTTTCAGGAAAGGGAAGGATTACTTCATTGTTAATATAAACAATAGCAATGATTAAAATCAAAATGAAGAGTAACATTACTATACTGGTATTTGAATCACTATTAAATTAGATCATTCACATGATTATCATTTCATTAGTTTTCATAGTCATCATAGTCAGTGAAGCATAATTGTTAAAAATCAAATAAAAGACATGATCTTTTAGATATGAACTCACACTTCTGCCTTACAAGAAAGTCACTCCCCAGCATTTTGCCTAACTTTTTATTTCCAAGTTCACTTTTACTACACTGTTCAAATAGTAGAACACCGATATGGTGAATGTTTGCTTATTTCCAGGTTGAACATTCAAACCAGAGCAGAATTCACTTGTTCATTTTATATATGTTTGCACAACAGAAATCATGGACAAAAGAAATATATAGAGAAAGGTCTGTTATACAATAGAATAATTTAGTGACCTGTTGGATCACCCTTTTATCTGCACAACTGCAAATAAATAACTACAAAAGGGAGACTACTCTATAAGGTAGCATTTAATAGTTATCTCCATTAAATATTACGAAAGAAAAATAAATATACAAATAAACGTGGAGATGTGTCAAAAAAATATTAAGCACAGAAAATAAAATTAGTTAAAATGTTAGATATCCAATATTTTGGATAAAAGGTTATATTCCAAGGTAATTTAAAGTTTTAATAAACAAGTTATAAATCAAATATGAATGCAAGTTTTGTCTGGTTAAATGCCATAATCATCTTTCAAAAAAAAAAAAAAAAAAAAAAAAAAAAAAAATCATGTTGCCGTATATACATACTAACATGGAAATTAATTTGACACCGTATTCGAATGTCTATAAAACATACGTTTCCGTAAATTTTAAACATTTCAAATAACATAACTTAACTCAAGATTAATCATACAGTTTTATAAAAATTAGATTTGTTAATTTAGAGTTTTTCAGAGAATACATCAATCATCAACAACAATATGTTTAATGACTAATCCAAAAACCAAAGAAAAAAATTATTTACAATAAAAAAAATTATGATCATGGGTGCAAATAAAGATGAAATAAAATTGACAGAATAAATAAATTGTATTTGAATAATCTAATGACAAACCTTAAATGTGAAAATAAAAGTTGCTGAAATAAGGGAAAAATTCAAATACTGAAATCGGGTTAAATAAAATCTAGTTTCATCCTTAAAATAGGTCTTTTTTTCCCCACTTCATCTACAAAGTTTATCTTTGAATTGCAATATGAATTAAGTGTCTTTTACGATAAAAAAATAAAAATTTAATTATAATGAAGAAATTTTTTTGACATTACATAAACGGCAAAAATTATCAAAAAAATGAAAGACAAAAACCACGGCAATAGATAAATAAAATAGTATAGGATTACTAAATAGAAAATACAAATTAATCGCAAATTATCAAATACACCGAGATAAGTAATGATCGAGTAAAAGTGGAGGAAATAAAACTGAAAATAATCCAATACAACCTCAAGAAAACGAAAGATTCATGCCTAATTTTAAACAAATCAAATTTTAAATCAGTTCGTTGTATGATGAATTCATCTCTAAATTTATCTCGTGTCAATTTGTCGAAGGGAAAAGACTTACATATCTTTTTAAGAAAAATAGATCGATTTTATAAAAACAAAACAAAAAACAAACAAAAAAAAAATCAAATAAATCTTAATTAATATTGATAAATAACATCAGGTTAAAGAGGGGAAAAAGAGAAAGAGGGGGAGGAGGAAGTGATGTTCAACAATCAGCACGACTACGAACTTGAAACTGCAACCTTAGACATATATAGTGTGTGTCTTGTCTTAAGCTTCCATCGTGTGGTTAGAATATACAAACAGACGTAAACGAGTGACAATGACAAATTGATTATAAAATATTATCTACAGAACAAACAAAAATGGCTTAAAACGAAAAAAGAATCGTAATATCTAAAACAGTTCAATATTTTTTTCCTTTTTTTCCAAGTGGGACATTAAGTACACATTACACAATAAAAACGGGTAGAAGTAGCAACAGTGGTCCTGACGATGAACATTTTGAGCAGCAGCATGTCGCCGAAACATCGGCGACAGTTGACATCACGAAGAAAACATTTAAAATAAAAGTCACCTTGTATGTTAATTACCAATAATACATTATTCACTAAAGCAATCGCATCACCAGGCCATTCATTTTTCAAGCTGAGATCTCAGCTTCTACAACTTTCTCACATACAGAAAGAGAGAGACCTAATAAGAGTGACTTCAGTATCTATCGAATATATAAGTATAAAATTGTAGATTAAAGTCTCCTTTAAGATTTTAAAATATTTGGTAGGAAAAAATATTATTCACTTCACTACGGCCAGCAACATGTGTGACTTTGCTTAGAGTATAAAAAATTGAAAAAAAAAATAATAAATAATAATAATTTGGTGTTATATATATATATTAGTTATTAATATTAACTTACTGGTGAAAAGTTAAGTATAATTGTTTGGGGATAATTAAAAAAAACAAAACAAAAAAAAAAAAAACACCGTTATTGTGGAATTATTGAGTCTATTGTGTTAATTTTATCAAGGTGCACGTTGTTGGAGCAAATCTCATTCTACATTTGATCAATACATTTAACTTATTTGCATCGATTAAGTATTTGCGTATCATTAAGATGATCTATTAGAAGATCGACACGGGTAATATAAAAAAAGAGGTTCTTGTATATGAAAATCACAAGAGTTTCCTGGTTAGATAAAATTAAACAGATGATAAGATTGGTTTGTTTCATAACTGATGAGAGTGAAAATATGGAGATACTGATACACACACACACACACACTTGCCAGTGTGTGTACACAGATATCATGATACACTACAAGAAAAGAGGAGGGTACGGTGTGTTAAGAGCTCGGCAGCTGTCATTTTAAAACATTGTTTCGAATCTTGCCAGACACGACGGAGTTGAAGCAAAAATATTTCACGATTATATCAACTATAAAAGACAAAAACGAAAAACAAATACGAGTAATGTACATAACAATATATCTAAATATAGGAAGACAATGTAAAAATAGATGAACAATAAAAATGAAGTAATTTTTTTTTTAAGAAGACTGAACTAGAATAAAGAAAACGACACAACGAACTATTTGAATAAACATTTTTTTTTAAATTAGCGAACTAATGAAATGGTTAATAATAGTAAACAAACACATTTGGATATTAGTAATCCAAAATAAATAAATAAAATAAGATAAAAAAATCGAATCAACAGTTCTCTTTTAGAAAGTTAGTAATCGATTAGCAACGTACACCTTTTTATAGAGGAAATCAGAAACGAATACTTAAATAGTGAAAGCAGATATATTAATCGTATATGGAAGACATATCCTATATTTCCAAATCTTTCATCTTTTTAAGTGAAGTGACCAGAATTATATAACAGGGGGTTCTAACCATACAAAACGCTTTTAATCACTTCTAAAGTTAAGGTCCCATGACGATCTTCGTCGTCGTCGTTTTAAAGACTAGTGGGTTTTTAAACACGATGTAGTCAAATGAATAACCTAAAGCATTGAAAGTGATGACATTAATGAATGGCTAATAAATAAACAATTAAAACGAAATAAAATAAAGGCTTTGGAATAGGAATGTTAAAATATATCTATTTCATAGCCGAAGAACTCAAGCAACCAAAACGGAAAAAGACAATAAGATGACTTAATAGTGTAGGTCAATTCAATCGAAATTAAAAATCGTAACCGTAAACATTACTGTCTATTAAAAAAAATAAATAAAATAAAAATGAATCGGTAAAAATGAGATCCATAAAAAGGTTCTTTGATGTTGAACTTACCTATAAATTTTGGACTACCATCAGGTGTTAGATCTAATTTTGATGAATTCGTTCCTAGGGATAAAATTCATGTAAATTATTTAAATGTAATCCTAATCGAAAAAGGAAGAATACGTTATAAAAGAAATAGGTTATAGAATAGAATTAAATGTCATACACACTAATTAACAAATGGTTGATAAGTGATGGTGATATAATAATTACAGGGAAGTAGAGAAAGAGAAAGCAACAAGATACTAGTCTTTCTTTTCATTTTTTTTTTTTACACTTACACGTTTTGGTTAAAAATCGGACATCAGGTAATACAAGAAAAGAGGAAAAAAACATAACTAAAAATAAGTAAGATAAAACTGTTTTATACATTTTTTTAATCTTTTCTTTTTTTTTTTTTTTTTTTTTTTTTTGGTAAGCAAACAGTAGTAACAAGACAATTCGGGGGAAAATTAAAATGTACAGGAAAAAGAGGAAAAACGCGAAAAAAAAAAAAAAAAAAAAAAAGAAAAAATAGTAAAAGAAAAGATATGAACGATAATGAGTAGCACAGTTTAAGTGAGTGTTAACAAAACAAGTAAAAAAATCAAGACAGATGTAGATAATTAAAAGAATGAGAAAGTACATTGTCCACTAAAGTAATGTTATTCGGTGGTACTAAAACCAAAGTAATAGAGAAGAGATAGATAAGTCTTATTATTATTATTAATGTTACTACTACAGCGACGACGATGACGATCACCTCCATTTCAGTTCTCTAACTATTCGTATTCACTTCACCAAAACTGTACCACAAAAAATAACAACTAGACACAAAAACAATAAATTATTTGACAGACAATCAGAACATATAAACTAGAGTGGACGTGCTGTCAGTGTTCCCAATGTGGGGATTACGATAACCAGCCCGTACCACTAACTAAAAGTCTTGCTTATTACCTGAGTCGCCTCCACAACTCTCGCGACGGCCACCATTAAAGCTTTTTCTTCCTGTGACGTCAACAGTTTTCGCGTAATATTTTTTTTTAATGATTGGTAAATTATATCATTTAATAAATTTAGATAGCCCTTAATTAGTCAAATTAAAAAATTCGATCTTTTTATCGCAGTAGATATAAAAAATAATGTAAATAAGAAATAGAAGTTATTGTTGCTGTAATACGTCACCAAATTCTGCGTCCGTCACGACAGGAAGTGACCTTTTTGCAAATATTGAAGGTCACGCACAGTTGACCTTTCACTCACTCACTCACTTACATAGGGGGAAGAGAGAGTAGATGGGGGAGAAAAAAGAGGGATAGACAGGCGGGAAAAGAGAGATAGAGAGGGGGAGAAAAAGAGACGGAGAAAAGCTGGATAGAAAGAGTTACGATCTTGCAGTACGAGGGTGCTCTGTGGTCGAGAAATTTACGCCTCTCAGGGTTTATTTTAGCCGATTTTGGATATATATATATATATTTATATGTAAGTTATCAATTTTTTTTTTTTTAAATTATGATTAAAAACAGCTGGATTAATTTTAAGTTCATTTGGATTTATTTAATCCTTCATCTATCTTAATGTTTTAAGTTTAATTCCATTTCTCTTGTTGACGCTTCTTGTTGTCTTTCATGGAAAAACGTCGAGGATGATTTTCTGCAACCCGTCACCAACTTTTTCATTTTTTGCTTATATTTCGCCACTTGCGACATACGCACAAATAACTAATTTTATGCATCGATTGTATTTATATTTTCTGTACTTTATTCTTTTTTGTCACCTTATTTTTAAAGTATAAACAAGAAAAGAAAAAACTTCATTGCTATGTTACAAAAATGGACTCAACTACTTTTTTTTTCTTTTCATAAAAAAAAAAAAAACTTTAAAAACTTTTTGATTTGGGGGATCAATGCGTTTTTTTTTTTTAATTATCAATATTTGTAAAATTTAGTTTTCAATTTTTTATGAATATATTTTCGGTTATAGTAACCGAATAATATTTATAAAGAGTAAAGAAAATTGATTTCTTGGCTTCTTTCTTCATTTCTGAGTCTATTCTTCATGTGTCAAAAGATTTTGATGCTGATTTAAAAATAAAAACAAATAAATGACCAGGAATTCTGCTTATTTTATTTTAATTAAACTGTCAGATTGGATCAAAGAAAGAATTACAAGTTTCAAGCAGTTAGTTGCAAATTTAACTTTCATAATATTGAAAAATGATAATCTAAATTGAGTTTTTGCAGGGGTCTTCAAGAATTACGGTCAGTGTGTTTTTTTTGTTTTTGTTTTTTTTTATATACCGGAATAATTTTCTGCAAATGTTTTTGTTTGCAACTGTCTCTTTCTTTCATTTATTTGCAATTGCTTTCTTCAATTTGAGTGTATGGGGAGATGTTCGAGTAAATTAAATTTTATCTTGTAAATAACTTTAGTTCCTTTGGGGGCCGGGCACACTAATGCTTAAGAACTACGTATTTTATATTTAAAATGGTTAATCAAACAGTTTTCCCTTCCTTAAGTGATACGTACGTAATAAATATCAGTTTAATTATTTTATTATAGGATTTTAAAAAAATGACACTGATTCTTTTGCAAGGAAACATAAAACACTTATTAAAAAAAATGAATTTTAAAATCTAACGTAAAAATAGTAACGGAAAATACACAAATGACTTCACTGCATTTTCCAAGTAATTGTTTAATATTTTGGGTTTTCGCTTTGTATTTAGGGGAGTTCTTTTTGTCGAATTTTCTTTAATCGAATAAATTCGAAATAACTTTTACTTAAATTTTTGAATATTTGTCCATAACAGCATTCATCTTAACGTTTGTTTGTTTTGTTGTTATTGTTTTTTGATTATCTTAGATAACTAAATTTGAAAAAAAAAAAAAAAAAAAAAATGGATTTTCTTAATTGTCACTTACAGATTTAGTCTTGATGTCACATCTCGAATTCCGACTAATTTGTCTTCTTTTTTTTTTTTCTTCTTCAGACTTAGTCGGTGAAAAGCTATTCAAATCACTAAAAATAGAAATTTATTTATCTTTTTGCTTAGATGTGGCACAAGGCCGTATAAATGGGGCACCCAATGAGACACGTACTCACTCGTGAAGGTTCGCCAGTTTAACTTGCTAACCAACTGAGGCGCCCTAAATCACTAAAAATATTTTTTACACAAGTTCAAATTCTTTTTAAATAATAATTGACTAATGAATTGTTGAAGCCTAAAATTAGTAATTTGTTACGCTGACACAAAATAGACTTGAGTAAATTTACGCTAAACTTTAGCAGCTAAAATGTTGTTACGACTCAATTAGTATTAATTGATATCTAAATATTAGCAACATTATTGCAATCCATTAAATGTTACACTTATATTGATTTAAAAAAAAAAAAAAAAAAAAAAAGATGAGGTGTCTGTCATGGAAGCGGAAAGCTAGACTTATTTTTTTTTTATATATATATAAAAAAAACCTGAACTAATTTTTGTTTGACTAAATAGTTATTTACTACGCTTATCGTAGATGTGACACAAGGCCAAAAGCATGGGATACTAAGTGAGATTCGAACTCATTAGTAATGGTCTGGCAGTATACGGAAAATTAACGAAATCCGCTTTGTGTATTATTTGTAATTATTTGGGAAAATAAATAATATATTTAATTCTATTTATTATTTAGTTATAAATTGTCATTTTATTTCATATTTTTTTATTTTTCTATCAACCTAATTTTTGTTAAAACTATTGTTTTTGTTTTTTACTGAAATAAATTCTGAATGAATCTCCTATTCGTTATTATTTTTATAAGTCTTATAATTATTGATATCGCTTTACTTAAATTTTAGAATGAAATTGAAGTTTAACATTAAAGAAACAAATGCTTCATCATACCAGAATCTTTATAGCATGTGACCGTAGTTGTGACTTATTTTTAGCATACTAATCAAAATTGATGATAATGGTTAAATTTGCCAATTTAAATCTCACATTTTACACTCATTTCAAACTTTTATTTATAAAATCTGCAGTTTTTTTAAAAAATCTAAACCTGATAAGTTTAATTATCGTTAGCTTGATCATTTACATCTTAAATTCAAGATTTTTTAAAAATTTGAGTGGTTATTTATTTATTGATTCATTAATTTTATTTATTTTTTGGATAATTCGTGTACACTGGTTGGTTTAATTTATTTTGTTTGGATTGTGCTTTTGTCAAGCTGTAGCAGTAAAAATCATTTGTATGGTCGTTTTCTAAAAGACTATGGAAAATAGATTAAAATGTCCAAAAACTTTTCATCAATTTTACCATGATAATTAACTTTTCCCTCTTACCTCTTCTTTTTATTTTTATTTACCAACAACAGAACTATGATCAAAAAAGACACCTGAAAAAATATTGTGTAAATAATGAATTAGTGATATTCTAATTATACAAAAAAAAAAAAAAAGAAAATTGTGTACCTCATGTTGCAGACCATTGTTAGCGATTTTGATTCTCACTGGTTGCCCCATACTTCTAACATTATGCTAAGCTAAGCTTAGTAAATAACTTTCAAAATTACCATGAAACTAAGTCTTTTTTTTTTTTTTTTTTTTTTTTTTTTTTTAAATATATAAAATTTTCTTCGAAACAGAACAGTATGACAAGTTTAAAATCTTGATTTCTGATTTTTCTTTTTGATATGGTTTTTATTGATTCATTTATTTATTATCTGAGTTTTTGAGATGAAGAATTTTCATTAAACTTTAGTTCTCATATTTGTGTCCGCTCCTTGGTTATTAGTTAATGTTTCGATTATTGTATCCTCGGTCTTCTTCAGGTGTTTCTCAGGTGAAGCCAGGGAAATTTAGGGTGATTGGGACACATGGCTTTGAAAGGGTTTGTGAATCTAGTTACCTGTCGGTCGTAAGTTCATTCACTGGATCAGCGCATACAAAATCACGTATCCTCGATTCAGTGAAAGAGGCTGAAATTCTCACTTGGAAACTCCAAGTATAAACAATTACAGATTGAAAAAAGGGTTCGGTTCAAAATTGCCTGAAGGTTATCGATTATAACAGACACTGGGGAGTAGATCAGTGTCATGATCCCTCATAGATGAAATTTAAAAAAATTTTTTTACTTTGAATATAACGGATGAGATGGTACTACTGTACATTTAAAAAAAAAAAAAATTTCGATCACCGTACCCTCATATGCCTTCTGGGTGTCTATCATATCCTGGCAACCCCCACAGACACTTCAGAATATAAACCCCTTTCATTTAATCCAGGAAAATATAGTTTATTTTGTTTTCCCCTGTTTCTTTTTCCTCTTTGTATTCTCAACTCTATCAATGTTCTTTTGTACAGCTTGACCCAGAGATTGTGAAATTATGATTTCTAGTAATAAGACCACTTTTTTATTATTTTTTAATTTAATTTTTATTTAAAATCTAATTTAAAAAAAAATTATTTTTTGATCCACTAGGACTATAGGACGTAATTTAAGTCAATTCCTGAAGGTACAGTATTGTAGTAAATAGTGTTTTTCACTCTATGCGAATTTTTCACACCAATTTTAACTGTTTTTTTTTTTTTTTTTTTTTACCAAAGTCTCTACAAGTTTTCTAAGAACTATAATTGATATCATTGGCACTTTCATACTCTAGTTTTTTTTTTTTTTTTTTTTTTTTTGTTTTTTTTTTCACCCTGAAAAAGTCCAGCCTTTCGCCTTCCTTCACGTTCACTATGTTGTCTACTGGAAATCCCCTCGATGACAAATTCTTTTCTTCTTAATAATTAAAACTAGGTCTAGTCTTCTGGCTTGGATTGGGTGATCCGTTTGTGTCAATCACAGAGAATTTTGTGTTTCAAGGGCAGATTTTGGTTTGTGCATATACCATTTATTAGTAGGGGTCAAATATATTTATTTTTTGTACAACTTAAAAATTATTGTTGTTGTTCCTGCTGCACCTTTTATGGTATTGACATTCCATTCGAAATTTAAAAAAAAACCTGCTCAACTTTAGTAGACATGACCAATGATTTTGTTGAAGAGAAAAGGTTATTTTATTGCCTCTTAATGAAAGATTAGGAAAGAATTCTCATTGTTAATTACAGACATTTTGTACTAATTCTGCTATTTGTAAATTGAATAAATTATCTCTGTAAACTGTGATCAGACAATCCTTATTTCTTGTGTTTTTTCCCCATTAATGTTAGAAAGACTTTATTTTTTTAAGAAGAGCAGAAAATAGTATGACTTTTATTGAAGTTTTCTTTTTAATGTAATAGCATAGACTGTATTGGTTTGGTTGGTGCTAGGGAGGAAATTTAGTTGAGTTCTCCCATCTATTAATCAAGGTTCAATATTAGCATTAGTATATCCATTGATAGACGAACACTGAACAAATTGAAGGAAAGGCAAGATAAACTCATTCCCACATTTAGGGAAATTCAATATATATATATGTATATAGTATACCTGGGTCATTCAATAAATAAGGGGAATTTTTTTTGAAAAAAGTAAAATAATTTTTTTTTCCATAAATGTATTATTTGGATTGGATTTATAAATTTTTATAAAAAAGTAAAGTTGTTGACTTTAGTTGAGGGTGACCCGAAGGCTCCCCCTTTTCAATAGCTACTACACCGAGGGGAGGGCGCTACGCCATTCCCTGGATTGCTCCACTTTTCCTTGATCCTTACTTTATAATGCTGAGTATTAAGCAAGGGGGCATCAGGTAGCTTTTTTTTTTTTTTTTTTTCCGAGTCTTTGGCATGACTCGATCTGGGATTGAACCCTGGTCTCCTGGACCATTGGCAAACTCTCTACTCATTAGGCCAATGAAATTATTATAATTTCACGAATGGTCCAGTTTTGAACAAAGGTTTATCATCAAATTTAGAGTGGCTAAAAAATGCAAACCTTGTGAAATTTACAAAAGAACATGTAATGTGTATGGGGAAGCAAGTTTTAGTAAGAAAAAAAAAAATCTTTCCTAAGATAGTCCTTCTAGTGGAAACATACTGACTCTGACAAAGAAAAATTTTCTAGTGCAGCAGTCTGTAAAGAAGATCATGCTGACAGTTTATTTGGACATGAAAAGACTCATCACTATTAATTTCTTGAAAAAAATGCAACTGTTAATAGTACTCTCTATTTCCAACTCCTGAGGCAAAATTTGCTTTATTGAATGATCCTCATATTTACTAGGAGTATTAACAAGAATACATAAAGGTGTCCCAACAAATAAAATGAGGATATATTCTATTTACAAGCAATATATGAAAGGGATGAAACTAATAAAAACGTCTTACTTTGGTAGTTATAGTCATATTGGCTTTACATTACAATGGCAACAAGATTCACTGGGTGGTGAGACAGTCTGTTCAATAAACAGAAATTAAAAAGCATCTTAATCATTCAAAGAAGGACAAGCATCTTTACAATTCAAAGAAAAGAGGCAAAAATGAATCTGGGATTCTCATGTGGCCATGATATGTCAAAAGGACATGCTCATAGTATCCCTACAACAGTTTGGTTTGGTTGGTTTTTATGGCATATCAACTATTGTAGGTTATTTGATGCCAAATCCTCTTTTTATCTATATATATATATATATATATATATATATATATATGAATTGTAAACACTTTTGGTTGAAAACGTTTTTAAAAGGAACTTAAGCTCATTCTTTTGCTCACAGTTAAATGGTTCCAATTATTGCTATGTATTAGTAACTATTCAATTGAACATTAGTCATTTATTTACACATAGTCAAATGATAAGTTGTATTTCTAACAATTCAATTAAGCATTAGTCATTTGTCTGCACACAATGTAAATGTCAAACACTTTTATTTGACTCATAGATAGGACCCTTTCAGGTGCTACTACTCCAAGTTATAGATGACCTGGGAGCAATGGCAATGAAGGGGTACTCCACATTCCCCAAAGCTCCGGGAATGGAGCTTCGCTATCAGATTGTTTAATGTCATATGTAGGACACTTGTTGGGTGGGGGTCTTACCTCTCTGCAGAGAAACAGTTAGTGTATTCTACAGCCCCAGTTGACTGGGCTATCCCTACAACAGTATTATATTGTATTTTCTGTATAGTGTAGGGATTTCACCATATCATTAGTATTTGGATCAAAAGTTGGTCTTTTTATTTTTATATTGTGCACTTTAAGGTTTCAAAATCAGTAGAATTTTGCTGCTTTGAAATTGCTATTAAAAATTCAAATATATTTCTCATGAGTTTGAGGGGAGTCAGAATAAGAAGCTATATTTTAATCTAAAGCACTTGTTAAAGGTAAAAAGGGGAAAATCTGCTGTGCTGTGATAACAAGCAAATTGATTTGCTTTTAAATTGTTTTCCTCTGTACTTAATAAACTGTCTTCATTAATGTAGTTCAGTTAAAATTGCCAAAGATTAATAATGATCCCAGGTGTTTTTTTTTTTTTATTTTTTTTTTTTATTTTTATTTTTTTTTTTAGATATTATATGACTGGATTACATAATGAATGTACTTTGCAAAAAAAAAAGGTCTTCAATTCATTTACATTAGTACTTAAAATGCCTCTTTAAAGAAAAGGTATTTGCTGTAGAGATGATTGTTTTCTTTGTAAATTCCAAGACTAGGACTTTAAATTTCATAATATTCATCATTTAAATTTTATCTTGGAAATATTTTCAAAAATATATTTTCTTAAAGACCATTTTTAGCAGCCTTTAACTTCAATGTCATATTATATCCTCTATGCAATATAAATAAGTACTCTATAATTAACATTTAAAAGTTATCTCCTTTCAGGTATTATAATGATCAGAATGTGCGTGACACTATGTTGATATTGTTGCAAATTGGATTGTTTTATTTCTAAAGTTGGTGTGCTAAGAAAAATCTTGCTATAATGTGTCATCATTTTCTGTTACATTGATTGACATACAAAAACCAGATTATTGTTAGAATATAGATGAGCAAAACCTGTGGAAATTTTGCAGAACTAAATAAAAAAATAAAAAAAAATTTTTTCAAGGAGCTGTTGAAAGCTGGTTTGCAATTTCATTAATTGCTGGACTATTTCTTCTAAGATGCTTATTATGCAGTCTATTTTGTCTAAAATTGTGCCATTCTTCAGCATTCATGTTTTCTAGTCTATGCTTCTCTCTGCCGTTCTAGATAATATGCTCATTCATTCTTTTGTATGTGATCTCTTCCATCTTGATGCCTCAGTCTATCATGCTCTAAATATACATGACATTCCTCTTGTTGCATATTATCACTTTTTTCCTGTTGTCTAAATCTAACTTTCTCTAAGATGATATTCTTCTGTTCCTCATTCATTTCCTCTCATCTGTGTTGTCAGTGTCATCTTCTTTCTCTCTCTATTATTTCTTCTTGTTCCTTTTTATACTTTGCTCTGTATTTGCTCATCCTCTCTCAAACAACTTGCAATTCTTATGAAGTTAAGGGCTAGGCCAAAAATTCTGAAAAGTATCTAGTAATGACTATTTTCATTTGAATTTCAAAATACAACAGAATTTTACATACAACAGTTTTTGATCTGAAGAAGTAACCTCTATACAGAAGAATATCTTAATTCATTGAAGAAGAGGGTGGAAGAATACTCCACTTGGCTGCAGGGAGGAGGTATTGAAGAATATCACACTTGGTTGACTGGGAGAATGGAAGAATGTCCCGTGTGACTGTGGGGAGGAGATGTACATGATTGTAATGTGTGAATGAACAGACGAAACACAAGCAGAATTATAATATAGATTTATTAGATTCTGTATTAAATTACTACTCACAGAATTTAACATGTTAAAAATCATACACCATCTCAAACATGTATGAAAAGGATGAATGAAAATGTTGATCTACTTGGTATATAGAGCTGGATTTTTTTTTTTTTTTCAATTCATCTTTAATATGGTAAATGGATATTGTTTGTAAAAACCTCTGCCACATAGTTCTAAAATTACCTATTCAGCATCTGCATTGGGTGGGTGACAAATAACAGCTTAGTTCCAGGAGCCCCCCCCCCCGGCAGCACTTGTACTCTTGCCTAAGATAGGTAGGGGCTGGGTTTATTTCCCAGTGCCTGAGTTACTCCTGAAAGAGAATAAAGATGGAAATAAGCAATTTTCAAAATTGTTCTGTTGGAGGCTTACTTTCTACAGAACACGCCACATTAAACTGACCTTGTGTCAAATTTTCACCTTGTGGGTAGAATCAAATAAATGGCTACCTATATTAGGACCCACTTCCACTAAATGATTCTTACAACAGGATATCTAAAGAACACAATTGCCAGAATGTAGGGAGAAAACTAATAAAGATGAGGATATTAGTTTAAATAACTCCTGGAATGAGGTAAAATACTAAACTGCATCTGTAAGCAATGGTCTACTTCTGAAAAATGTGAAGTACCCTTTCATTACTCTCAGGTCCACTCTGACCTGGAGTGGTAGTACCTGTTAGGGTCCCATCTATAGGTGAAATAGATATGTTTAAAAATTATTTGTGTTAGATAAGAATACTTGATACCATATGACTGTAAATTATCTTAATAATGTTTACTTGAAGCTATAATTCTTTACAAAAGATTATTATTAATTACTTGAAACCATAGAACTGTGTGCAAATTATTTGTATTAAATTGGAATACTTGATATCATTATAACTATGTAGAAAAACCTCTTGAGAAATAACTGCACAAAAATGTAGATATAAATGCGATTCTCTAACCTCTAGGCATAAAATAATTCTAGATATATTGACATGCCATTAAAATTAGTTAATTTTTTTTTAATTTTTTTTTTTTTAATTTTAATTTTTTTTTTTAATTTTAATTTTTTTTTAACCACAATTCCCTGAGGTTGGTGATATTTAACCAAAAGGAAACAAGTAGTAATTGATAAAGGATAATCTCTGAGATTTAAACCTTAGAAAAAAAATTTAAGAAAATTTTGATAATAGTTGACTGCTTCATCTAAAAATCAGAATAAATTTTTACTTCTTCCACAAAAAGTAAAATGAAAACTTTTTAGGACTGGGTCACTTGCTAACTGAAAATTATAGTATATGTATTAAAGTTTAAAATACTTAGGTGCTAATTCCTAAATTCAACAAATAAGTCAGGTGCCCGTGGTGTAATGGTTATTGTTGTAGAAAATGGACACGGCAACTCGTGGTGTAATGATTATCATCATAGGAAATGGACACGGCAACACGAGTTCAAATCCTGGACGAAGCTGATTGCACTTCACATAGCACTAATACCCTTGAGAAAGGTATGAATCTAATTATTCTCCCTCCATCTATGGGTAAATAGTAGGGCAGACTAGGTTCTTCAGCCTTGGTGAGGCAACTAGTCTAGGAGAAGGAAAACTCTGAATTCAAACCTGTTAAACTCTGCTTAAACATTGACCTTGTGTCATATCCTGCCCGAGCAAAGGGGTTGGGTAAATAGGAGCTTCCCCACCAATAAGGCAGCTCTACTTTTGATTGACAAGTTGATTAATTGTTTGTCAACCTATCTAGTGTTATTTTATGTCTTGAGGTTAGGGAATCATATTCATAGTACATTCATATTTACATTTTTTTTAGTCTAGTTGTTTAAGTCTTTCTTACATATGATCCTATCAAAAAGGAGTCACATGTGTTTTGGTATGTACTTGTCTTATAACTCAGAAAAGAGATGTCATTGAGTATTAAAATCATGCATACCCATTAAAATATTTATAATAAAGAAAAGTGCAAAATTTAGTTTTTGATTTTTCTAATTAAATGGTATAATTCTATAATTAAAAATTGATGTAAACTAAAAAAAATTTAAAAAAAAAAAAAATTCCTAAAATAAATACTTTTCATCTGAATTAATAGGCAAAAACTTTCAACTACAAATAAGGATACATTTTTAATTCTTAGCTTACTTCTCTCTTCCACCTTTCTATCTCACTCTCTTGTGTTCCTAAAATTTTTATTCTGGTCATAGATTGGTTCCTTTTGCTGACATGAAAAATTTTTTAGCTGATCTATTTAATCCATAGACGGCTCCCTAAAAGACACTACCTCTCCTGGTCATAGTCTCCTGAGAGTAATGGCAATGAAGGGGTACACTGCACTTTCCAGATCTTCAGAACTGAAGCCTCACCATCAGATGCAGTTTAGTATCAGACTCAAGGTACCCCATTTTTTTTTTTTTTTTTTTTTTTTTTTTTTTTTTAGTGTGGGGGGTGTCTTCTCTGCAAGGGGAATGCAGTCAGCATACTCTAAGCCTCATTGACAAGTCAAGTTTAGAGGGTTTAAATAAACTGATATGATCCTTCCTTTTATTTTGTTTCTAAATGTTTAAAATGATGAACTTTAAACTCAGATTGCTATAAATAAAACCAATTTCCGACTTTTTTTTTTTTTTTTTGTGACTCAAACTTTTTCTTTACACAAAGTCCCCTTAAATAAAGGCCAGTGGGGAAAAGTGTTACAATATGACAAATAAAGGGTAAGGATGTAACAAAAGTGTATTAAAAAGGAATAACAAAGCAGAAATCTAAACTAAAACAGGTCAAGATACTTATTAACCCTGGTTTTGAAAAAAAAAAAAAAAAAAAAAGTCCAAGGTTGTGGGTGGGAGAAAAAAACATTCATGAGGAAGTTTAATCTGCAATGTGTATGTTTTTAGGAAAGCATCTGTTGAGATGGAATATGTGTCTGGTGTCGGGGAAGACTCAGATTCTTTTCTGATTAAACATTATATTGTTAAAATACCACCTCTAATATTTGACAGCTGTAAGCTTTTGAAGTGTTAAAAAAATTCTAGGTAAATTCATTGTATTACATTAATTGCTCTTATAATATCAGGTTTCCCTAACCATAACCATTTAGCTCTTATTAAATTCTTAAAAGCAATGATTAAATTCTGAATTTAGCCACAAATAATTTGCCTCCCATGGATTTACTGGCGACAGTAAAAAAAAAAAAAAAAAAAACATCCATAGAGAAAAAAAATATAAAAAATTACAGCAGAAAATATATTTCTAGATCTGAGGAAGTGGTTGAGTAAGAAACCCATTTAAATTCAATTCTTTCTTCTCTTTATTTGATATAAATACTATGCCACAAATAAAAACAAGCTTTGTCTTTGAGATTTAGATTGATTGATTTTAAAGGCATGTCAATCCATCTAGGGTTATTTTTTGCCTAGATGTTAAGGGATCGCATTCAAATTTACATTTTTTGTGTATTTGTTTCTTAAGAGTGTTTGTTTTTTGTTTGTTTTTCCTTGCACACAGTCCTATCAAATACAATCAATTTTTAAACAGATCTATTTGACTCATAATTGGGACCCTAAGAGGTACTATCACTTCTGGTCAGGGAAGATCTTGGAGTAAAGGCAATGAAAGCATATTCCATGCTCCTCAGTGCTTTGCCATCACCTGCAATTTAGTATCACACAAAGAAATGCCTTTTTCGGTGAAGAAATCTTACTCCTCTGCAGGTGATTTAATTAGCGTATTTTAAGTCCTGCTGACAGTTATTCTATCTTTGAGAGATGATGATGAATAAAAATTTATTCTATTATCTTGACTTAATGTTTTCAAGTATCGAGACCGAATATAATCCAATATAAATCTGACTTATCACTTTTTGTTTAAATATTTATTTTAGATTATATAAATAATTCCTGGCCTAAGTCTCCTCAAACAACCTTCCATAGTTGATATATATATATATATATATATATATATATATATATATATATATATATATATTATTTTTTTTATTTTTTAAATTTAAAAAAAAATTTTTTAGATTTAATTTTAGGTTTTTAAATCAGTTATATACTGTGGATTTAAAAATTTTTTTTTTTTTTAACAAATCAAGATGTTTAAAGCAGTAAGATCGATTAGATTAAAATTATACCAATTTTGTGAACAATGTCATCCTAAACTAATCTTCTACAATGAAATGTATCTGTATGTTAATTTTTTGTCTGTAACTAGAAAAATCTAGCGTATGAGAGAAACATCAGTAATCCTTCTCACTGATACACTTTGGTAGGTTCAACTGCTGTTAATATCTATCATCTACTTTAATAAAATACCATTTATATTTGTATATAAATTTTTTTGTCAGTAGTACATTAAATCAAATAAACAGTATATTTTGAGATGTTCAAAGTATCTATGATATTGTTAGTTTCATAGATTATTGTAAGGACTTAAGAAAATATGAATTTCAAGTCCTATCAGTTGGGTTTAAAATATACTGACTGTATTTTCTGCAATAAATGTAAATATGAATGTACAATGAATACAATTTCCTAACCTTTAGGCATAAAATAATCCTAGATGGGTTTATGTGCCATTAAAATCAATCAAAATATCAGTCTCATGTATACCACTATTTTTACAACATGAATTCAGTCATTAAGTAGCATTAGGTAGAAATTAATTTATTCTTTTTTTCCTCTTTTCTAAAAAATTTATAGTTGTAGCTTACTAAGTATTTTGTGGCACAAGGCCATATCAAGGGAGCACCCAATGAGACTCAAATCAGATTTTGTAGTTGATATTTTCTCCCATCTAATTTTTTTTTCATTTTTTATTCATTTATTTCTTTATTTTAATTTTTTTAATTCATATAACACATACTTGACTTTGTTAATTAAGAAGAAATCTTTGATATCAAAACTTGGATTGGTAAGTTCTCAAATTGCGTTGATCGCTTTGTTGGCAAGGCTGACTATCCCTTGCAAAGGGGTAAGACTCATCCCTCCAAAATAAAGGTGTTCTGGATATGACCCTAAACTGTATCTGGTGGTGAGGCTCTAGTTCAAGAGATCTGGGAAGTGTGAAGTATCCATTCATTGCTATTACTCCTTTGTTAGTCTCATCTATAGGTCAGATAGATCTCCTCTGCAGAGGGGTAAGACCCCCCCTCCCACAATGGTGAGGTTCCAGTAATGCTGGGGCTTTGTGGAATACGGAGCTCCCCTTCATTGCCATTGCTCCCAGGTCCACTCTGGCCTGGCGTGGTAGCACCTGATAGGGTCCTATCTATGGGTTAAATAGAACTAACGGCATATTTATGCTAAACTGAATTGTTTGATTAAACTGATTAGCTTAAAATAGAAATGTTTTTGACAATTAAACCATACTTGCATTTAAACTGTGTGCTTATGCTAAAGTGAATTATTTGAAATAGAACTGTTTTTTGACATTGAAACTGTATTTATACTAAACTGAATTGTTTAACATAGAACTGTTTTTACATTTAACTGTGTGTAAACAAAATCTGTACTTATACTAAACTGAATTAGCTGAATTAGAACTGCTTGACTAAACTGAATAGCTTGAAATAGAAATGTTTTTCACAATTAAACTGTACTTACATTTAAACTGTGTGCTTATGCTAAACTGAATTGTTTGAAATTAAACTGTTTTGACATTGAAACTGTACTTACACTAAACTGAATTGTTATATATAACTGCTTGAATAGTTTGAAATAGAAATGTTTTTGACAATTAAACTGTGTACTCATGCTAAACTGAATTGTTTTAAATAGAACTGATTATTTACATAAAAATGGATTTGGCGTTAAATAACCTACAAAGGTTGATTTGCTATAAAACCCAACAAACCAAACCAAATAGATCTGTTGGAAAATTATTGATATCCAGTAAAGGTACTTGATAGTACATAATTGTAAATTATTTGTATTAAGAATAGTTACTTGAAGCTTTGATTGTTTCCTAAAGATTAATATTATTAATTACTTGAAACCCTATAATTGTGTGCAAACAAATAAGTATCATTAAATAGAAATAATTGCTTGAAACTATATAATCATTAATATTATATAGTGTGGAGAACATTTCTCCCTCCCCCCTGCCTTTCATTGTAAAATGGACTACTCCTGCTTCTAAGTAAAGTAGGCGACCATTGTAGAGGGTGACCCGAAGGCTCCCTTTTCGATAGCTTACTACACCAAGGTGTAGGGGGAGGGCGCTACTCCTTTCCCTGGATTGCTCCACTTTACCCTTGATCCGTACCTTATAATGCTGAGTGTTAAGCAAGGAGGCATCAAGTACCATTTTTTGAGTCTTTGGTATGACTCGATCTGGGATCGAACCCAGGTCTCCCGGGCTATTGGCGAACACTCTAACCGCTAGGCCAATGTCCGGTTGCTTATAAGTAAGTCCTGTTTTTACTAACTACTCATATATGCTGAATAAAGCCTAAATAAGGTTTCTCTGCTTTGTGTCTTTTATTCATTACAATTTATTCAGCATATATCTTCTGTTGAAATATGGAAAAAATTCTGTGGCCTTCAATATTTGAAACTTTCCTCTGTTTGAGTAATGCTGTAAAGGATTGGAGGCACTGGCTTGCTACTTTTGAGAATTTTCTGTAAAGTATAGAACAATATGCCCACGACTGACAAATGTTCCTTCTAAACTTTATAGGCCCTTAAGTGTATGAGTTGATCTCTGACTGTCTAGACTACAAGAGAGTCATTGGTAAACTCCAGCAATTATATGACAAGCCTAAGAATGGAATCTATATCAAATATATACTATGAAGGTGCCGAAAAAAACCAGAAGAGGTGTTAGATGATTAATCTTCTAAATCTCAAGTGTTTAAGCGAGGATTACAACTACAAGGTTGTCTGTGATGAGGAACATAGAGCCAAGGCCATAAGAGATGCCTTCATAAGTGGACTTCTGTCCATCAATATTTAACAACAACTACCCGAAAATGTAACCCTGGACCTCACCACTGCTCTTGAACAAGCTCAGAAAAATCTGACTCGATCTCTCAAACAGTTTTCTGTACTGCAGCCCCCTTTGTTGGTAACCCCTGCAACCTGAAAGAAAACATAATATCCACAGCAGCTTCTAAAACTCAAAAGTGTTTCTTTTATGGAAACAATAGGCATTTTTGCTGTTACTGTCCATGCTACGTGTTGAAGATGTGGCAAAATTGGCCATTTTGCTAAAGTATGTAATTCCAGGACTTCCATGACTCTTTGTTCTCCTGATTCTGTGATAATGGCAACATCATTTACAGATTTGTTTGCTGCAAGTAAAGTTGGCGACTGTAGTTGAGGGTGACCCGAAGGCTCCCTTTTCAATAGCTACTACACCGAGGTGTAGGGGAGGGCGCAACTCCTTTCCCTGGATTGCTCCACTTTATCCTTGATCCTTACCTTATAAGGCTGCATCAAGTACCATTTTTTTGAGTCTTTAGCATGACTTGACCTGGGATTGAACCCCTGTCTCCCAGAGCATTGGCGAACACTCTACCCATTAGGCCAATGGTCCGTACCCCAATAAAAATCTGCCTTTCCTAATGGGTAATAAAACTGTGTCAATGGCATTGACTTCTCTGTGTTCTCAAACATCAGGTAACTGTAAATGCCTGGTAAATGTGGAAGTGGAGATGCAAAAATATTTTGATATTAAATTGTCTGTACTTCCTGATTTGTATGCTGTTTTCATTCTTGGGCAAGACTTTATAGGGCAACACAAAAGTATCTGTGTGAAATTTGGTGGAAAGAGGCCCCACCTTACGTGTGTGCAGACTGACTTTTCTTCCTCCTCAACTCTTTGCTAATCTTGCTGAGATTTACAAACCAATAGCTATTAAATCTAAAAAATACAGTAAGCAAGATAAAGAATTCATGGCTACTGAAGTAAATAGACTGCTTTTTAAAGAAACTATTGACCCCAGCATGTCTTCTTGGCAAGTCCAGGTCATAGTGACCACTAACGAATGATATAAAAAGAGAATGGTGGTCAACTGTTCTCTAATGGTTAACAGATTGACAATGTTGAATGCTTACCCTTTATTTAAGATTGGTGAACAAGGTGGCCCAATACAAACTCTATAGTACTGTAGATTTGAAATTCACTTAGCACCAGATCTCAATATCTAAAAAAAAGACAAAATTTATACTGCTGTTAAAGCAGATGGCAAGTTATATCACTTCTGCAGGTTACCATTGAGAGTAACCAATGGAGTTGCTTGCTTTCAAAGGATAATTGATAAGTTTGTAGTTGACAATTTACTATCCCTCACATTTACCTACTTAGACAATATAACTATCTGTGGTAAGAGCACAATGAGAACCTCAAATTTACAGAAGTGGCCAAGAAGTTTAATTTACAATCATAATAAATTGTCTTTCTCCAACTCTACATTGGACCTTTTAAGCTACACAATATCTGAGGGTACAATTATACTAAACTCTGAGAAACTTACCCTTCCTTGTGATATTAATTCTTGCTTGGGAATGTTCTATTAGTATTTCCAATAGATTGCCAAGTATTCTGAAAAAGTACCCCCCCACTCATACAAGCCAATAGCTTTTACCCAAGACTGCTGAAAAGGCTTTTGAATACCTAAAAGCTGAAGGAGAAAACGCAACAGTATATTCTATTGAATACAGTTCCTTTTAATGTAGAAACTGATGCTTCATTCCACTGTATTGCAACCTCATTGAACCAATCTGGAAGATCAGTAGCTTTCTTTTCAAGGACTTTAAATACCAGTGAATAAAAATGCTCTTCTATAGAAAAGGAAGCCCAATATATCATCCAAACCATATATAAATGGAAGCACTATTTAACTGGAGTCAATTCACTTTATTTATTGATTAGAGATCAGTGGCATTAGTGTTTGATTCAAATCTGGCTGGGAATATAAAAAAATAAGATCCAAAGGTGGAGGGTCGAACTTGCCTGTTTCAGTATTAAATACCGCCTGGGGAGAGATAATGTTACTGCAGATATGTTATCTAGAGCTTATTGTTCTGCTGTAAGTTTGGATACCCTAGAGAAATTACACAACTCTCTTTGTTACCCTGGTGTTACATGAATTATGCATTTTGTTAAGTTGTGGAACCTTCCTTTCTCTGTTGAGGATGTAAACAGAGTATCTGCCTCTTGCACTGCATGTGCCAAAGACAAGCCTTGACTTTACCAATCTGACACTCTGCCTTAATAAAAGCAACCAGTTCTTTTGAAAGGTTCAGCATTAACTTCAAAGGACCCCTGCCATCTTTATGTTGACTGAAATGAAAACCTTCTTACATGGGCATGGAATTTCAACTAGCCATATAACCCCTAGGTAATGAACAGTGTAAGAGGTATAAGGGCATATAGTGGAGAGCAATAACTCTAGCACTCAAAACACAATGCCTACCTATAAATCAATGGGAGAATATTTTGCTACAAGCTTTACATTCAATTCATACATTACATTCAACAACTACAAATGCTACTCCTCATGAATGGCTATTCGACTATCCTTGCTGATCCTCAAGTGGCTGTTCTGTTCCAACATGGCTAGCAACATCAAGAAAGGTTTTTCTAAAATGTCATGTTAGACAATTGAAGTACAAGCTTATTGTGGAGGAGGCAGAACTTATAGAATATAATTCTTGTTATGTGCACATTCGTCTTTAAAATGGCTAGAAAACCATGGTATCACTCCAATATCTTGTCCCTGCTCGTCTTGTGCAAAAATATTCTCCTGAAATACAAGACTCTAACCCACTCAAAACTCTGAGACATTAGATCTCAACCAGAATATTGTAACACCTAATGAGACTGAATCTATTACAGTTACACTAGTAAATGAAATTACGACTACTTTTTTGTCGATTGGAATGTTTGCATAAACCTCTTGACCGCTTAATGTATGAGTAAATATTTTGCTGTTTTTCTTAGATCAGATGAGGTTAAGGAAAAAAAGTTGAAATAAATCCCTCTAGGATTTTAATCTTATCTTAATGTTGATTGACTAACTGCCTCTAACAATTTCTTGTAACAGGGGAGATTGTAGCGAACTTTCTTTTCCACCCACCTGCCTTGTTGTTATAAAATTAACTGTTCATGCTTATAAGTAAGTCCTGTTTTTACGAACTAATTATATATGCTGAATAAAGCCTAAATAAGATTTTTCTGCTTTGTATCTTTTATTCATTACACATAGGAATACTTAAAACCATAGAACTGTATGCAAATTTTATGTATTAGATAGGCGTATTTGATATCATATAACTGTGCAAAAAAACTTTTCAGACATGATTACATAAAAAATGTAAATATAAATGTACGATGAAGGCAATTCCCTAACTTCTAGCTCTAGAATAACCTTAGATGGGTTGATATACTATTAAAATTCATTAAATTGGTTTAATACCTTAGGTAGCTTAGCGTGCTGCATTACTGTTTTTTTTTTTTTAATCCATGTAGTTTTGTATGAAAATAGTCAAAAGATCCAGAATGCCAATTTTCTAAAAAATTTGTGTTGCTTGTAGATAAAATCACCCCACCTTGGTAGCTGTATCTCATCTACTGAAAGTGATGTCAGCATATACAGAGGAAAGGAATGGACTGTTATTGACAGGTTATCAACAATATGGAAATCTGATTTCTCTGATAGAATAGAATTGGAATTGTTTCAAGCTATAGCTGTGTCAGTACTACTGAATGGCTGTACCACTTGGATTTTGACAAAATGCTTGAAGAATGAATTTGGGAACTACACTAGAATGCTGTGTACTATTTGGAACAAATTCTGGATGTGGTAATCTACAAAACAGTAGCTGTATGGCCACTTCCCTCACATCTCATATACCATCCATGCTGAGCACTGCTGGATGAGTCAGGATGAACTCATAAGCAACATTCTTAAATGGACTTCTACTCATGGGCACACCAGTGTTAGTCATCCAGCAAAAACTTTGATTCATTAGCCCTGTGTGGACACAGGATGCTGCTTAGGGGACTTACCAAGGGTAATGACTGATAGGGATGGATAGAGAGTCAGTCAAAGGAATCCATGCTATTGGTACACCTTGATGATTTAGATCTCGGACAATTGGTTGGGTATTTATAAAGTGGAATATCATCAAAGAAGAGACAGAATTCATTTTAGATTGGTTAATTATTGATTTATACTAATTGATAAATATTCCTTCCCCCCCCTTTTTTTAAGATGGAGTGGGGGATAAAAAGGAAACGATATAAATGAACAGAAAATGAGAAAAAAAAATTTCTTTACATTTACTCATTTCTTAAACAATTTGATTATTGTTATCAAACACTTAGGGGCAGATCTATTGCCATTCTTTGTGTTATATAAAAATATGCTCTTTTTATCCCCCCCTCCTTCCTGTTATTTATTAAAAAATTTTTTATCCTTTTTTGCTACAGAACATAATATTTCAAAATTCCACTTATCTTGAAAGCACTTATTTTTAAGAACTTAACAGTTGTTTTTGACATGTCAATCTCCTGTCATAGTATGTCGTTTCTTCCTCTCCCCCACTGACGACTCCCTGTTGCTTAAGTAGATCCTGGAAGAGGCAGACTTGATTTGTCTAAGCTGGATTCACAGTTGCATGCTATCACATGTGTCAATAAACTAGTTCTGCAATAGCATTTTTAATAGATTAAATTTGGTGTCAAACATTTTCTAGTTATCTTTGCATCAACAGGTGGGGGACTATACAGTCTGTGACCAGCTTCACTGACTGACTGTAAACGTCAAAATAAATATTGTTCATGTATAAGTGCACGTTGTGTGCCTGGTATTAAATTTAAAGCATATTTCTTGTGAAAACATTTTTTTATATCCATGTTTTCTTTATTCACTGTCTGCAAACAAAATATTTCTTGGTTGTACATGTTGTATAAACACGTATAAGATTAGCTTTGATTTAGTGATTTATCAAGCTTAGCTTAATTTTAGCATAAAACCAGAAAAATGGAGTGACCCATGAGAATATAACTCACTAACAATGGTCTCCTAATCTAGCTTGCTAATCATTACACCATATGAGGTGCTCTAATAGTTATGTACTAAGTTTACCTTAGTTATGGCTCACAGTGTGAATAAAACTCACCAACAATGGTCTCTTAATCTAGCTAGCTCAACAGTACACCATATGAAGTGCCCAGATAGTTATATATATATATATATATATATATATATATATATATATATATACACACACTAAGTCTTGCTTTGTTATGGCTCACAGTGAGGATTGAACTCATTAATGGTCTCTTAATGAACACAAAATCATTAATTTATCGAATTGATTTTTAAAGCTAATGCTTGCTCCTAGTCTTTTTCCATGTTATGTTTGGATGTCAGTCTTTCTGCTTGTATTGGAGGCGCTTGTGGTGTAATGGTTATTGTTGTAGGAAATGGACCTGGTGATCTAAGTTCAAATCTTGAACAAGGGCTTTTGCATATCACTTTGTACTAATATCCTTGGTAATGGGATGCATCCATCTATTCTCCCCCTCCCAACTATGTATTAATAGTAGAGTAGATTGAGCTCCTTAGATTTGGTATAGCAACCAGTCTAGGAGAAAGAAAACTCTGAATTCAAACCAGCTGTACTCTACTTAAAAATTAAAATTGTTGCATTTTGCCTGTATTGGAGGAGTTGGGTTGATATGTATCACACCAGTTCAGTGGATCCGGGAGTAATGACAATGAAGGTGTACTTCACACTCCTGATAACTGTGGTTTAGGGGAGGGATTGGATAAACAGGTTGAAAAATTTTAGACTCCTGATTTTTTTTTTTTTTTTTTTTTTTTTTTCCCAAAGAAAAAATTAGGTGTCTAAAATTTATGTGTACATAGAGGTATACTGCATATCATAAATGATTCTTCCTCTTTGATCCTCAGCTTTTGTCATCTGGAAAAAAAAAGAAAAAGACAACTTTGTCTAAGAATTGTCTTCATGTCATCAGAAAAATGAAAAACATAAGAGTTCTGTTGAACTGCATTGAAATATTCCAAGGGCTAAACTACAGCCTCTAAAATAAGGCTCTCAAATTTTCCAACATAAAACAATTGTGTTCAAAACTTTTAAAAAATAAATCATATAAAATCTTGACCTGTGAATGTATGGGGAAAGTTTGTCCTTTTTGTAAAAAATTAGCCTATTTGTATATTATCAAAATTTCAATCATATTTGCATGGAATTGTAATCCAGCAATGCATTTAAAATTCACTAACTTCACAAATAAAGCAATTTCCAGTCCACTTTCTAACTGAATGATATAATTTTGTGGATCTGCATTTGAACTAAATATTATCATTTTCAATCATCTGAATTCTCAATATAATTGATTACTTTGAAATGCTAAATTCTAAACATTTACTTCTTCCTCAATAGAAACATCAATATCATCTAAACCTTTACTCCTTCCTCAATAGAAACATCAATATCATCATGCTGTTACAATGGGAACAACCGTGGGTTTACAGGATATGTGGTTAATAAATTTCAAACTGTATTAAAGAATATAAAATCTTTTTGGCTGTATAGCCCATATATATATATCTATGGGTGACTATATATATGCTCCACCTTGGGTATTTTGGCAAAGGAATTAACAGTTGCCACTTGCGTAGTGCAAAGGTCTTTTAACGAATTGAGCACTTTGGTAACTCATAGCATAAAATGTAAACACACAAAAGTTGATACAAATGTGCTAGTTTTCCTAGCTGATGTTGAGTCACACACTGACTTAGGGGTATGTCATCAGCCGGACATAAAGTTGGTCGGGTTTCGATCCCGGTTTGGAGCGCCTCATGTCTAGCCACACTAAAGAGTTCTAATACTGTAATACAATGGAACCGTCTGTCTGTTGATGACATATATGGTTTTTAGTTTTATATTTATTCTATAATTCTGATGGTGTGAAAAAACCCAGATGATACAATTTGTAAATTAAAAAGAAAATTACACAGATATCTGGGAAAGAAAATTCCATGGAAAAAAATTCCATATATAATGTTATTAATAATCAATTAGATATCAAGCTAGGACAGTTTATTCAAGAAGAACTTGATGTAGTACTCACAAAAATTAAAAACAGAAAAGCTGCCGGTCTTGATGAAATACCACCAGAAATATGGAAGACAAGGAAATTCGACGACCTGCTGCTCCGATACTACAACACCATATATAACCAGAACACAAAAGAGAGATGGACAAAAGGCTGCATCCTCCCTTTCTCCAAGAAAGGTGACCTCAGAATTGCCAAGAACTACCAAGGTAAAACCCTTACTTCCATAGCAGCTAAGATTTATAATGCTCAGCTACCCAACCCCATTGAACTAGAAATTGAGAAAATTCTTAGAAAGAATCAAAATGGTTTTCAGAGAAACTGATCCATGACATCACAGATTCTAACAATCCGTTGAATTTTAGGAGTTTGTGCAAGAAACCTCATGGTGATACTCTTATTTGTAGATTCCTCCAAAGCATTTGACTTCATACACAGATGGAAGATGGAGCGAATTCTTTTAGCGTATGGTCTCAAAGAAACTTACAGCCATAATAAGTAAAAAAAAAAGTAAAGTTGGTGACCTTAGTTGAGGGTGACCCGAAGGCTCCCTTTTCGATAGCTACTACACCGAGGTGTATGGGAGGGCGCTACTCTTTTTCCTTGGATTGATCCCTACCTTATATTGCTGAGTGTTATGCAAGGAGGCATCAAGTACCATTTTTTGAGTCTTTGGTATGATTCGACCTGGGATTGAACCTAGGTCTCCTCGGCCATTGGCAAACACTCTAACCATCATGCCAAATGAAACTCAATAAAAACGGGAAAGTAAAAGTTCGCTGACTGGATGGAGACACAGACTTCTTTGACATTGTTGCTGGTGTTCTGCAAGGGGATACAGTAGCTCCATATCTGTTCATAATCTGCCTAGAGTCCATACTTTGAACATCAATAGATCTAATGAAAGAAAATGGTTTTACACTAAAAAAGCAAGAAACAGATGATACCCCACACAAACTACTACGGATGCAGATGACGTAGCACTTCTGGCAAATACACCTACCCAAGCTGAATCTCTGTTGCATAGTCTGGAGCGGTGGCATGTGTTTTAATCAAAAAGACATTTCCACACTAAATAGTGTTTCTCTGAAACTAGTGGACAAGTTCATGTACCTCAGAAGCAGTGTCTCATCTACTGAAAATGACATCAATATGTGACTAGTGAAGGCATGGACTGCAATCAATAGGTTATCAATCATATGGTAGTCAAACTTATCTGATAAAATAAAATACAATTTTTTTTTCCAAGCAGCAGTTGTGTCATTCCTAATATATGGATGCACCGCATAGATATTGACTAAGCGTATAGGGAAAAGGCTAGATGGAAATTGCTCAAGAATGCTACGAGCTACATTGAACAAATCCTGGAAGCAACATCCCACAAAACAACAGTTGTATGGCCACTTACCTCTCATCTCTAAAACCATCCAAATAAGATGGACAAGACTGCTGGAGAAGTAAGGACAAACTCATAGTCTGGAAGACCTGCCGTAAGCAAGGGATGATAAAGATGAATGGCGAGAGAGTCAGAGAAATCTATGCTAGCCGCATGACATGACATGAGATAGATATCTATATATCTATAATTAAGTGTTTAGGTCTTTTTATTTTTATACTGCATGTAGCAGTGTTTAGGTCTTTTTATTTTTATACTGCATGTAGCAGTGTTTTGGACATTTCACTTCTAATTGGGCTATCCAGTTTTTGTGATATATATATATATAATATAAGTATTATTTGGTCCAGTTAAACCGGAGTTGGGAGTAATTCCATCAGGACAAGAAAACTATTCAAGAGGGAACATTCTAAATTTTCCTGGTAAAGAGCATTTTGAATTTTCAAAAACGCATAACAGGATGGAAATAAATTTATAATCCTAATGTGACCAGTTTGCTGTTTTTTCTTAATGAATGTTATATATATAAAAACTTGATTATGCAAGTAGGAATATTTCTTTTGTTTTATATATGCTTTGATGGTTCTAAACTAGTTTTGACTTTTTGTGGAAAAAAGTTTAAGAATTGATATGTTTATAGAGAAGCAATGAAGAATAAACTGGTGGCATAGCAAATCCATTTGCTGTGTGTGTGTGTGTGTGTGTGTGTGTGTGTGTGTAAGATAAGAATGCCTTACTACCGGTGGATCTGGATACATTGGAAAACTGAAAGATACAGCACAGATTATGCAAGTATTTAGTTTGACGAGGCCAGATGAGTATTCACATTATTTGGGGGAATTTAATTTTTTTTCTTCAGACAAATTTGTGGGTTTTCTTTTTTTGTGTGTGTGGGTTTTGTTTTGTTTTTTTACCTCCTTAATATCCATATTTACCCAACCCCTCCGCTCAGGCAGGATATGACACAAGGTCATTTTTTAAACGGAGTTTAACAGGTTTGAATTCAAAGTTTTCCTTCTCCTAGACTAGTTGCCTCACCAAGGTTGAAGAACCTAGTCTGCCCTACTATTTACCCATAGCTGGAGGGTGAATAATTGGATTCATACCTTTCCCAAGGGTATTAGTGCTATGTGAAATGCAATCGGTCTCGTCCAGGATTTGAACTCGTGTCGCCGTGTCCATTTCCTATGACGATTACCATTACACTACGGGCACCTCTCATTTCTAAAACCATCTAAATATCAGCATGTCACTCCTACAACAATGAAGTATACATTCTTACCAATGCACCAGTCCACGACTCTATCCTTGTCACAGACTATTTGACCAAGATGGGCATCAAGTCCAGACCTTGCTCCCTGTGACTTTTGGTTATTCCCTAACCTAATTTGAAGTTATTGATGAATGAACTCAGAAACTAGTTATTATAATTTGGAAATGAAAGGTGCCAAATACTTAAATTGCTTAATCAACTGAAGAGTTGTTACATCTACCATAAGTCACTGTTGATGATTAACTTAAAAGTGTTAATAACAAAAAAACTTCTAAGTAAACCTTTGGCTGTTAGATTCACTATTCATTTTTTATATTTCATCATAATTACCTCTATTTCATTTACAATCTATTTAGAAATCTATGAGAGTTAATATTTATGAGGTGCATACAATAAGTTTCCAGACTTTTTTTATGGGCATTTAAAATTGTTGTAGACTCTTGAAAATTCAGTATGTTATTGCTATACTTCTTATGAGATGACTGACCAATTTTTATGATTTCAGCTTCAAATGAACAGCTACAGCAGCAATTGGAATACACCCTACTAAAGCCTGATTGTCACAGCTGGTGAATTTCAAAAATGTAATCTGAAACTTTAGAAGAACGATATGCAATAAAATTCTTTTTTAAACTTGGAAAAAATGCCACAGAAACGTATGGGATGCTTCAGACTGCTTTTGGAGCATCAGTTCTTGAGTGGCATAAGAGATTCAAGGAAGGCAGGGAGTCTGTGAGAGATAATGAGAGGTGTGCCAGAAGTAAGGAAGTCAATACACCAGAGTTGATTGGCCAAAGGGTTAGGGTTACTATATTGAGGTTTTAAGGGAGTTCAGGAAGAGATTCCGTGGGAAGAGGCCAGCACTCTTCAAATTGGGTCAGTGGCATTTCCACCAGGACACTGCACCAGTCCACGACTCCATCCTTATCACAGACTATTTGACCAAGATGGGCATCAAGTCAGTTCCTCGCCCTCCCTATAGTCCTTGCTCCCTGTGACTTTTGGTTATTCCCTAAGCTCAGAGGCTGTCGTTATGAGACAGTAGATAAAAGAGGCTGTGACGAAGGTCATTGACATGCTCACACAAGAGGACTTCCATGGGGCCTTACAAAAGTTGTCGGAACGGTATAACAAGTGCATTGCAGTCGGAGGAGATTAGTTCGAAGGGGACTAGAGTTTCATGTGTGTACTATCAATAAAAGTGCCCATACGAAAAAAGTCTGGAAACTTATCGTATGCACCTCGTACATACAGTAATGATTGGTTAACTTATTATTTAGAACTGGCAAAAATATGCACCTTTTGGGTGCAAGTATTTAAGTTTTAATGTTATAAAATTATAGAAAAACAAAATTAGATAAGAATGCATATAAAGATTAATTATTCTTTCCTTTTTTAATTTTTTTTTTAATGGTTTGTGAGATGTGAGGTAAATGGTTATACAACTGTTTTGTCGAGTACTTCTTCCAGGATTTACCTCTCTTCTTAGAATAAACTAGATCTCCCTTCTCATTATGTCCCACACAGCAATATATAACTGAATTTTCACCATGTAGGAACCACTTGTTAAAAGCATGTCAGACTGATAATATTGGATTTTATGCTGTTGGGCTGTGAAGAAGCAAATATCATCTCCATAATTTGTATTCCTTTCAATTAAAATGAATCCTTTTTGTCTTGCAGAATTGGATTAATCAGGATTTATCTTCTGATCAACATGTTACATTGTGGAATGGTTGGACAGAAAAATCTGCCAGGACCATCTTGAATTGAAAGCATTGATTATGGCTTAATTTTCTGGTTTTGTTTGAAGGAGAGGCATTTTTGAGTATTTCACAAGCAGCTGCAACTAAGTAAGTGCTTATATGATTTTTCAAACTTTCAAATATATAATTAATTATACTCTCTTCATAAATATTTACAGAGCTTGCCTGAATGAAAGACAGTGATCATCTTAGGCAATATTTGAATGTTACCATATTGAAAAAAATATTTAATGATTTGTCATCATTGCTGTCATCATTCGTTAGAAGTTTATTACATGAATAAAATCAGACACTGGCTACCCTGTCAACAAGACTTAGAATACACTGACTGTATCCTTTGCATAGGGGTAAGATCACCAACCCAAACAAGGGGTGTTCTGGGTATGACACTAACTTGCATTTAGTGGTGAGGCTGCAGTTCTTAATTTCTGGGGAATGTGGAGTACTCCTTCATTGCCATTACTGCCTGATACATTCTGATCTGGAGTGGCAGTATTTGTTAGGGTCCTCTCTATGGGTCAAATAATTATTTTTATTAAAAAGAAATACTTGATGTTATATAACTATGTGTAAAAAAATGCACAAAAAGATGTTATGAACTTTTGTAATGCTGTTATATAATTGCGGAATGATTTTTTTTTTTTTTTTTTTTTTTTTTTTTTATATATTATCATTTTTCGTTGGTTATATCTTATTTGGTTTAGTTAGACTTAGAACTATTCGGCTTTGTACTGGGGCACACATTGAATGCAGGTGTTCACGCTTGCACGTGTGGAAGATATGACAATCACAAATGTCATAATAAAAACCCCAGATAGGAAATAGGACTGGGGTGCAAATGACGTCATGCCTGGAAGCGATGGGCTGGGATTCTTGGTGATTTTGAAAAAAGCAGTTAGTTGAGATCTGAAGCCGGGCGAGGCGAGTTGAGATTTGAAACTGGATGAGGTGAGTCCAGTTTGTGGCCTATGGGATACGCTGCGGGTTTGTTGGGTCAGAAGGAACGGTCAGCATAGTAAAAATTGTGTCTCTCTCTCTCTCTTCGTGTCGAAAAACTAAAAGTCAAAAAAAGTTAATAAACGTTTCGTACCTGAACAAAGAAAGTCGTCAGTGTTTCGGGATTCCTATGCATGTGAACGTTTTACAGATCCATATATTTGTATAATTGTATCATGGCTATGTTACAATGCTACAGTCATTGGTTTATAATCTGCAAGGAAACACTGAAGGTTCATGAATTAGCAATAGATTATAGACACATACAATAGTTCAGTAGGCCAATCATGTGACTACTCTTGTTCTCTTTTACGACCGTGCCATTCGCAGCTAATAGATGAGTCTATATTCACAAAACATAGAGAGGTTCGGCCAGTTTTTGTACACACCATAAATGTACAATGAACCTGATTCTCTAAACTCCTGGCATAAGATTAATGAAATGAGTTGACATGCCATTAAAATCAATCAATTGGACACTATTGTTCACTGGCTGTTTTAGAAGAAGCACTTTGTTGAACATTTACATGTTTTATATTGCAAAAATATCTTTTCCAAATAATTTTTTTTCCAGTTGGCCAACTATGATAAAATGAAAATAAAAAGACACAAAAAAATTTAAGTTAACAATCAAAAAAAAAAAAGATGTAAAAATCTTACAAAATTATACTACAGTTATTTATGGTAATTATATATATATATATATATATATATATATATATATATATATATATATATATCTACAGACAGTTTCATTGTATTACAACTCATCCATATGATTCAAGATGAGATCAAAACCTGGCTGACTTTACGTTAGCCTGATAACATAACCCCACAGACATCAGCAATCTAGGGAATTTAACATATATGTATTAACTTTTTGTTTACATTCTATGCTATCTATGACCAAAGTGCTCAATTCGTTAGAAGTTTTTAAGTGGAGTTTAACAAGTTTGAATTCAGTTTTCCTTCTCTTAGACTGGTTGCAATACCAAGGTTAAAGAGTCTAGACTACTTTATTGTTAACCATAGTTAGTGAGAAAAATTGGAGTCCTACTTTTGCCAAGGGTATTAGTGCTTTGTGAAATGCAAACAGCCTTGTCCAGGATTTGAACTCTGGTTGCTATTTCCATTTCCTACAATGGTAACCATTACACCATGAGTGCCTTCATAAGATAGACTCATGTTCATATGCTTTGGTATGGATGAATATTGCCTGCTTTCTGTGATCACTGTCACTGCAGCATTAGACTACTTCACCAACTCTCTCCTTTTAATGTAGTGGGGAGGTACTCTCTCAGCTCTAGGATCAGGCTTGTCTCAAAATGAAGGAGGTAAACATATTACACTCTATCCATACTCTAAAAATTTCTAAGTTTGGATATTCATTTTGTATACTTTGTATGACAGGTAGAATAATTTATTCATCGATGTTACAAGAACTTTTGAAAGAGTTGATCAGCTTAAAAAAATTTAGGCAAATTAATTTTGATTGTGTTGTAATTTGGTTCTTCAGTTTTAAGAAACCAGAATAGAAAATGGAAGTTCTGGTTCCACTGTTGTTATTTGTCAATAAAAAAAGGTGATATGACTAAGCTGCCAGTTCCATAGCCTGAGCTACTTTAAAGGCATTTTAGCTGGACATATCCTCAAACAGCTGTTTCCTTTTTATATTTTCATTATTCATCCCTCATACAAATATGTTCCTTAAAGTGAGTTTGACATCTCACTGTTCCATGGTTTGTTAATTTCATGACCTTAGCAATAGCATTTAGAGTTGCCTGATTGTACTTCATGTTACCAAAATGTTGCAAAACTTTTGACTTGCCATTACATTTCACCTTGAAATAACTTATTCTTATCTGTATGTCTTTTCTCTTAATGAAAAGACATTTTCTTTCTTGGATGACTGAGAAAGATAAAGGCATGAACCACTTTATTTTCCCCCAGCTATGGGTTAAATAATATCACTACTGTTCTTTGGGGGTGTCCTTGTGGTGTAATGATTAAAACGATGGACTGCGGAATTGTAGTAAGCGAGTTCATATTCCAGTCGCACTATTATGTTCACTTTCGGGCAAATACCCTTGGGAAAGGTATGAACCCCCTTATCCTCCCAGCTATGGGTTAAATAGTACGACTACTGTTCTTTTAGGAGAATAGATTTGGCATTAAATAACCTACAAAGGTTGATATGCCATTAAATAAAAAAATCAAACCAAACCAAGGATAGCTTTGACATTTAAATAACCCATGAAGATTGGTATGCCATCAAACAAAGAAACCAAGTGAAAAAAGTTAAAATATTCTTGGAGGATGGAATTATGTTGTTGCTTGAAAAATAACAGAAAATGTATTGCTTAATAAACCAAACTAACTTTTGCGGGTAATCCAATATTTTGCCTCTGTCAAATATACCGATTGTATTCCCTGCAGAGGTATAAGCAAACACTTCTCCCAAAAAGGAGATGCCCTGTATACAACACAAATCTAATATCCAATGATGAGGCTCCAGTTTCTGATATTTTGGAGTCTGTGGCATAACCCCTTCATTGACATTACTCCAATGACCACTCTGATCCAGAATGGTAGTACCCTTTTAGGGTCCCATCTATGGGTCAAACAAATCTATTTGAAAATTATTTGTATTCGATTAGAAACATTTTTACAAAAAATGTAAATATGAACGTATATAGAATGCAATTCCCTAACCTCCAGGCATAAAATATTCCGAGATGGGTTGACATACCATTGAAATCAATCAAATATATACTTAATGCTGGGCTGCCTGGCATAGGTGCCTCATGGAATATCAGTGAACAAGCATAGTTTCCCATTGCACTAGAACTGAAGATTTAGTGAATCTTTGACCAACAGGATCATCTGGCATACATGCTGAGAGACTTAGCAATGGCTTGCACTGTTCACATTGCACCAAGTGATTCTATAACCAGCATAGTCCAGCAGGGCATGAATTTTCAGCTCATGCCCAACCCCCTTAATCTCAATATAAAAACCCCCTTAATCTCAATATAAAAAATAAATGACCTTGTGTCAAATACTTGTAAATTCAAATTTCCAATTGTATTTTTTATTAAATTCCAGTAATGTTGATAGATGCTTAAGACATGGACTGCTATTGATCAGATTTCTTTGATATAATGAAATGGGAAATCTTTAAGCTGTAGACATTCCAGTACTACTGTATGGCTACACTGCTTGGACTTTAACAAAACATTTGGAGAAAAAGCTGGACGAGAACTATACAAATGTATTGTTTCGAACAAATTTTGGACGCAGCACCTTACAAAACAGCAACTGTACAGCTACTTACCTCCCATCTTGGGAATCATCCAAGTATGATAAACAAGACATGCTGATGACTGGTGGAGAAGCAGGGTCGAACTGGACACACCAGTATTGGCCAATCAGCAAAAACTTAGATTCATCAGCTTTCTGCAGACCCTGGTTGCTGTCTAGAGGAATTGGGAGGGCAAGAGTCAAGGAAATTCATGCTATTAGCAAAACAATGATTAAATTCAATATCATGTCATTCTGTTTATAGAATTTCTATTGTAATTAATCACAAATAAGGAGAAGTGCTCAAAAATAACATTTAATAATTATCTTCTTTGAAAAAAATGACCAGAATAAGTATTGCATAGAGATTCTGCTATTATGATTAAATTGCCACTTGGATTGAAAATTGCTTTTTTTCTCTGAGTTAATCATATTTTTATATTACTGCTTTAACAAGAATCTTACTATGATGTACTGTTTTTGGCGTTATGATTATGTACAAATATAAACATGCTTAGTATCATAGTTATAGTCATAGGAAATAGAATTCAAAACCTGAACATGGCTGTTTGTGTTTCATTTCATGCTAATGCTCATGTGAAAGACATTAATCCATAGTCTCTCCTGCCAGCTATGGACAAATAGTTGGCCAGATTGTGTTCTTTAGTTTTGATTAGACAACTAGTCTAGCAGAAGGAAAACTCTGAATTCAAACCAACTTTACTCCACTCAACATTGACCTTGTGTTACATCCTGGCCATGGTGGAATGGCTGGGAAAATATATACATGCATAAACAATTAAAATGATATTGATGGAAGTGGTAAGTCAGTTATAATAAATTATAGAAGGGCCATTCAATAAATTAGGAGAAGTGTTGTTTTTTTATTTATTCATTTATTTATATATTTATTTACTTTTTTAAAAATTTTCTTCCATAAATACAAACTGCATTGTTTGAAATAGGTTTAGATCAAACAATTTTAATCTCACGAAAATATTCATTTTGAGGCTATTCAAAAAGGTGCCAAATCAGAGTGCTTTGGGCTTGAACAGAGATTCATCTTTAATATTTGCTGGCTGAGAAGTGCAAACTATATATAAGTTACAGAAAAATGTTTGATATGTACAAAGGAATATTTTTTTTTTTTTTTTTTTTTTTTTTTTTGCAAATGGCCTAAACATGGATTTGCTATGTAGAAAAGAAAGTCCATAGAGTAGAAACACACTGACTCTCCTGTAAAGAAAAAGTTCCAGGCACAGTGGTCATTAAAGAAGGTCATGCTTTCTATTGCCAACTCCTCCAGAAAAATTCACCTTATTTGTTGAATGACTCTCATAGTGTATTTGCAAATCTGAACATCATGCAGTATTTAGATGTAATAGATGCACTACACCTTCCCTTTCCATTCCTATAATTTTTTTTTTTTTTTTTTTTTTTTTTTTTTGTCACTTGACACTTACTTCACTGCTAATCCCACCCATACTTTTATTGTTAATTCTTCTCACAATGCTCTTCTGTAAACCTATTGTTTTTCTGTTTACTTGCTTATACATATATTTTCTTCTCTTTTCATTAATGTCCACTGGTAGGAATTGAGTGAGACAGGTAGGTGTGGCCTTTATTGTGGTCTCAATTCCCTGTGGTATGGCTTTTGGAGTGATATGTTTCCATGCTAGGCTATTGGTGTAGCCAACTCAATAGCACAGTTAAGCTATTCCTTATGAAGAAATAAATAATCTCTTTATTGTATGGAATAGGAATGTCGAATGGGAAAGAGTCTCAACCAACCAGAGTTAGTCATCTGCTGCCAGTTACATGGTGATACTCAGTCTGTAGCTAGGGTCTGTTCTCAAAAGTTGATTCTTGCCTGTAAGTATAAAGGAGTAGAAATAGTCTTACTTGGTGACTATAACTGGAACGTAATTGCATCTCTCTTAATTTGATAGCAAAATGTCCAGTTTTGAAGGAGTGGTAACAGACATGGTGTCTTGAACAATTTCTTAGAATCAAGTTGATGTCTTGTTAGTAAGGCTTTGAATATGCTGACTAAATCACTTGCATACGAGTAAGAGCCTTTTCTTCCTAAAAGGTGTCCTGCACATGACATTGAACTGTGTTTGATGGGGAGGCTCTAGTTCTGGAGAACTGGGAAGTGTAGGTCGACTCTGACTCTGACTTGGAGTGGGAGTACCTGTTGGTCAAATAGATATGTTTAGTAATTATTAGTATTAAATAAAAATACTTGATGCCATACTTGGTGTTGTAATTGTTTACTAAATATTATTATTATTAGTTACTTGAAACCATATAATTATGAGTATTAGATGAAAATTCTCGAAACCATAGAACTGTGTGCAAATTATTTGTATTAGATAGGAATACTTGATATTATATAACTGTGTGCAAAAAACTCCTTAAAAAAACTATACAAAAAATATATATGTACAATGACCACCATTTCCTAATTTCTTGGCATAAAATAACCCCAGATGGGTTGATATACCATTAAAATCAATCAACCAATAAACACCCTATCTCAACAATGAATGGATTTCACTATTCCTAATTCAAGATATCTTTATGCAAGTCTTCTTTTTTTTTCTTTTTCTTTTTTTTAAATCATATCTTTGTTATCCTACATGGCTTATTTTTTTTTTTTTTTATCTCCTTCACTTTTATTTATTTATTTATTCTTTTTAATACTAAGGTGAGTTAAATATTTTGCAATATTTTAGTAGCATGAGGCACAATTTGGTAGCTTTAGATCCTATTTCTGAGATCATGAAGGTGATAAACCACATTGGACTGTGAGATGCCGAAGTTTTCTTATTCTCTCTTTATGGTTTGAAATATGACCTTGAAATCTCTGGTTTTAGGCTTTCTTGATCATTATGGTTCTTGCCACCTGAGCAAAGTTTCTTAATACTGTTATTTATTGTATTGTGATCAATTGTGCTTTCACCTTCCACTCAACAAATAGTTATTGCCAAGTTTGACCTCATAAAGTATAAGTTCCCAAATTAAATCACATTTCAAGTTCATCTGTGTGGCTTTCAAATCACACATGAAGTGAAGCAATGCATGATGTGTTAGCGCACCAACTGCCATGATACTACCAACAATAGCAGGTATCTTTCCTGGCTTGCACTGCTTCAGTCACTAGCCCATACTAAAATATTGCAAAACTTTTGACGAGTACATACCTATTGCTTTCTTTCCTTATGCTTGACATTTTTATGTGCATATTAATTAGATTCTATTGTATTGTGTGTTTATTTTTTGTTTATTTTTTATTTTATTTTAGATGCAGTGCATTATTTTTTTTCCTACTAGTTTTCTTTTGTGTAGTTATTCTTCACAGTAATTTTGTTTTGGTTAAATGTTTCTCTTTTTTTTTTCCTTAATTTTTCACTTTATTTTCACTTTTTTTGCTCTTTTTCACTTTCACTGGTTTTTGTTAACCTGTTTTTTTTTTTTTTGTTTTCTCTCTTTCTTTCTTGTGATTTCAAATGCTTCTCGTGCATGATGGACTTTCAAACAAGTGACTTGTTAGATGTTGTTAAGTGCAGCTGGGCAAGTATTATATAAATTAGCTTCCAAAAATGCTGTGACCATCACAACTTCTTGCTGATGTTAAAAATTTGTTGTCAGTTAATGAATTGTTGGCTTTCACTTGTATGTGTCTGTAATGTAATATCACAGTTTTGCTCAAGGTGATCAAGGAGAATTCTGGTGTAAATATACAACATTATCCCATGGAAATTGAAAGTGAAAAGAATGAATCTTGGGGACTTAATCTTTTTCCATCAATGATTTTAATTGAATCTTTTATATCTTTATTCTTTAACATGCCAGTATACGCAAGAAAGATTTTTTTTTGCAACTGTGGGATCTGGTACATTTATAGTGAGATTTTTGTTAGCATTAAAATGTTCTAATCTAAAGAAAAAAGCAATTCTTTTATCATTAAGGGTTTTCGGACTGTTGTCTTCATCTTTATTGTTATTTCCATAACGTTTCAACCGATATGTTCTCCAGCCTTCATCAGATGTTTGTCGAACTCCGGAACCTTCATGGAACTTCAAACTACATCCTTTATTGAATCCATGAGGGTCACCTGTTCTGATTCCATTAACCATAACCGGGTACAAGTATTAAAAATTCCTGTATTGTTACTCGCCTGCAGTCAATGCATATAACCATTACGCTATGTGTCACACATAGTGTAAGGGTTAGAGGCGTTTGTTCCCTAAGCTTCTAAGGAGACAATCTTCTGGAGGTTGCAGGTTCAATCCTGACTGCAGGCAAGTCACAATACAGGAATCAGGAATTCTTAACACTTTTACCTGGTTATGGTTAATAGAATTGGAACAGGCGACCCCCGTGGATTCAGTAAAGGATGTAGTTTGAAGTTCTGTGTAGGTTCCTGAGTTTGACAAACACCTGAAGAAGGCTGGAGGACATATCAGCCAAAACGTTGTGGAAATAACAATAAAGATGAAGACAATGGTCCAAAAACCCTTAATGATAAAAATCATCAAGCTTCGTCTCAGAAACTCAAACAACTAAAGCAATTCTTAATCCAATTTGCAACAACAGAGTTTAAGTTCCTGCCAACTTTGATTATTGATAATAATTTTTCATAAGTTTTAGTCTCTTCTTTATTTGTTAATTATCATAGAATAAATTCTGTAATTAGGAGGTAACTCAATATCAAATTGAATAGCTGTTGAAGGTGCCTTTCAACTTGATTGATTTTAATGCAATGACAACTCATCTGGGGTTATTTTATGCCTAAAGGTTAGGGAATCACATTCATTGTACATTTAGCCCATTTGGCTGGGGCTGTAGAATACACCAACTGCATCTCTGCAAAGGAGGAGTACAAGCTTCACTCAACAAGTATTGTAGATATGATACAAAACCATCTGATGGTGAGGCTCCAGTCCTGAAGCTTTGGGGAATGATGGAGTTCTCTTTTATTGCCATTACTCCCTGATTCACTTTGACTCAGAGTAGTAGAATCTCTTAGAGTCCAATTTATGGGCCAAATAAAACTTTTTAATCACTTATATTTGAAACCTTTTAACTGTATGCAAACAAATGATTAATATTAAATTTAATTATTAGTGCTAGATAGTAATACTTGAAACCATTTAACTGTGTACAAAGGAATAATGTTGAATAGAATTACTAATGTTAAATAGCAATATTTGAAACCATTTAACTATGTGCAAACAAATGATCTCTTGCTTGTTTGAAAATTGTTACCTTAAAACTATTCATTTACAAATCTTATATATTTAATATATATGTATTAACAGAATTTGGCATTAAATAACCTCCAAGGGTTGATTTGCCGTAAAATACAACCAACTAGTCATTGTACATTCATGTTTACATTTTTTGTATAATTATTTATTAAAGTATTTTTTTCACATGGTCCCATCAAATACAAAGAATTTTTAAACAGTTCTATTTGACTTGTACATGGAACCCTAACAGATACTACCATTTCATATTAGAGTGGACCTGAGAGTAATGGCAATTCCCCAAATCTCCAGAACAAGAACCTTGCCACCGGATGCACTATTCTAAGCTCTGCTGACAAAGCAATGCGTCTTTTAAGTGATTGTGTATTGAACAACAATTTGACTTTCTTGGTATTTTCTTTGTCCGTAAATTCATCCTTGAAACTGGTTTCCTATTTGAATCATGACTTAAATATATAAGAAGAAAATGGAATTCAACTGATGATATTGGTGATTCATTTAAAGTAGATGACTTGTCTCTATCATCTTGGTTTCTTATTTGAATTGTTAATGGCTGGCATGGTGGTGTCCTATAAGTTGTAGTCATACACTACAGATGTTATTTTTAATGTTTCTTCTTCATCACCCAATTTTGTTTGGTGATTTTTTTTTTTTAGGTAAATTCATTGTCAGTAAAATCATATTGCGGAGGTGTCCGTGGTGTAATGGTTATCGTCATAGGAAATGGACACGGCGACACTAGTTCAAAATCCTCGACGAGACTGATTGCATTTCACATAGCACTAATATCCTTGGGAAAGGTATGAATCCAATTATTCTCCCTCCAGCTATGGGTAAATAGTAGGGCAGACTGATTTCTTTAGCCTTGATGAGGCAACTAGTCTAGGGGAAGGAAAACTCTGAATTCAAACCTGTTAAACTCCGCTTAAAAAAATTGACCTTGTGTCATATCCTGCCTGAGTGGAGAGGTTGGGTAAATATGGTAAAATCATATTAGATTAATGCTCTTATAGGGTTTTGCCAACCCTAATACTTTAACTCTTTTTTTTAATTAAATTCTTAAAAGCAATTATTAAATTTTGAATTGAGCAATGAATAATTTATCGGCTTTACATTTACCACCTGATGAATTTACTGATGTATTTGGTCATAAGAAGAAAATTAAACAAAAAAAAAAGGTGGATATAATGAAAAATTGGTCTTGAAAGATTAAAAAAATAATGAAATAAAGAAGAGGATATCTTTGAATACTCTACTTATGCATGCAAATTGTCTTAACTATATGTGGGTTCCAGAAAGAACTCCACCTCTTTGTGGTACTTAGCCTACTTGAAATCCCATTCTAACCTGATGCTTTTCAACCACACCAAGTTTACTACTTAGACTTACATTTTTACCAAAATTTATTAGTTCAATATTTTTTAAAATTTTTTTTATTGCATCTGAACAATGTCTTTAAATTGATGCTTAGATTAACAGATTGGATTGTCATAAGGAAAATATTTGTGAAAGATTCTCTTCAGTCAAATTCTCTACGAGGATTGGGGAACTCCCACTCTTTATCAGGTGTGGTTTTCTTTGACCTTGCCAAAAGAATAAACAAAATTATGCATCTTCATTTACAACCTGCTATCCCAACTTTTTGTTGAGAAAGTAATTTTTTTAAGTCATAAAAGGTTAGTAAAAAAAAAATTTTTCTTCTAAGTAGTATGTATTACTTAAATTTTGACTAAGTTATTAATTAAAAGTTTAAATTTGAAATTTGGTTGTCAACATACTGTGACGCGAAATTGACTAATTTCCCAAAACGGGACTTTTATTTTCGCACGTGTGAAGACGGGGCAGGTTGGCACTTGATCCCCTATAGAATAAGTCCTCGTTCAGAGTTTTTCTCTCTGGCATATAAGAACTGGCATATTATGTGAGGGACTAATTTAGGGCCAGACCGACCGCCGCTGGCAAGGGGTTCCAAATTTCACACTATCCACACACCCACCAGGCCGCTTTCACTTCCTTCCCCAAGATAATAGAAGAATATGGACCTATAGGTTTTAGTCGTAATAATATTATATTGTAGTAGTCGGCAACTCCGGTTTCCCGTGTGATATTTTAAAGGAATTAATAGGACAATTCTAAGCAAGATAACATAAGGCGAATAGAAGCTGAAAAGGAAGCATGAAGTAACAAATTCGTAGAAGAACTGCAAAGAACAAACTTAGACCACGTGGTAACATAAAAATATATGATTCCTTTACTACAGTTATATACACTTTCAAAGTGTCAAAACATATAATAATTGGACAGTCCACGAATATAAATGTCTTTTCTTGACTTTTGTTTTTCTTCAAATTGAGAGAGAGAGAGAGTGGTATACAAAATTTGGGTATAAAGGAGAAATGGCCCCAAAGTTACTTATCTTATTTTTCGACGGGGTTCCACTGGAGAATCTTTCTTCTTTCACGGGCTAATAGACTTTATTCTATTTTTTTACACTGGCTTGAAGAACCTGAGGTCCCTCGTGTCTCAGATATTCTTTTGTCTTCAACCCGGAGTAAATGGCTAGGGGTCTGTCTGCCACGAGCCCTGCTCAAAAACTAACTTTCTTACTATCTATTTCCGCTGACGGGGGGGGGGGGAAAGCCCCACTTCTGTTTTGGGGTCCCAGCCAATCATTTGGCTTCTCTCTCCCTCCCCTTCCGGTGTGCGGCAACCTGAGGTTACTAAGTACCAACACCTGTTGATATCCCCTCTGTGACCTACATTCTTCCTTAACGGTCACTCTTTGATGGCTAGATACTGTCAATTCAAACACAAGGAGTAGTAACTTTATCTCCCTCCTCACAGTGGGATATCATGTGACAATACTATGAATTTATTGTGTTCCCCCTTAAATTTCAATGGCCTTTAAACATTCCATGGTTCATTCACCCCTGCTTTAATGTATTGAGTTCATTTTGGGAAGGAGATGGGGGATCTTTTTTGTGGTACAAAACTATTAAAACAGAGGACACATAGACTTGAATAATTTTTTTAATTTCCTAAGAAGCGTAGGAGGTGTCCTCATAGTGTAATGGTTAAACACTGGGCTGTGGAATCATAGTAAGCAAGTTCGAACTTCAGTCACACTATCACGTTCACTTTCAGACAAATACCCTTGGGAAAGGTATGAACCCCCCTTATCCTCCTAGCTATGGATTAAATAGTACAAATACTGTTCTTCTAGGAGGACTTTGGCATTAAATAACCTAAGAAGGTTGATATGCCATTAAACAAAGAAACTAAGTAGCCTATTTCTTGTGACTCCCATCAGGAGATATGTCGGTTGAAAAATCAACAGGTAAAATAACAACTAAAAAGGCTGTAATAGAAGGAGAAAGTAGATAAGATTACACTGAATTGGACAATAGAACAAAGCAAATACTTTGATATATTGTGACATTAGAACTAAATCATTGCATTAAACTATGGAGAGTATTGAAAAAATTTATTTGAAAAAAGTCATATTAACTAAAAGTTTATCGCCCTGGTGACTGTATCCCGAAGAGGTGTAAGATACCCTTCCCGCAAAAAGAGATGTTGTCCTGGGTATAACATTAAACTACATCTGATTGTGAGGCTCCAGTTCTGGAGATACAGCTTCATGTGTGTGGAGTACACCTTCATAATCATTACTTTCAGGTTTACTCTGACCTGGAGTTATAGTACCTGTTAGGGTCCCATCTATGAGTCAAATCGATTTGTTTAAAAATTATTTGTATTAAATACGAATAAGATACAACTACACAAAAAATGTAAATGTACATGATTCCCTAACTTTTAGGCATAAAATAATTTTAGATGGGTTGTCATGCTATCAAAATCGATCAATCTAAAAGTTTAAACTGTAAATTGGTTGCCATACTATTTAACCATTCCTGGAAGGAGAATAGTTGGCACCATACCTTTCCCAAAAGTATTTGTACAGTGTGAAATTAAAACAGTCCCATCCAGGTCTCAAATAGTCCAGTCAGCTGGAGGAGCTATAGAATACACTGACTGCATCTCTGCAGAGGGGTAAGACCTCTCCCCCAATGAGTGTCCTGATATGACTCAAAACAATCTGGTGGTGAAGCTTCAGTAATGTTGGAGCTTTAGGGAATGCAGAGTACCTCTTCATTGCCATTGCTCCCAGGTCAAACTCTGGCCCAGAATGGTAGTACCTGATTGGGTCCTATCTATGGGTCAAACAGAACTGTTTGACATTTAAACTGTGTACTTATGATAAACTGAATTGTTTTAAAATATAACTGTTTGATAATTTAACTGATGTTTAATTGAATTGTTAGTGATACATAGCAATACTTGGAACTATTTAACTTTGACATACTTAATGGAATTGCTTGAAATAGAACTTTGTGCAAACGAATGACAGATGTTTAATTAAATTGTTAGTGGTACATAGCAATACTTGCAAACAAGTTAATAGTAAATAGAATTATTTGTATTAGAATTAAGTGAAACCATCTAACTGAAAAAAAAAAAAAAACAAAAACAAAATAAGCTCAGGCTTGTTTAAAAATGCTATCTACAAAATGTATTTAGAAATCATATATTAAATATATATGTATAAAAAGGATTTGGCATTAAATAACCTACAATAGTTGATATGCCATAAAACCTAACCAAATCAAATCATATATATTTGATAAATATGTATAAACAGGATTTGGCATTAAATAACCTTCAGTGGTTGATATGCCAGGATTCAAACTCTGGTCACTGGTTTCTTTTTCCATTGACAATAACTGTTATTCTGCATGTACTTTCCCACTTTAATTTCTGTAATTTTAAGATGAGTTATTGAAAGAAATGTTAGAAGTATTGATCCATTTCATTTCTTCTTTTTCTTGCAATGTTTTACTCAATCCATTCTTTCAACCAAATATTATGGTAACATTAAAAAATTCAACATAGAGGACTAATACCATGTAAACTGCCAACACCCAATGATTTCCAAAAGTGGGTGGACCTTGCAGCAATGGTAGGTGTGGTTGACCATCTCTTCTAAACCATCAACACAATAATCATCTTCTGGTAAATCTGCCTTACTCAAAAAGTTTAGCTGTGCTGAGTGGCAGCCTATCATGAACCAGTCACTGGGTGAGGTAAAACTCTTGTTCTGCTGAACACTTAAAACAGCATATTGGGTAGAACTCCTTTGCTGACAAGCTGAGCTGATCCAGAGCTGACCCCCCACACCCTGTATGACCCAATATGTCTTCCTGGGTTGAGAAAGGTCACTGGAGCTGAGTCATCTTGGGCCAAGGCCTGATGACATATACACACACACACACACACACACACACACACACACAGAGAAAAGAACTCTATATAGTGTTTTATTCTTTATGTCAGCTAAGACATTTAAAACCAAGACTTTAGTCTTTTGCTGTCTGAGGTTCTCTCTCACCTCATAGTCTTTATCTTTCTCTCTCTGTTGCGGCCATTTTATTTCTTTTATTTTTATTTACGTATTCATCTAGGGTGACCAGCATGGCTTCATTGGCACAATATATGAGGGTTATTCAATAAATAAGGTGAATTTTGCGGAGGATTTTGGCAATAGAAAGCACTGTTTACAGTTGCATCTTTTTCAACAAAATCAGTAGTGATGGGTCCTTTCATATCCTAGAAGATTGGTAACATCACCTTTTTTACTGTGTCTGGTGCAAAGTTCTCACATTGCATGTTTTTTCTCACTGATAAAATTTTCTACATTTTTCTCGTCAGTCCATTTTTTTTTTTTGTTTGATACTATTTGTTACATTATTTTGTTGGTAGAGGTTGAAATATCCTGACTGTATCTCTTGTAGACGGGTAAGACCCTTCCCCACAAAAATGGTGTGTGGGTATGACACTAAACTGCATCTGATCGTGAGGCTTCAGTTCTAGAGATATGGGAATTGTAGAGTACCCCTTCATTGCTATTATTCTCAGGTCCACTCTGACTTGAAGAAGAAGTATCTGATAGGGTTTCATCTATGGGTCAAGTAGAACTCTTTGAAAATCATTTATATTTTAGAGGACCATGTTAAAAAAAAAATACATGAAAATGTGAATATACAATGAACATGATTTCTAATGTCTAGGCATAAAATCTCTATACAGGCTGATGTGCCAATTTTTCAATCACTACCTGTTAAGATTAAAAATTGCCATTAGGCTTTTCTTTTCTGAATATTGGAGAGTTATTTCTTTTATTTTCATTGTGATAGTACTCTTTCTCTTTATTCGTCACTGATTGTCTCCTGATCATGTTTTGTAACTCGTGACCTGCTCAACACTGGAGCACCTTTGCTATTTAATGGCCCAGTTGGCTGGGGCTGCAAATTACACTGATGGCATCTCTGCAGAGGAGTGAGACTCCCCAATGACTATTCTGGATATGACTAAAAAAAATCTGATTGTGAGGCTTCAGTAATGGTGGAGCTTTTTGGGAATGTGGAGTACCTCTTTATTGCTATCACTCCCAGGTCCACTCTAGCCTAGAGGGTCTTATCTATGGGTCAAATAGAACTGAAATGTGTAATTACATTAAACTAAATTGTTTGAAATTAACTGTTTTTCCATTTAACAGTTTTTTTAACCAAAAAACTGTATACTTATGCTAAACCGAATTGTTTGAAATTAAGTAAAACCATTTAACTGTGTACAAAAAAAAATGTGCTCTGGCTTGTTTGAAAATGTTATCTTCAAAATGTTTAGAAATCATATATTTAATATATGTATAAAAAGTATTTGGCATTAAATGACCTACAATGGTCGATACGCCATAAAACTAAACCAAACTTTGTTTTTTTTTTTTTTTTTTAAATTCAAATTACTGGGCAACTTAAAGACACTGATAGCAAAAATGAGTCCCCTGGATTTTTTTATGTAAGAGTTAAAAAATTACACTTGATAAACAATTTGCCAAGTGTGTTGAACTTCAGAATAAATATGTAGAATAGCATGCACATTTCATAGCTCTAGATCATTCCCTCCTTGGTGAGGCTGAGAACTTTTCAGTATCCATTTTCATTATTTATAATAGCTCTTACAAAAATCTAAAAGTGTCATACATTAATTTTACATCAAACCATTATCCAGTTGAAGTTTTTTTTGTTTTGTTTTAAATTTTAAGTCATTGTAAATGATATCCCCAGTGTTAAAATATAGGCTTAGTTCATCTTCAAGTTATATACACTTTGAAGGCTCTAAAACAAGGGTGTCAAACTCAAGGATTGAGAAGGGGCCATATTCCCTAGTATAGGGGCTCAGTGGGCCACAAGTGAGATGAGGGAGATGGGTGTGATTTCCACCAGTCTTATCTGCTTCACAGCTGATAGGTTACATTTCGGTTTTTTTTTTATCAAAATGAAGCTGCACATGATAGTCAGATATGTGAATTAGTACAAAATTTAGGGGGACAAATTTTCCCTAATTCCAGTTTTACTTTTGGTAAATTCCCTTTTTACACTTTTTGATAAATTCCATTTTATTGTATTTCGGGAGTAAATTGCAACAAATTGTTCTATTAGATATTCTTAAAAGGTTGAAATCAAAATACAAAGTTTTATCACATTTAAAGAAATAGCTGATATAATTTGTTTATTCATCAATCTGCTCTGCAACATTTTCTATGATTTTTCTATTTGTGTTTTGTTTTTCATCTCATCTACACCTTCCCCGTGCCAATATAAATAGACAAATCTATTTCTTAGATTATGAAACAAAACAAATTTCCTTATGTTCTGTTGTGGGTGTTATTTGTTTATCTCGTGTACACCCTCCATGTAAATATGTTAATCAAATCTACCCCTCCTTGTGTTATGGAAAAAAATGATCGTGTTGTGTGAATTAATCTTCTATGATCTCAGTCACCTCTCCACAACAATAGGTCTCTGAAACAAGATGAAATAGACTATTTTACTTACATTCTTATCAAGAATGATTTTTGATCTTGAAGTGGAAGTGACTGAAATATTAAAGTACATTCTACTTTTTGGGGGGGAAGAAAAATGGTCATCGGTGAGGGATAAATTACCAAATTTTAGGAAAATATTAGTCATGAAAACTGTTTTTCTGCATGCCATGGAAAAGTAGCTTGCTGGGCTGCATGTTTGCTAATGAAAAAAAAAAAAGAAGAGTTTTGTAAATTAATTAAAATAATAGTTCCATTCAAATCACTGTAACTGTTTATGAATTTTACAAATATATTAATCAGATAACTGATACAAACTAAGAAACTTTGCCTTGTTTTAAAATGAGTTTTTTTTGTTTTTGTTCTTTTTTTGTTTTTTTGTTTTTCCTAAATCTCTAATTAGTCTCACCCACATTGGTAGAACCTCAAACCTCTTGGCAGCCTGTCTACTGGATTGCTCTTGAGCCAAATCTTCAAATATCATATTTCAATTCTGGCTTTTAAGGAGTAGTGAGTCAAATACAGTGATTATTTTTATAAACTTGTTACATGATTCTCAACAATTTGTTTAGAGTATTAGTTAATATTCAATTAAATCTAGTGTATTTTGTTTGTATCATGTTCCACAACAACAAGATTATTTTATTAGAATTTTTGTTTCTTTTCTAAAGAAACTATCAGTAATTATTTCTTGCATTCCTCAAGTTTCTTAGCATATATTACACATCTTCATTTATTATTTAGTATAATTAGCCTAGATTTCAGTTTGTCTGCTAGTTTTCCATATATTTGTGAGATATTTAGCATTGAATCTTCTAAAGTGTTGTTTAATCCTACAACAAAACTTGTAAATATATTCCTTTTATTTATTGTTAGCATATGTTTAATCTAACCAATGTGTCCTTGGGTATGACACTAAACCTCATCTGATGGTGAGGCTCCAATTCTGGAGATCTGAGGTTTGTGGAGTACCCCTTCATTGCCATTTCTCCTAGGTTTACTCTGACCTGGAGTGGTAGTACCAGTTCGATTCCAATCTATGGGTCAGATAGATCTGTTTGAAAATTGTTTGTATTCAATCGGAACATGTGGAAAAAGGAAAAAAAGTTAAAGGAACTATACAAAAATGCAAATAAGTACATACAATGAACTCAATTCTCTAACCTCCTGGCATAAAATAACCCTATACAGGTGGGCATGCCATTAGAATTAACTTATTGTTAATATATGTATAATCTAAACAATCAAAATTGACTTGAGATATTTAAAGATGTTAAAGCCAATATGTAGAGAATGAAGAAAGAATGTATAAAATCTTTTATTTCTGACAGTAAAGCTTAAACTGCCCTGTCAGCTGAGGCTGCAAAATATGCCAAATGCACCACAGCACAAGGAAAAGACATCCCCCAACGAGTCTACTAAACTGAATGTGATGGTGAGGTTCTTGTCCTGGAGCTTTAGGGAATGGGGAACACCACTTCATAGTCATTACTTCCAAATCCACAAATTAGACAATACTGCAATGATAATAGAATCACATAAAGATAAATGGATAAAGAGTCTCCAAGAGACATAGTTTTGAAATAGAATGAACAGACTTGGGTTGGCACATAAACACCTAAATAAACAATTGTTTGACCAAGCAGTCATGATTGATTTGAAGTACACCTTTGCCATGCTTATATCTCCCAAATGAAGAGCTCAATGCTAAGTTTCTACAATAGTAAGATAATATAGAGATCAGTTAAAGACACTTGATTACTATTAAATAATTTTCAGTCAACAGATAAATGTTACATTGCCTCTGTTATAGCATATCAACTTTTAAAAACTGTTTACAAAACATTCTTTTTATATATATGTGTGTGTGTGTATTATATATATATATATATATATATATATATATATATATATATATATATATATATATAAAATCTCAAATTATTTTTTAAGTTTATTATCATCATTAATATCTTTGAATTAAATATGTATTTGCTTCAGTATGTTTGAGTTCATCCATGACCCAAATATAAAATTTAACTTGAATGTGAGAAAGTTTAAAATTAGAATAAGTATCCAGTCTTTATATGATGCAACATGAAAGGCTTTGAACAGGAACCTTTTAGTTTTAGCCTGTTTATTATTTGGGATCTGGATTTTTTCCTGATGTCACATTAAATGAAATAACTTATTAGCTGCTCCATTTGTCAATACACTTAAACAAAACAAAAAATAACAGGATGAGGAACATTATCATGAGATCTTGTTGGCCACTCCAATGTAGCTAAAACCTCTGAAATGGAAAAGCCTCTTCAAACAAATTTTATATTGCTCATCATTTATTTTCATATTATAGAAATACAGAAATATTACACTTGTGAATTTTGATAAATCATAGTTGGTTGTATTTTATGGCATATCAATCCTTAGAGGTTATTTTATTCTAAATCTTATTTATAAATATATAAATTAAATATATCATCATGTCACACTGCCAGCATGAGTCTCCCTGACCATTTCTTCCCACCCATCTCTATTGTCCATTGCTCCTTGTTGGCCTTCACGGTTACATCCTGTATTGGCACAGAGCTATTGTATATAGGTTCTAACTGGTCGTCCTACCTTTATTTATCCATGTGAAGGGGTCCACAGGAGTATGTCACTTATGAGTTTGTCTCCACTTCCCTAACTGTGTTCCGCATGTCTGGTTCGTCTAACTTGGATAGTTTTCATGATGAGTGGTAGGTGGCCGTACAGCTGCTGCTTTGTGGGATGCTGCCCCCAGGACTTGTTCAATATTGATTGCAGCATTCTTGTATAATTGCTGTTAAGCTTTTTCTCCATGCGTTTAGTTAGCATCCACGTTGTGCATCCATATAGCAGTATCGACACAATTACTGCTTGGAAGGAGATTACCATTAAATATATATGATTTGTAAACATAGTTTGTAGGTAACATTATTTTTAAACAAGCTATTTTTTTATACCCAGTTTAATGGTTTCAAGTATTGCTATCTAAAACTAGTTGTTTTATTTGCACACAGTTAAATTGTTTCAAGTATAACTATTTAACTTTCATAATTCTATTCAGAATTATTCATTTGTTTGCTTATAGTTAAATGGTTTCAAGTATAGAAAATGATTAAATATTACTCTTTGATCTATAGATGGGACCCTAACATGTACTTTCACTCTGGGCCAGAGTGGACCAGGGAGTAATGGCAATAAAGGGGTACTGGAATCTGACTATCAGATAGTTTAGTGTTATATCCAGGATATTTGTTTCAGTTTATCGAAATATTAACTTTCTTTTATCTTGTACCATGATTAGTTTTGTCCTATTGACAAGGCTTAGAATATACTGTGTCCTCTATGAAGGATTAATCTAACCCTAACCCCCCAAAATGCAATGTCTTGAGTATGACCCTAAACTGTATCTAATGGTGAGGCTCTAGTTTTCAGGAGTGTGGAGTACCCTTCATTGCCATTATTAACTGGCCTCATGCTGACCTGAGGTGATCATACCTATTAGGATTCCATTTATGAGATCAAAGATCTCTTTAAGATTATTCATATTCGGTAAAACTATGTGCAAAAGAACTCTTAAGAAACCACTACATAAAAAATTTAAATATGAATATACAATGAATATGATTTCCTAACCTCTAGGCATAAAATAACTCTATATGGGTTGATAGGCCATTCTGATAATCAATATTTTCACTTTGGTACAAATCTAAAAAGACTTTGTTCTATTGCTTTTAAAAGCATTTTGAAGATATGAACCATTCATAAATAATGTACTTATATAATGCAGTTTGCAATATTTATAAATAAAGAGTGCTCAGTATAAGTGATAGAGCATATGTAGAACTAATATTAGAACAAAACCACCTTGTAGATGAATGATCAGAACTTACGTCCAAATCTAGGCACAAAAACAAATTCCTATTAAGCTAGCTGAAAACTAATGACTGCAAAGACGAATGGAAAAAAAAAAAAGTAAAGAAATCATCATCATCAAATCAGTCAATCAATAAATAAATAAATACTCTAAAAAATAATAAATTAGATATAATAGATTAATTTGAATGAATCCCAAAATTAATATATATCCCTTTGAATAACCATACAATATAAACTAGATCATTCTTCCTATTATGCCCCACACTGCAGTGTGTGTGTGTGTGTGTGTGTGTGTGTGTGTGTGTGTGTGTGTGTATGTATATATATATATATATATATATATATATATATATATATATATATATATGAGGATCATTAAGTAAGTTTCCAGACTTTTTTCGTATGGGCACTTTTATTGATAGTACACACATGAAACTCTAGTCCCCTTCGAAGTAATCTCCTCTGACTGCAATGCACTTGTTGTACCATTCCAACAACTTCTGGAAGGCCCCATGGAAGTCCTCTTGTGTGAGCGTGTCAATGACCTTCATCACAGCCTCTGAGCTTAAGGAATAACAAAAAGTCACAGGGAGCAAAGTCTGGACTATAGGGAGGGTGAGGTCAAATAGTCTGTGATAAAGATGGAGTTGTGAACTGGTACATTGTCCTGGTGGAAATGGCATTGATCCGATTTGAAGAATGCTGGCCTCTTCCATCGGAATCTCTTCCTGAACTCCTTAAAACCTCAACATAGTAACCCTAACCCTTAGTGCAATCAACTCTGGTGTATTGACTTCCCCACTCCTCCCATCATCCCTGACAGACTCCCTGCCTTCCTTGAATCTCTTATGCCACTCAAAAACTGATGCTCGATTCATGCAAGATGGTCGAAAAGCAGTCTGAAGCATTCCATATGTTTCTGTGGCATTTTTTCCAAGTTTAAAACAGAATTTTATTGCATATCATTCTTCTAAAGTTTCTGATTGCATTTTTGAAATTCACAAGCTGTGACAATCAGGCTTTAGTAGAGTGTATTCCAATTTCTGTTGTAGATGTTCATTTGAAGCTGAAATCATAAAAATTGGTCAGTCATCTCATAAGAAGTATAGCAATAACATACTGAATTTTCAAGAGTCTACGACAATTTTAAATGCCTGTACAAAAAAAGTCTGCAAACTTATTGAATGCACCAAGTGTGTGTGTGCATATATATATATATATATATATATATATATACCACATGAGAAGCACTTGGCAAGAAACTTATTGTCATCAAATGCTGTTGACTCGATGTCTATGCTATCTTAACTTGTATGGTCTCATTACTCTGTTATGGGAATTCTGTTGGTCTTGTCACTTTTATTTTGAAAATGTAAATATATTTGTCATTATTACCATTATTATTTTGTGTGTGTGTGTTTTTTTTTGTTTTTTTTTGTTTTTGTTTTTTTTGTGTAATTGCATTACTTAATATCTCTCTCTTCTCCTACTAAAACTTTCTATGTTCCTCTCCCTTCTTTGTTTTACTACTCTCCTTTTTGCTTTCTTTCTCCTTCCGATTTATTCTCTCTTTGCTTTTTTCTTTCTATGTTTTCTTCCCCTGTTTACTGGGAAGATTGAAAAGTGTTCAGACTGAAATATCAGGATTATTAATTTTTATTACAGTATTGGAAAAAGAAATTTGTGAAAATAAAAATTCAAACCTCTTAATTTGAAAACTGTATTAACTTTGTAATAGTTATATTTTCTTCTGCTTAAATATTCTGGATTTTAGTTATTCAGTTATTAATATGTGGAGAGATGTGCTTAGTGTGACAGATATCATTGTAGGAAATGGAGTTGGCTACTAGAGTTCACAACCTGGATGAGGCTTTTTGCTTTGTGCTAATGCCCTTTGGAAAAGCACAGATCCATCTGCTCTCCCTCCTCTTTACTATGAATAAATTATAGAGCAGACTGGGTTCTTTTTAGCCTTGTAAAGGCAACCAGCCTAGGAGGAGGAAAAATATCAATTCAAATCTTCTGTACTCCACTTAAAAAATTGACAGTTATTTGTGGTCAAGAGGTTAGGGAAATACTAATAAGAGGATACAGGAGAAACTGACTCTGAATTATCATTTGATCAATGTCTCTAGTAGATGATATCATTATTTCTCTGTACAGTATCGCATTATTTAGTAAAATAAATTTATATCATCATCCTAATTACTGGATAAGTTGTAAGAATAACTAGTACAAAATATTTGTACTAGTTATAATACCTTTCTCCTCTTCTAACTATAATTAAGTAAAGTTGGCAATTTTAGTTGAGGGTGACCTGAAGGCTCCCTTTTCAATAGCTACTACACCGAAGTGTTGGGGAGAGCACTACTCCATTCCCTGGATTGCTCCACTTTACCCTTGATCCTGAACTTATAATGCTGAGTGTTAAGCAAGGTGGCATCAAGTACCATTTTTTGAGTCTTTAGTATGACTCGACCTGGGATTGAACCCTGGTCTCCAGAACCATTGACAAACCCTCTACTCATTAGGCCAACCGTGAGTGACTCTAGTTACTTGTGATCTATATTATGATAATCCAAATTTTGTATGCTACCATCATCATAATAATCAACTTTGACTCTCTTTTGCCATCTGTCACTATCAGCCATTGCTCTTGGCCAGTCTTTTAGATGGCATCCACTGTCAGTACAGAGCTGATGGATGTAAGTTGTGTTGTTTGCCTCATGTTGGGGTGTCCATGTGTAGAAGTCTATTTGAGAATGTTATTCCTCCTTACTTCACCAGCTGTGCCAAACATGTCTTGCTCATCTTACTTTGATGGTTTGTAAAATAGGTGGCAAGTGGCTGTACAGTTGCTTCCAGGATTGGCTCAAAACCATATGCAACATTCATGTGTAGTTCTCATCTAGCTTTTTCTCTGAGCATTTCATTATAGTCCATGTGGTGCAATTATATAGTAGTACTGTCACAAGTATTAACTATTCCTATTTTATTTTACCCAGCTATGGGTTAAATAGTACAACTACTGTTCTACTAGGAGAATACCTTTGGCATTAAATAACCTACAAAGGTTGATATGCCATTAAACAAAGAAACCAAACTATTTTATTTTATCAGAGATCAGATTTTTATATGGTCATTAACATGTCAGTAGTAGTCTTTATCTTACCTATGTGTATGTTGATATTGACTGTAAAAATAACACATCTACTTCTCTTTATTTTGTTGCAATTTGTTATTTGCTTAGCTTTGATCTGGCATAAGGCCAAAGTATTGGATGCCCAGTGAGAATCAAACTCACTATTAATGGTCTCTTAATCTAGCTTGCTAACTATTATGCCACAGGAGATGCCCATTTATTACCAAATAATTATAAATCCTATAAATAGGATATGAATTGATACTAAACTTAGATTACCAAAGGCAGACTTTTTAATGAATAGAATTTGAAAAACAAAAGAAAAAAAACAAAAAGGAAGAATTTATCAAATTAACCACACTTATCATCATCATCAAGGCATGTTGACTATACAGATTGTATTAACTCTCTCCCTCTCACCTGTAACTATTGATAAGTCTTTGAGATGGCATCCAGTGTTTGAACAAAGCTGATGGATGTAAGTTTTTGCTGGTCAACCAACACTTGTGCATTCATGTATAGGAGTCCATTAGAGAACATAACTAATAAATTTGTTCTTACTTACCAGATGTGCTCTGTATGTCTTACTTGGATGATTTGTGAAATGGGAGGTAGGTGACCATACAACTGATATACATTGTTAAATGTAACAATTTTATCAAAGAATTTTTTTTTATTTTATTTTATTTTTTTTTAAATAATCATTTTAATTTCAAATATTTCAGTAGTTAATATTGTCATCATTTATTTATTTTGGTAACACTGCTTCTATAGTGTGACCTGGTCAGCTATCCAACTAACTGAATGCAAGATATTTTTTTCTTTCTTTTTTTTCATTAAAATGCTTCTTTCAGCTTTAGCAATAAACATGATAAAGACCAGAGCTGAAGGCGACTATTTTTCCTATGTCCATTTTATATTAAATCTGAGACCAAGCATCAATATACTGTCCTTAACTCTTTTCTGTCTCATAATGCCAGTTGCTACTTATAGACACACATGAATGTTTGTATGCATAATGTCTGTGTCAACTTACTCTTGTCATAAAAATAAAACTGGATAAAATCTTTCTCTGAAATAGATTTTGTGTAATTAAAAAGATCACTGACTTTTGTTAATCAAGTTGTTCTTTTTGCATATTTCATTTTTTTTTTTTTTTTGTCCCTCAAAAAGACTTAAAAAAAAAAAAAAAAAGTCACAAACTTAGTAAAATCATTTATGTATGTACAGGCAAATACGGTGTTATTTTATAATATTAATATTTAACTGATAATAATGACTTGGACAAAAATTTAAAGGAATATCTAATGAAGAATATTGGAATAAGATTTCCATTATTATGATTTTTATTCCTGAAATTATAGCTATTTTTTAAATGGCTTATTTTATTTTTACTTTTAGAGGGTTTAAACATTTTCAGTTATAGAAGCTTGAATTCAGAAAAATAAAGGCAAAAGCTGTATGCAAAAGATACCCTGAATGTTTAAGAAATATTCAAAAACAGAACAAAGTGAAACCTGATTTCTCAAATGAATAGGATTACATTAAAGTGACATCATCCAAATATTAGATTCGTTTCTGTATAACTTTAGTTGGTTGCAGTTTTTCTAGTATGTGGAGAATGTGGTTTTGCAGATTTTATAAGGGAGGAAAATGAATTCATATATTTTCAGTTTTATAAATTCTACATTAGCAATAATTTAGGAGGTATTGTTTTGAAAATGTAAAAAGAAAAAAGATATATATTTGTTTTATATATATATATATATATCATCATCATCATCATCATATCGTGCTGGTAGCATGGATACCCCTGACCCTCTCTCGCCACTCCTCCCTATCGTTCATCGCCCTAGGTAGGTCTTCAGGACAACAACCTGTATCCTCACATAGCTGCTGAATGTACGTTCGAGCTGGTCGTCCTGTTTTTGCGCGGCCATGTGTGGGGGTCCATAAGAGTACATCTCTTATGAGTTCATCTCTGCTTCTCCAGCAGTGTCCTGCATGTCTGGTTCGTCTAACTTGAATAGTTTTCGTGATAGGGGGCAGGTGGCCGTACAGTTGGTGTCTTGTGGGGTGTTGCTGCCAGGACTTGTTCAGGATTGCACACAGCATTCTTGTGTAATTGCCATCTAGTTTCTTCTCCAGCCGTTTTGTTAGCGTCCGTGTAGTGCATCCATATAGCAGTATCGATGTGACCGCTGCCTGGAAGAAACTGCGTTTCATTTTATTGGTTAGGTCTGATTTCCATATAATCGATAGCCTATTGATAGCTGTCCATGCTTTCGTTAACCTCGTTTCGATGTCCTTTTCGGTTGATTCGACGCTGCTTCCTAGGTACGTGAATTTGTCTACTAGTTTAAGTGGGGTTCCTTCTAGAGTGGAGATGTCCCCCGTTTGGTTATAGCACATATATTCCGTTTTGTGTGCATTAACATGGAGGCCTATGCTTGCTGCTGCTCGTTCCAAACTATGCAGAAGTGTTTCGGGTTGGTCAGGTGTATTTGCCAGTATCGCTATGTCATCGGCGTAGTCGGCGTCGGTAATTGTTGTTGCAGGGTATCTTCTGCTTCTTTTCTTCGTCAGTTCGAAGCCATTCTCTTTGATTTTGTCAATCGATGTTCTAAGTACGTAGTCTAGACAGATGATAAAGATGTACGGGGCCAGCGTGTCCCCTTGTAGTACTCCTGCTACAATGTCAAAGTATTCTGTGTCTCCATCCGGTGATCGTACTTTTACTTTAGTGTTTCTATAGAGAATCGTTATTGCCGCTACGGTTTCTTTAGGTATGCCGTACGCTAGTAGGATTTGTTCCATCTTTCCTCTGTGAATGGAGTCGAAAGCCTTGGTAAAGTCGACAAATATTAATGTCGCTTGTAGGTTCTTTGCCCGTACACCTTCAAGGATTCTGCGGATGGTTAATATTTGTGAGGTCGTGGATCTATTTCTTCGGAAGCCATTTTGGTTTTTTCTAAGTATGTTGTCGATTTTGGGTTCTATTCGGTTTCGTAGTAGGGCATTGTAGATTTTGGCAGCTATGGATGTAAGTGTTATGCCTCGGTAGTTTTTGGCTAATCCGAGGTCCCCCTTTTTAGGGAAGGGGAGTATGCATCCCTTCATCCATCTATCTATCGGATTTTGATTGTATACTGCGTTGCAGTGTCGGAGCAGTATGTCGTCGAATTGTCTGGTCTTCCATACTTCCGGGGGAATCTCGTCCAGCCCTGCAGCTTTCCTATTTTTAATTTTTCTGAGAACCGAGCCGAGTTCTTCTTGTGTGAACGGTCCAAGTTTAATGTCTAATTGTTTGCTAATTATTCTGGTGATTGGTTCATGCGTTATTTTTGGTGGGTTTCCAAGTAAGTTTTCGAAGTGCTGTTTCCACAGTTTTATTCTTTCTTGTTGGTTTGCTGCTTTAAGTTTTGCTTTGGCTGTGTTCTTTCTTCTGCTCACTTCGTTTATTGTTTGCCAGGCTATTCTAGATTGTCTATCTTCCACCGTGTCTCTAATCTTATCTATCTGATTTTGAATGTATTCTGTCTGTTCCTTTATATATATGCCTGCTAATTGATATTGTGCCGTTTTTAGTTTTAAGGCATTTGTGTTTGTTGGGTTTTTTCGATAGTTTTTGGAGGCTGTTTTCACTAGTGCACGTTTTTCTCTCACCGCTAAAGTTTCCCATGGGACTCAATATTTAATTTTAATTTTTGTTGGAATGTATTTTGCTGCTGCCTCGAGGTGTGCATTGACGAAATTTTCGTATTTGTCGTTTGGTGTACTTTTTTCTGTCTTGTCTTGTAGTGTTTCGAATCTGTTTCTTAATTCTAATACGTATTTATCTCTTACATCTTTGTTGTTTAATAGGGCCCAGTCCTAGTGTTTGGTGGTCGCTGAGATAGATAAGACAAATATGGGGTTGCCCCAAATGTTAGTTCTGGATTTCTTATTAGATAGCATTAGGATTATTTAGTTTTTTTTAACTGATTTGATTCAAAAAGCTGGCTGCCCTGTTGACAGGGTTTGAATATGCTAACTGTATCCCCTGTAGAGAGATAAGACCCACCCACCAAAAAAGGGTGTCTTGGGTATGATGCTTTACTGTGTCTGATGGTGAGGTTGGAGAGTGTGGAGTATTCCTTCACTGCCATTACTCACTGGTTCACTTTTACCCATAATGAAAGTACTTGTTAGGGTCTCATTGATGGGTCAAAAAGATCTGTTTGCAAATTAATTGTTTTCAATCGGAATACTTAATATCATTTAACCATATGCAAAAAATACTCTTAAGAAACTACACAAAAAATGTAAATATATAAGTACAATGTTAGACATTCCTCAACCTTTAGGTATAAAATAACCCAGACAGATTGATATGTCATTAAAAGATGTTTTTTTTATTGTATTATAATAACTGTTATATCAAGTATTAAATTAAATACTAACAACTGATATGTGTATTAAATACTAACAAATGATATGTGTATTAAGTATTATATAGTGTTAGAATTTGTGTGTAATGCTCATTAGCAGTGTTGTTGTTGTTTGGCGGGGGGTCTCACAATTAGTGTATTTTTGCTAACACGACTGGCCCCAAAATCCTTGCAATTTATAGAGAATCTACAAAAGTGAAGATTTCTCACTGGTTGATGCTTTGTGGTTGTTTAAAGTTAATAGCAAAGATTCAAATGTATAGTGTTGATATTAATTCTTATTTATCCATTTGTATATTACGCTCATTCACATACTCTCCCCACATTCAAGTGAGATATTTTACATCTCTTCCCTGTAGCTAGGTGGGATATTTTCTACATATAGATTGTTATAGTATATTTCAGTATCATTTATGACAAAGACAATAGGATTTATATATAATAAAATTGCACATCATCCTTTCTTACTTAAATAACTCCATTTTTTTATTTTTTTTTATTTTTCTGTGGAATTTCCAGTTTCTGTTAGTGTTGATTATTCTCAGATAATAAGAGGGATGGGTGTGATGACTTTCGTTTACCTAAAGTAAAAAGAATATTTTACTTCATATGTATTTTTTGGAAGTGGCCATTTGTAATGTGAGTGATATGCTTACACAGGTTTGAGTGATTATTTACTATCACTTATGAATAGGCATAAATTGTTGTGTATATAAGGACTCCAAACCGACAGATGTCTTTAGTCAAGGACATTTTGGATTGAATCAGAACAAAACACTCGGTTGAAGTAAATAGAATAGACTTTAGTGAGAGAAAATGAAGAAATGGAAATTGTCAAAAGAAACTGACTTTGTTGTGAAAAAGAAAAAATAAGTTCTGTCTACCTTTTTATTAGTTAGAGAACATGAGAAACAAGTCTTTCAGTATTGTTCATTACAATGGATGATACAGCCAACGCATTCAAAATATCCAACTAGAGTGTTTAAAATCATCTGCATCAGCTTGGTTATATTTCTAGCTTTGATATGTGGCTTCCCTATAAGCTAAAGGAAAACAAAACGAATATGTGATTCTATACTTGGTGAAAATGTTACTTTGGAAACAAATTGAAAGCATTATACTGTTGAAAAGTGGAGGCTTTATTGGTAATACCAGTGATTGTGGAGGTCCACTTAATGTAATTTCCTATTTTCACAGGAAATGGAATTGGTGACTCAAGTTCATATCTTGGATGAAGCTGTTTGTGTTTCTCTTCATGATAATGCCCTTGAGAAAGGCATGAATCTATATTTTTTTTTTTTGAAGTGTTAAGATATTCAGCAGGATTGATGATATTGTCGATTTTTTAAACAGTTGCTGATTTTAAAGTTTGTTTTTCTGGAATTGAAAATAAAATTTAAAAAATTATGAAGCTCAATTTTTCTGTACAATCATTCAGCAAGTTGAACTGCATCTGAATTTTATCAGAACTGTGTAAGTCATGTCCTTGTACCTTTATACTACAATTACGTTTGGTAGTCTTAATTATAATTTAATTTCAATAACTCTTTTTGCTCACCATCCCAGTTAGTGGGGCTATGAGATATGCTGACTGCGTCTCTGCAGAGGAGTAAGACCCCCCCCAAGTATCCTGAATATGATACTAAACTATCTGATGAGGCTTCAGTTTTGGATCTTTAGGGAATGTGGGGTACCCTTTATTGCCATTATACTCAGGTCCATTCTAACCTGGAACGGTCATACCTGTTAGGGCCACATCTATAGGTCAAATAGAACTATTTAATAAGTTTCTATACTTGAAACCATTTAACAAATGACATGTTAAATTGAATTATTAGAATTACATAAAATTACTTGGAACCATTTAGCTCTGAGCAAACTATTGAATAATGTTGAATAAAATTGTTAGTTTAAATAGTAATACTTGAACCCATTTAACTGTGTGCAAACAAATGACCTCTGTTTCATTTGAAAATAATGTTACCTACAAACTATTTATTTACAACTCACACATACACTCACACATGTGTGTGTGTTGTATAATTAGGCAGCAAATTGTTATCTAAACATTTTTAGTTAAAAACCACGGATGGTTTTCTTTTCAAAATCTTCAAGTGAAGATGTTTGAGTCTTCTTGTTATTTTTCTTATGTCTGGGTCAAGATGCTAAAGAAGAAAAAATCATATATAAAAAATAATGATAAAAACTGTTTACAGATACTTGAAAAAATAACTATAAAAAATAAAAATAAAAACTACTATAAATAAAATACCATTCAACACAGGTATTAACATATCAAGCAACTAACCACCCACCCTAACAGAATGAACCAACCCCATCTATAAAAAAAAAAAAACACTCCGAATGAATATTACAACAACAAAACAACCTAACACAATCCCTGAAGATGACCAAACTAAAACTAATGTTATTTATGGTAAATCCCATCCCCTCAAAAAAAGAGATTTAGTTAGTCCTGCACAAATAATTTAAAAAAAAAAAAAAATTAATGCACATAATATGGAAGTAATGAGAAAATATTGTGACCTACTTGAAAATGATAGCAATATCAGTAGTTATAATAGTAATAACTGTAATTGTAAATCTAAAATTGATTGTCCTATGAATGGTATATTTAATTTGAAAAACGTAGTGTATCAAGCTGCTATTTTCTCAAAGGAAAACGTAAAAGATAAAAGAATTTTTATTGGAATTTTGTCAGTTAGATGTAAGTTAAGATATAATTATCATATTCATTCTTTCTCTCATGAACACTTAAAAATCAAATAGCTTTATCCAGACATTTTTGTAAGTTAAAAAATAGGGGTTTAACTCCAACTTTACAGTACAAAATTGTATGAAATGAATATCTTAACTTTTTAAATTTTTCTCAATTTTTCAAAAGTTGTTTTTGAACATTTTTTTTTTTTTTCATTTTTTGTTTTGCTTTGGGGTTTTATCTGAGTAATTTTTTTCTAAATATATGATCATTGATATTTTCTTTTTGTTTGATTTGGTTTATTTTCTTAACGGGGTATCAACCTCTTATGGATTATTTATTGCCAAAATAAAATTCAATTATAAATGTTTTATTGTAATAACTATCTTTTCAAAGTTCCATTTTTTTTTTTGTTTTTTTTTAGTTTTTTTCGATTGCACTATTTTGTCTATAATCATTTGTTTTGCACACATTTGTATGGTTTCAAGTATTTTTATCTAACACTAATAATTTGCAAGAAATTATATGGCTTTGAGTAACTAATAAAACTAATCCTTAATAAACAATGATAGCTTTGAGTAACTCATCTTAATACAACTAAGTGGAGCCTCACCACCCGATACAGATCAGTGTCCTGGATATGACACTAAACAATCTGATGGTGAGGTTCCAGTGATGCTGGAACTTTGGGGAATGTGGAGTACCCCTTCGTTGCCATTGCTTCCAGGTCCACTCTAGCCCAGAATGGTAGCACCTGATAGGGCCCTATCTATGGGTTAAATAGAACTAACTGCATACTTATGCTAGACTGAATTGTTTAGATTAGAACTGTTTGACTAAACTGAATAGCTTGAAATAGAAATGTTTTTTACAATTAAATTGTACTTACATTAAACTGAGTACTTATCCTAAACTGAATTGTTTGAAATAGAACTCTTTTAATAAAAATGGATTTGGTGTTAAATAACCTACAAAGGTTGATATGCCATAAAACCCAACCAACCAGATACAGTTTAGTGTCCTGCCCAGGACTCTTTTTGTTTGAGTAAACAATTTTTAACGTGTGTCCTTTTTTATTGGAAACTTTAGCTCGGTGAAAAATATTCTTACAGAAACGCTGAGGGTCATAAAGGTTTAGTTTAGGTTCTTGTTCATGACAGGATTATTTAATTAGCATTTGATTTAGTCATGGAACTTTTGTTAACCCAGGCCAGTTGTCAAAATATTGCAAGCTTCTGCTGATATGTCCTATTTGCTTTGTTACTTTTTAGCTCCTCTCCTCCACCTTATTGAATGTTTTGTTTCTTGCCGCATGAAATGAAAATCAAATTGATGTTGATAGGGTGGAAGAGGAAGTGCCACCATTAGGTGAACTTAAAGGAGATTTTGTAGGGATAATAAACATACTTGTCTGCATTTAGTGTACCTCGGGTGATATAATGGTAAGCAAGCTGGAAAACCTTTCAGTGAGTTTGATTCTCATTGGGTGTCCCATTCATATGGCCTTGTACCATATCTAAGCAAAAAGCTCTGTAAATTATACTTGTCTGCATTTGTATTTGAATAATTAGAAAAATATGTTTATGGAAAAAATTTTTGTAAACAGATGTGACACTGTAAGCTCTTTTGTCTTTGGGTTCATATATTCAGGTGTAATCATAGATATGCAGGTAGGTGTGAGCATGTCTATATGAATATTTATGCATATAGATATAGTGCATAGGTATGTATGTGTATAATTCATGTATATATGTATTTACATATTCAAAAGAATAGCTAAATAAGTTAGAAAGGTTGGCAGATGATAAAATAGAAAGGGAAGGATGAGGATGAAAAGATTTTTTTTTTTTCCTTTTAATGTTCTTAATAAACAGAAGTCTTTGGTGGTATTAATATGGTCAAAAGTCATTAGATTAGGGTATCATTTTCCAAATTACTTTATTTCTAGGAGGTTCACATGAGAGGTGTGGGACTTCTTTCACCTGAAGTCAGCTTATTTGAATATATGATGCCCTATCAAGCTGATGAGTTGCGGCCCAGGGCAGTGGTGGTTCTGCAGTTGGGAGCTCATCCCTGTCCACTGTGGTTCATTGCAAGAACAACATTGACCGCAGAGTTAGGAACTGACCATTTGACAGAATGGGATAAGAAATTGACCAAGTCTTTGTCTACCATCCATATCATGTTATTGAGGGATCAGCACTTAAATTCATATTACAAAATGTCTCATGCACCCTCCCACTGCCAAGATAAAAGAGTAAATAAAGAAATAAGTGTATTCTCAGAATTTGTTCTGGCTTTTCTTTGTGCTGAGACATCGGCTAAATTATGAGACTGAGCTGGCTGCATGACAAAATACTGCCACACAGAGTAATGAAATTTAATTTATTTTTTAGCCATATTTAAAATGTTTAGGGTTTGGATTGTATTCTTTGTAGTGCTTTAAAATTCATATTTAGAATAAATGCAAGCAGAAGTAACAGGCAGTGCATACAAGGAAAAAAGCTAAAACAGAATGTTTTTTTAATGAAATAATTATATTATGTACCAAGTTTTTATGACAATAGAAATATCAACATCACAAATACATAACAAAAAGAGTTTTAAATATAAAAGAAAAATTCTGATTAGTTTCTAGGAGCTTTTTTTTTGTACACAATATTTTCTTAATTTTCCATTTCAAATATATAAAAACCTTTTTCACTACTTGTGAATAACCAACATATAACTGGCCATGTGAAAAACATGGATTTGATCCCATCTGCCGTTTGCGACATCAGAAAATATTTTTATACATCAAGTATCAGGAATGGTAGATTTTTTTTTTTCCATCTGTGTAGTTAAAAAGTTGACTCACCTCCAAGGCAGAAATGGCATCACACATGCTCTGCATGCAAAATGTCTTTGAAAAAGAGACATAGTCGCTATCAACATGAAAATATAGAGATTATGGTCTTATAAAATTTCACAGGACTGATGTTCATATGCAAATTTTGAATATGCTTGGATGTAGATATAAACAATGAAAGAAAGGTTTCAGGGAATGACTTAGTGTTTGTTTCTCTGGTGTTTGAGATCGGTACATTGGCCTGAGATAAGTTGAATACAGAGTTGGAGTGAGAATTTGTCTTGGTGAGAAGAGAGACAGGGAGTACATGCTACTACAGCATGAGGAGAGCAAATTTACTTCAATCTGATTACCTCCATCCTCTTAATGAGGCTTAAAATATGTTGACTGTAAACCTTGCAGGGAGCCCCCCCCAAAAAAAAAGTGGTGTCCTAAGTATCATACTAAACTAATTGATAATGAGATTCCAGTTTTGGAGATCTAAGGAGTATGAAGTAACCTTTCATTGCCATTACTACAAGTGCTAGTACTTATTTGGGTCCTATCTATAGGCCAAGCGGATCTGTTTAAGAATTATTAGTATTAGATAGAAATACTTGATGTCGTATAACTGTAAATTATTTATGTTAAGAATAATTAGTTGAAGCTATAATTGTTTACTAAAGATTATTAGTCGAGACTATTTAACTGTGCAAGCAAATGACTTATTCAATTGAAATAATTACTTGAAACAAATAGGTCTATTTACTTGATAGGACAATGTACAAAAAAAAAAAAAAATCTAAACATCTTAAACAAATCCACAAAAAATGTTAATATGAATGTGGTTTTCTAGCTTCTAGGCATAAAATAAACCTAGATGAGTTGACATCCCATTAAAATGAATCCAGCAATCAAATCTTACCAAGATCATATTGATACTCGAGATCAAGTCAATAACCATATAAAAAGAAAATTAAGTCTGTGGGATCTTTTATATGGCAATGCACTCAAACATCAGTATAGGATAATTGATTGATTTTAATGGCATGGCAACTTGTCAAGAGTCATTTTATGCATTGAGGTTAGCAAATCATGTACATTCATATTTACATTTTTTGTGTAGTTGTTTCTTAAGAGTATTTTGAATACGGTCATATAATAAATATTCCTATCAAATACAAATTGATTTGTAGAAAGATCTATTTAACCCATAGATGGGACCCTGACAGGTCCTACTACTCTGGGTCAGAATAGACCTGTGAGTAATGGCAATGAAAAGGTAATCCACTCTCCAGATCTCCAGAATTGGAACCCCACCATTAGATTCAGTTTTGTGTTCTACTCTCTTTCAGAAAGAGGGAGGGTCTTACCCTTCTGTAGAGATACAGTCAGCTTATTCAAAGCCCCTGTGACAGTATGGGAGAAATATACATGTTTAACCTTAAGTTTAGATATTAGTCTCAAACAGTGGGCAGCTTTTGATATCTCTCTATATATATATGTAATCCAAATAGAAAGTAGGGATTTATAGAGAAACAAAGTCAGTCGACACTATAGCGTTTCGGTTCTGCTGAACCATCATCAGGATTGTGAGGGGTTTTATTAGTGATGTTAAGTGTAGATGGATGTATAAAAAGTGTAAAAATATATAAAAATTTGGAAAAGTTGTACAACAAGAAAAGTTGGCTGTTTATGACAAGAAAAATTGGCCGTTTGTTCAATGAATCAGCGTTCGTTTCTTTAAAATACGTCACCTGATGTTAGAAACATTGTGCATAATCCACGTTCCGTTAGTTCATCGAGAGATTTCGAACCATTTTCTTGGATTGCATAAGTCTGTGCCTTGAAACATATTCATATTTTAGGATTTTCCTAGGCATATACATTAATATTAATTTAAAAAAAAAAAAAAACAGATTTATATGATTTGAATTTCGTCAAAAATGAGGAATGGTTTGAAATCTCTCGATGAACTAACAGAACGTGGATTATGCACAATGTTTCTAATATCAGGTGATGTATTTTAAAGAAATGAATGCTGATTCATTGATCAAACGGCCAATTTTTCTTGTCATAAACAGCCAACTTTTCTTGTTGTACAACTTTTCCAAATTTTTATATATTTTTACACTTTTTATACATCCATCTACACTTAACATCACTAATAAAACCCCTCACAATCCTGATGATGGTTCAGCAGAACCGAAACACTACAGTGTCGACTGACTTTGTTTCTCTATAAATCTCTACTTTTTATATGATTACATGTTGTCAATTTTTCTTCACAAATTGTCGGATTACTATCCATTATTTTCTTCCATATATATATATATATATATATATATATATATATATATATAAGTGACTAAACACCAAAACCTTTGTTTTCATCAATTGCTCTTTCTTTTTTTTTTTTCTTTTTTGTCAGTGTAAATTCCCAAGGATTTTATGATCTCCCACCACCTCCTCTATAAAAAAAATTCTTTAAATTCAGTCCTCAGAGATATAGGCTAATATCTCCTAAAACAATACAGCTGGTGATTAGAATACACAAGCTGCCTGTTTGTTTTTGTTTTTTTATATTTTGGAAGCAGCGAGATGGCAAACGCTGCCAGCCACAATATTAATGTTGAACAAAACTGATCCTTTATACATAGTTGTTCACTAAATACTAAAAAGGGCCTGAAGTATTTAGGTTATTAGGCTACCTACTTACAACAATATTAACTAATTTCAAAAGAATCTATTTCATATGAAGACTGTATTTTTAAAAGTTTGATATGACTGGAATTAGATTTCCAGGCATAAAGTTATTAATAAACTAGTTTATTTGTGCTGTTTTCATAAAATGGATTAAACAATGCTGATTTGTATTTTCTTATATATGATACTAAGGTTCACTGTAAAAATTTCAGTAATGAAACAATGTTCATAATATACTCTGATGTTGCTCACTGTGTTTGTGTGTGTGTGTGTGTGGATGCATGTATGTATCATATGAGACCTAAATTTAAGCCTAATGTTAGGGATCAGACCATACACAAGATACAAACTTTGTGTGTAAATAGCTGGCCAAGACTAGGTCTAGTTTGTATATATAGTATATATAATGTAATATTTGGATCATGGATATGGTATGACAAAGTGGTAAATGTCAAAAGTCCCTTCTGTAAGTTTTCTACACCATGTATATTTTATAATTTTAGTTGTTAATTAGATATTTACACCAAATGATGATAAACAGTAATTGTTGTAATTTATTAAGCTTTACTTAATTTGACACTCAGGCTTCTGATTGCTTATAGTGACTTGTTTCTAAGCATGCCCTGTCATTGGGGCTAAGAATATGTTGACTGTATCTCCTGCATAGGGATAAGACACCTCCATCTTAAAAAAAGAAAGAGTATCCTGATTATGACACTAAATCACATCTGATGGTGAGGCTCCAGTTCTGGAGATCTGAGTAATGTGTAGTACTTCTTCATTGTCATTGATCCCTGGTCCACTCTGACCTAGAGTAGTAGTACCTGTTAGGGTCTTATCTCTGGACCAAACAGATTTATTTGATAATGAAAATTATTTGTATTAGATAGAAATACTTGATATTATATAACTGTGTGTAAATTATTTGTATTTAGAATAGTTATTTGAAGTTATCATTGTTTACAAAGGATTATTATTAATTACTTGAAAGCATATAACTGCATGCAAACAAATGACTATCATTAAATGGAAATAATTACTTGAACCCATATATTTATTAGTATTAGGTAGGAATACTTGAAATCATACCACTGTGTGTGAATTATTTGTTTTAGAAAGAAATACGTTAGATGATAACTGTGTGCAAAAAAATTCTTAAGAAACAAGTATGCAAAAAATATAAACCAATTTATAATGAATGCAATTTCCTAACCTCTAGGCATAAAATAACTCTAGACAGGTTCACATATGGATATCTACAAAATATGATCTCTTAATTTTATGATATTCTTAAGTTTAGCTTAATCTGACATGAGGCCAGTTATAACTGCTAATATTATATCAGTATAATGCTGGCTGGCTGACTGTTGTATATATTTTCATCCTTGTTTTTATAGTTGCATTAAGTAGCGAAGAACTTGAATCGTAACTCCATTTGACACTGCAGCCCAGTTGGTTGAGGCTGTAGAATCTACTGCTTCTCTGCTGAGAGGTTAGTGTCTTGGATATGACATTAAACCATCTGATGGTGAGGCTCCAGTAATGCTGGAGCTTTGGGGAATATGGAGTACTCCTCCATTGTCATTGCTCCTAGGTCCACTTTGGTCTGGAGTAGCAGCACCCGATAGGGTCCTATCTACGGGTCAAATAGAATTGTTGGATATCTAAACTGAGTGCAAACAAATGACTTATACTAAATTGAATTGTTTGAAATAGAACTGTTTGGTCATTTAACTGTGTGTAAACAAATGACGGATGTTTGATTGAATTTTTTGTGATACACAACAATACTTGGAACCATTTAACTTTGTTACAAACCATATATATTTATATATGAATAAATCAGATTTGGCATTAAATAACCTACAATGCTTGATCTGCCATAAAACCAAACCAAATCAAATAATCATTTTTGGTAAGGCCTGTAAGAATAAAAACTTGATTTCAAACTAGTTTTGCTTTGGTTAAAAATAAAACTTATGTCACATCCTGCTCCTCAAGGAGGGGTTGGGTGAATATATACATCAGCTTGATATGTCAAAGTTCTGTTTAAAATATTAATAACTCAAAATCTTCATAACTTTAATCCTAGGCTATACTTGCTTTGCAGGGTTGAGCTTATTATCGGACACCTGAGGCACCCCAAAAGGGGAATGCTGAAGGGATGAAGCATTTTTTGGTCTAGTTGTGCATAATTCTCAATTTGCGTGTGGCTCCCCACTATAAAACAACCTTGTGTCATTTACTGACTTGGTGGGAAGTCTGTCAAATACCTTCTTAATGACTTGTCTTGTGAATCGAGGTCACTACTACCTTTTACTGTTAGCACCTTTATGTTGGCTGAATTTTTACGGCTGGAATTTGGACAAGAGTGACTGCCAAATTATCACTCAAGGAACATCAGCTTTTGTGCAAGATTATTTCTCAGGTATAAATCAGAGGAGAGGACTTTGTGTCTAATGATTTCTTTTGCATCATCATTCACCATTACTGGCTGCAGGGCTGAGAATATGCTGACTGGATCCTCTGCAGAGGATATAGTCACCCCCCCCACACACACACAAAATGGAGTGTCCAAGGTATGGCATTAGATTAAATCTGGTGGTAAGGTTCTGTTTCTGGAGATCTGGGAGTGTGAAGTACTCTTTCATTGCCATTACTCCCAAGTCCACTCTGACCTGGAATGGTTGTAAACAAATGATTATTATCAAATAGAATTATATTCATATAAGATAGGAATACTTGAAACCATTTAACCATATGTAAACTATTTGTATTCAGAATAGCCACTTGAAATTTACTAAGGGTTATTATTATCAGTTAATTAAAAACCAAATAATTGCTTACAAATTCTTGGTGTTAGATATCAATTCTTGAAACTATATCTGTGCAAACAAAGACTTATCAAATAGGAATAGTTACTCTAAACCATAAATAAATTATTAATATCAGATAGAAATAGTTGAAACTATATAAATGTGTGAAAACTTATTATAGACAAAATAATGCAATAAAAAAAGCAATGAGATGTTGAAAATATAGTTATTACAATTAAACATTTTCAAATGAATAAAATTTTGGCATTAAATAACCTATATGCTATTAAACAAATAAACCATAAACTACTTTGATTATTATAACACAGGAAGCTAATCTGAATGGTTTTGTTTCAGTGTTTTTATTGAGAATTAATATAATATAATATAATTTTATTGAGAATTAATATAATAAATCATAGCTCTTATTTTGGAGCATCTGGAATCTACCTTCCTCCTGGGACTCTGTAATGATTAGTTCTCTTAATCGTTAATCTCAATCTTCATGTTTTGACTTTCAACTACATGGGAACATCTTTATCTGGATTTCAAGAGTATCATTTTAAAAGAAAGCACTTTCTCTTGAATTGGCGATTCCTAATTTAGCTTGATTCTCCAAAACAACTTTTTCTTTGAAAAAATCATTTTTTTAAATTGCATAATATCAACATCTATTGATTTGACAAGATCCCGCAGAAGGGGTTCTCCTGGCTGGAAATATTGATTACTACTGGTTAACTCATTGTTAGCTCTGCATTCAAATTCCAACTATGCTTGATTTTAATTGTTTAAGTTCTTAAAAGCTTCAACATTTTAATTTCACTGCTGCTCTGAGGCTATTGTGTGAGGATCATCATCATTGACAAGGCTGGCTTTAATTCAAATGGACACACTGCTTTCAGTTTTGTGCTGAAAGAGGAAGATACACTCGTATAATCTAATTTACTCAAATGCACCACATAAATCATTTCATAGTTGTAAAGTTTATGAAAGTAACCTATCCCCACTCCAAGGTGTACTGTTCCATTTGGCCTGCCAGTTTGTGTGCTTCTCGTACCAAACCATATTCTTTTTCTTGTACAACATTAGTGGCAGAGAGAAGAAAGACTTTATACATGGGAAATTACTGGTTTTTTTATGCAACCTTATGCTGGAGGTACACTCAGCATGACAGTTATCATAGGAAATTCTAGACTAAGCTGTTGGTTTTTCATTTTGTGCTAGTAACCTTAAAAAAGACATGAAGTCATTCTTTCCTCCAGCTATGAGTGAATGATAGGGCAGGCTGGTTGCATAGTCTAGGAGAAGGAAAACTCAGAAGTCAAACCAACTGTACTCCACTTAAAAATTGAACCTATGTCACATTCTGCTTATGGTAAAGGGGTTGGGTAATACAAACCTGCATCTAGATCTATGGTTTCACAATACTATCAGTTACTCTCATTACCACTTAATAAAATATTTTATTGGATCATTACTTGATATTCTTCAAAAAAATTTCTTTTGTTTTAAATTGAAATTTTATATAGTCTTTCTAGTTTGAATTGATGTTTGAGCAAGCTGAAATTAGTTGGTGGATAAGCATGTTGTATTGATGCAGCAGGTTACAAGTCTTTCAAGAAGTTCAATAAACAGTGACCTGTGAAGGACATTTGTATTAATGAAAGGGATTGTGAAACTGTTTATAAGACTGAACGATAACAAGGAAACAATGACCTATGCCTGGCAACAATTCAATGTATAATTAGTGAAGTGAGCAGAAGGAAAGACAATTGATGCATCTTCAGTTTGGTTCACAGCACTCAGACATCTTGATTATTTTTTTCCCTTTTTATAAATCATGGAATGAAAATAGTCAACTTCTTTCTAGTTAGTGTTTGACTTATTTTTTTTATTTTTATTTTTTTAAGAAACAAATAGAAAAATCAGTGGTATACTACAAGAATATTTTCACTTGATCTGATATCCCAAAAGAGTGGCTTGAGAGGGGAGACATCAGGAGAAAGTGATATATTGTTGTCATCATAATTGTCCCTTCTAGATCATCATCATTATGAGTGTGTCTATGTGACTCTATCATCATTGTACCTTCATGTTTTCCTCTAACTAAAGCTGCACTGTATGTACAATCATAATATTACCTCTGTCTTATGATAGTTGTTACATTTACTACATAAAATTTATATGCAAGTGTAGCAATTGTAATGGAACAGGTAGTTATTTCATGTGTATTTTTAATTCATATTTTGATATTTCATCATACTACATTGTTCTTTTTCATAATAATCATAAGTATGTAACTTTGTGGAGCTGTCTTTGAAATGGCATCATTTTTATCGTCTAATGCAAATATTTCATTACACCATTCTATTGCTATTCTTGATAATTTGATCCTTCCTTTGCTGACAGTGGCTGAAATTTCATTCATGCAATCTGTGTTTGATGTAAACATGATGGCTTCTATTTTCTTCTGTCTACAATAGGATAAAAGTTATTTCTGTCTTATTTAGCTTGACTTAAAAAGCTTTTATTAAACTAGGAAGTTGTTCATCTCTGCTTAAGTTAATAGGCTCTTGGCTTCTATGACAAGGGACAAATAAAATGGAAAAAAAAAATTTTCAAAATAGAATGACCAGGAATCTATTTTAGACCATGAAGCAATTGGAATGTAATTGGTAAGAAGATATTGAACATTGCAGCTTCTACAATAATCACCTTATGTATATAAAACACAATGTGACTATATATATATATATATATATATATATATATATATCTATATATATCAATAAAGGTTTCAGCTAATGTTCTCTAAATAAATGATTATAACGTTCATGTAAAAAATTCAAATATATATATATATATATATATAAAAAAGTAAGTTTTATATATAGAATATGGTGACTACATCTCTGCAGAGAGGTAAAACCCCTTCCCCCTATAAATTTTCAATATATGACACTAAACTACATCTGATGGTAAGTCTTGGAGTGTTTAGGAATATAGAGTACCCTTTCATTGCCATTATACCCAGGTCCACTTTAACCCGGAGTTGTAGTACCTGTTAGGGTCCCATCAATGAGTCAAATAGAACTATTTTATCTTTTATTGTACTTGAAACTATTTAACTGTATGCAAGCAAATGATTAATATTAAATTGAATTATTAGTATTAGATACCAAGTCTTAGAATCCTTTAACTATGGCAAATAGATCTATTAGTGTTAGATAGCAATAAAAGTAAGTTGGTGACCATAGTCGAGGATGACACAAAGGCTCCCTTTTTAATAGCTACTACATCGAGGTGTAGGGGAGGGCGCTACTTTTTCGCCTGTATTTCTCCACTTTAACCTTGATACATACCTTATAATGCTGAGTGTTAAGCAAGGAAGTATCAAGTACCATTTTTAAGTCTTTGGTATGACTTGACCTGGGATTGAACCCTGGTCTCATGGGCCATTGGTGAACACTCTACCCACTAGGCCAATGAGCCAGAAAGTATTGCTTCTCAAGTATTAGAATACTTGAGAAGCAATACTTATAAAGAATAGACATACCAGATGAAACTAAATTTTTTAGTTTGGGAGCATGAATACTAAAATGCATCTGATACAGGTGCTTGGACTCTACCAATAGAAACTGTGGACAGTTTTCAAACTGCCCTCAACCACAGTCACAACATCTTGCTCATCAACAAGAAAAAACAAATAAAAAGGGGAAAAAAAAGTAACAACCAAATTCTTGTCTGTTATTTTCAACAAAATATGCCTCCAAGAAAATATCTAAATACACATAGTTACTGTACTGTTATTAACTGTGCTTTCACCTTTTGCACAACAAATCTTTTTGGTTTCTTCTGCAGCAACATGGCCGAGTTTGAACTCATAAAGCATAAGTTCTTAAATTAGACTGTTGTGCGTTCAATTGTGCAGCTTTCAAATCATACATGAAGTAAAGCAATGCACTACATATCAGTGCACCAGCTACCACAATACTACCAACCAAAGTCAATACCTAGCACAGCTTGAACTACTTGAAATTAGCATGCACCAAAATATTGTAGAACTTTTGACTCAGCCTCACACACACACACACACACACACACACACACACATATATATATATATATATATATATATATATATATATATATAATTGTGACCACTACACACATATATATTGCCCAGTCAGCTGGGGCTGTAGAATACACCAACTGCTTCTTTGCAGAGGGATATGACCCCCCTACGAGTGTCCTGGATATGACACTAAACAATCTGATGGTGAGGTTCCAGCAATGCTGGAGATTTGGAGAATGCAGAGTACCCCTTCATTGCCATCGCTCCCAGGTCCACTCTGGCCCGGAGTAGTAGCACCTGATAGGGCCCTATCTATGGGTTAAATAGAACTAACAGCATACTTATGCTAAAATGAATTGTTTGAGTAATCTGAATAGCTTGAAATAGAAATGATTTTCACAATTAAACTGTACTTACATTTAAACTGCGTGCTTATGCTTAACTGAATTATTTGAAATAGAACTGTTTTTCGACATTAAAACTGTATTTACACTTAACTGATTTGTTACATATAACTGCTTGAAATAGAAATGTTTTTGATAATTAAACTGTGTACTTATGCTAAACTGAATTGTTTTAAATAGAGCAGATTATTTACTTAAAAATGGATTTGGCGTTAAATAACCTACAAAGGTTGATATGCCGTAAAACCCAATAAACCAAACCAAACACATATATATATAGTGACCACAAAATATATATATATATATATATATGTTGTGGTCACAATTATTGGCCTCTATGAAATTTCAGTACATCATATAGAATATCTCCTAAAACTAAAAAACAATCTAGTGAAACAGCTTTGCTCTATTGACACTCATGGTTGATAAAGAACAAATAATGATAAAACAAGAAGTTTATATAAGTTTGGCTCATTTCCATTTATTTCTGAATATGTAACAAAAAAAAATGAAAGGACACTAATAGTGGTGACCAGGACTCTGTGTGTGTGTATATATATATATATATATATATATATATATATATTAATAAGAGATCAATGTTACTTGTAAGTGATGAACATACATTGCTTAACCTGGATTTCAGTTGACAAAGAACTAAAGCAATTAGTATCAATTGGCTGCAGGTTATTTTGCAGTTGGATCTCAACGTTTTTAATTGTTGTCTTTGTTACTTCTCAAACGCCTGTAATTTGGCACGTGTTTAAACAGGTTCATTATTAGAAGGCCAGGATTCTTTAATCACCTTATCTGCCATAACTATAAACAAAAAAAAAAATCATTAGAAGATCTCTTAAATGACTTGACTGAAATCTAAAGTGTTGTTTTGACATTTTGGCTAACCTTTTCACACATGCTGTCTCCATCAACTGTACTGTCTTAGAGGCAGTGTTGCATGCAAAAGGACTTAATATCTACTTGCATTATCATAGCAGCAAATATCAAGTGAACTATTAACAACAAAAGTACTGTCATCTGCATTTAGGAATTCACATAAACATATGCTTATCTATTTTTATATTCTTATAGAAATCTATAAACATACCCCCATGCTTGAGTGCATTGCCAGAGGTAAATGAATATACATACTTGTCAAAAACACATATGAATATTTATTTACATGTGCATAAATATATATAGTGTTGGTTGTCACTAAATCACTTTGTGGGTTTGTGGCGAACCAAGTGCAATATAATATGGAGAGTGCTTAATATCTAGGATTGAGCTATTATATAATAGTAATAAATAAATATATATTAGATTTATATTTTTAATGCCATGGAATTTAGTCTGCCATGCCATTAAATTTATAAATATATTCCATGGCATTAAATATATAAATCTAATATATTTTTGTTTATTATTTTATATATATATATATATATATATATATATATATATAAAATTTTAATCTTTATTTAATCAATAATTGTGTTGGTGTGAAAAAAAAAACAGATTGTACAATTTGCAAATTCTACAAACTGATAAAATTTCATAAAAAACCCCGAAAAACGCACGTGCTACTTGAAAATAATCAAGCAGCATGTATGTCTAGTCAGAAGAAAAACACTGATAGAATTACCTAAGTTAAAATGTAACAAAGTGCTCAATACATGAGATAGAGCTAACATTATGAAAAGAATTCCTGATATTATGAAAAGAATTTCACCAAACTGCTCTTCAGGATTGATCTGGCAATCCTGAAGAGCAGTTTGGTGAAACCTTGGTAGACTTGCTCTGGGCCATGTAGGAATTATTATTATTATTATTATTATATATATATATATATATATATATATATATATATATGTGTGTATATTTGTTTGTTTTCACGATCATCGATACATTTGCATATAAGATAGGTGGATAACTTTAGAAATATAATTATCTTTACAATCCTTCATTGCTATTAGTCCCTGGTCCACTCTGACCTGGAGTGGTAGTACCTGATAGGGTCCTATCTATGAGTCAAATAGATCTGTTAAAAATATTTGTATTCAATAGGACTGAGTGCAAAAAGAAAAACCTCTTCAGAAACAACCGCATCAAAAAATGTCAATATAAACTTACAATGAATGCTATTCCCCTATTAGGCATAAAATAACCCAAGATGGGTTGACATGCCATTAAAACCAATTGATTATTTTGAAAACTTCCAACCTTTTTTCTAATTTTTTGATAAAAAGAGGAATTGCCATCAGGCATTTTCCAATTGGATGGACTTTTAAAATACCTCTTCATATTGTATGAAGACCTGTTCAAGTTTATATGTTGTTCTATATTCTTCTATCGATAATCACTCATATTTACTGCCCTTTATGTGGAGTTTAGGATATGCTTCCTCAAAAGACAATAACAATTGTATAGTTTCAAGTATTCATATTTAATACTGTTTCGTGTCATACCCAGAACAGGCCCCCGTCCCTTCTCTCTCTCTCTCTCTCTCTCTCTCTTTAATTATTTAAAAAAAATGTTTTTATTGGTTAGGAGTCATGATCTTGTATTGCAAGATAGAAATGAATTTTCATTTAAATCCCAAAGAGAATCAGTCATCCTGTTGGTAAGGCTTAGAATATGCTGACAATCCCCTGCAGAGAGATAAGATCCTCTTCCACAAAAACAGTATCCTGAGTATAATGCTAAGCTGCATCTGATGGTGAAGCACCAGTTCTGGAGATCTGAGGAATGGGGAATACACCATCATTGCATGACTTTCATGCCCACTCTGACCCAGAGTAGTTGTTTATATAAGGGTTCAACTTGTGGGTCAAATAGATCCATTTGAAAATTAGTATTGGATAAGAATACATGAAACCATGTAACTGTATGCAAACAAATGATCATTATTAAATAGAAATCATCATCATCATCATCATCATCCATCTTGCGCTATCAGCACGGATATTCCTGACCCTCTTTCACCACCCCTCCGTATCATTGCTTCTGGTATGTCTTCATGGCTACATCCCATATCAGCACAGAGCTGCTGTATATAGGTTCGAGCTGGTCGTCCTGCCTTTGCTCGTCCATATGAAGGGGTCCACAGGAGTACATCACTTATGAGCTCCAGCAGTGTCCTGCATGTCTAGTTTGTCTAATTTTGATTGTTTTTGTGATGGGTGGTAGGTGGCCGTACAGATGCTGCTTTGTGGGGTGTTACCGCCAGGACTTGTTCAATATTGCTTGCAGCTTTCTTGTGTAGTTGCTGTCAAGCTTTTTCTCAATCCGTTTAGTTAGCGTCCATGTAGTGCATCTATATAGCAGTATCAACACAACCGCTGCTTGGAAGAAACTGCACTTCATTTTATCGGTCAAGTCTGACTTCCATATGACCGATAGCCTAGCGATAGCTGTCCATGCCTTTGCTAGTTGTGTGTCGATGTCTGTCTTGATGTGACACTGCTTCCTAGGTAGGTGAACTTGTCAACTAGTTTCAGAAAGCTACCGTTTAGTGCAGAGATGTCGCCTCTTTGATTAAAGCACATGTATTCCGTCATGTGTGCATTGACATGGAGGCCAATGCCTGCAGTGGCTCATTCCAGACTATGTAGCAGGGTTTCGGTGTATCTGCTAGATGCGCTATATCATCAGCATAGTCGGCGTCAGTAATTGTTTGTGCAGGGTACCTTCTACTTCTTTCTTTTGTTAGCTTGAAACCGTTTTCTTTGATTTTATTGATAGATGTTCTAAGCACGTATTCTAGACAGATGATAAAGAGGTATGGGGCTAATGTCTCCTTGCAGTACACCTGCTACAATGTTGAAGTAGTCTGTGTCTCCATCTTGAGAACAGACTTTTACTTTGGTGTTTCTATCGAGCTTCATTATGGCTGCGACGGTTTCTTTTGGTAGGGTATAGGGAAGTAGAATTTGCTCCATCTTTCCTCTGTGAATGAAGTCAAAGGCCTTAGTAAAGTCAACAAATAATATTGTTGCCTCTAGGTTTTTTGCGTGTACACCTTCAAGAATTTGACGGATAGTCAAAATTTGTGACATCATGGATCTATTTCTCGGAAAGTCATTTTGGTTCTTCCTGAGTATGTTGTCAATTTTGAGTTCTATGCTGTTGCGTAGTAGGGTATTGTATATCTTCACCACTATGGACGTAATTCTTGGCTAATCTGAGGTCGCCCTTTTTAGGGAAGGCGGGGATGCATCCCTTCATACATCTGTCTATAGAATTTTGTAAAACTGTATAATTGTGTATAAAATATTAGTATTAGATAGGAATACTTGAACCTATACAACTTATGTTTGATAGTTATACTTCTAAGCAAAAAACTCCTAAGAAGCAACCACCTAAAAAATGTAAATATGAATGTATAATAAACACAATTCCCTAACCTCTAGGCATAAAATAACAGTAGATTGTTTATTATGCCAATCAATACTTTTTTTTTCCTTTGTATTATTTATTTACAGAATTTAAATGGTTGGTTTAGTAACTCAAAAACTATTATATTCCTTGTATTAGTGTTAACCCTTTGAGCTCAGTATATTGGTGTTACTTTTATTTTCCTCCACACCATAGAACTAATGTGGAGATCACACCCTAAAACAGCAGTGGGTAAATTTAGGCTCAGAGTTCAAAGGGTTAATTTATGTAAAGAACTGTTGTCACTGTTGAAATTGGTAACTGTGCTGACTAAAATGAAGGTATAATGTTTGAACTAGAATAACCATTTTTGATAGAATCAAAGAGCGATAGGATGTTTGAATAAAGAGGCACTAGTAATCTCAAAGGCTCTTTGTAAAAATTTCAATTCTGCTGAAACTCAATAATTTAAATTTCATGTTAAATACTCTTTGTTTAATGTGTTCTAACAGGATATTTATTTAGGACTATTGTCAGGGATTGGCTTGCAGCAATAGCACATGATGATTTCAGGACATTATTTTAAAAACTAAAATTAGTAAAACTCTTGAAATAAAGTCTCTGGAATCTGAAAAGAAATTAAAAAAAAAAATTTTATCAATTGCTGATAAACTTTAAAAAATAATTAATTCACTACATATAAAAATATCAAATTCAGTCTAACAATTCTCAAAGCAGGTTGGGGGGGGGTCTGTGGCATTGTGGACTGTGATATCATAGTAAGAGAATTTGAACTCCTAGGCATGTTATTATGTTCACTGTTCGCATGGGATATCCTTGGGAAAGATATGAATCCCTTATCCTTCCAGCAATGTGTTAAATAGTAGAACTATTGTTCTACAAGGATGGCTTTGGTATTAAATAAACCACAAAGGTTGATATTATTGATGCCATTAAACAAAGAAATCGAAACCTAACAAGGCTCTCAAATTGCATGTTGTGTTAATAGAAGTTTGCTGTAATTGTAATTAGTTTTACTAGTAAATCAACTTTAAGATTTATGAAAAGAACACAATAGTTTTTAAATTTTATTGTTTCATATGAAAGAATATGTTCATATGTTAAAGAATTTGTAATTAAATCCATTCTCTTGTTTGTATACAAATTTTTAGCATTTTATTTTAAATAAATTTCTCTATAAATAACTAAGATGCATGAATTGTTATAGTTTTAATAACATACTTGTGACGTGAAAGGTTTACTTTTATCCCAGAACGGGGTTTTATTTCCGCACGTGTGAAGACGGGGCAGGTTGGCACTTGATCCCCTATAGAATAAGTCCTCGTTCAGAGTTTTTCTCTTAGGCATATAAGACCTGGCATATTACGTGAGGGATTAATTTAGGGCCAGACCGACCACCGCTGGCAAGAGGTTCCAAATTTCACACTATCCACACACCCACCAGGTCGTTTTCCTTCCTTCCCCTAGACAATGGAAGATATGGACCTATAGGTTTTAGTCGTAATAATATTATATTGTAGTAGTCGGCAACTCCGGTTTCCCGTGTGATATTTTTAAGGAATTAATAGGACAATTCTAAGCAAGATAACATAAGGCGAATAGAAGCTGAAAAGGAAATGTGACTCAACAAATTCGTAGCAGAACTGCAAAGAACAACTTAGACCACGTGGTAACATAAAAATACATGAATCCTTTACTGTACAAAGCGATACACTTTCAAAGTGTCAAATATGTATAATGAATTGAACAGTCCGTGGACATAAATGTCTTTCTTCTTTTCTGTTCTTTCGTTTCTTCAAATTGAGAGAGAGAGAGTGGTATATAAAATTTGGGTATAAAGGAGAAATAGCCCCAAAGTTACTTATCTTATTTTTCGACGGGGCTCCACTGGAGAATCTTTCTTCTTTCACGGGCTAATAGACTTTATGCTATTTTTTTACACTGGCTTGAAGAACCTGGGGTCCTTCGTGTCTCAGATATTCTTTTGTCTTCAACCCGGAATACTGGCTTTGGTCCGTCTGCCTGCTACGAACCCTGCCAAACAATTGACTTTCTTATTTTCTATTTCCGCTGACGGGAAGGAGTCCCTACTTCCGTTTTAGGGTCCCAGCCAATCGTTTGGCTCCTCTCTTCCTCCCCTTCCGGTGTCCGGCGACCTGAGGTTACTAAGTACCAACATCTGTTGATATCCCCTCTGTGACCTACATTCTTTCTTAACGGTCACTTTTTTGACGGGTTGCCACTGTTCATTCCAACGGGAGGATCGTATTAATCTTATTTCTATCGTCTCCGTGGGATATCACGTGACATACTAGACAAGACATAAATCTGTTGAGTTTGCATTATTTATATTTACCTAAACCCTCCACCATGGGCAGGATATGACAGTTTTAAATGGAGTAAAGCTTGTTTGAATTCTTTTATTTTTTTCCTAGACTGGTTGCCTAACCTAGGTTAAAGAATCTAGTCTACCCTCTTATTAATCCATTAGGTTTCCATTGTAACATCAGTTTATGATGGTATTGGTGCTTCTATTTAAGAAGGAGCAAAAGATAGTAATTAGTATTTCATCTTTATCACCATTATATTAAGAATTCGTATTGTTAAAAAAATAATGATGTTCATGGACATACACCCTATGAAATTATTGTCCACTTGTAAAGTGTACTAGAAATTACTTTATTCCATAAATTAGGGTATTTTAAGTATATTGCTGTAATAAAAATCTGTTTCTTCTGGTTTATGGTTACATAAAAACACAATAAGAATTTTAGTAATATATGAATATTGATTTTTTTTTTTTTTTTTTTTTTTTTTTTTTTTTTTTTGTGTGTGTTTGTTACTCTTCATAAATTATTCATAAAGTTTTTTCTTCTCATTAACAGCCATAGTTCAACAAAAAACTGTATTATGATCTTTGGATAGCCATTTGGAAATATTGGTAAGTTTATTTTATCTACAAAGTACTGGGTGTTAATGTATACATGTAATACTTGAGAATTGTCTGATATATTGGTATACTTACAAACTTCAAACTTTCAAAGATAAAAGATGTGTTCCCAATCAGTATAAAAATAACAATATAGTGTAGTCCCCTGTTTGCCGGCATGAACAGACCCAAGTTGTTTTCTTCTGTTTTACTGATTTATCAAGCGGGAAAATCTATTGGTTGCTTGTCAGAAAACCTTTTATGCTTCTAAATTTCCTTTCTTTCTCTTCTTTAAATCTCACCAAAAAAGAGTTCCCAAGCCAAGAAGAGACAACTTAAAACAAAGAGAAACTGCTAATTCAAGCAGTTACATATTCTTTACAATTATCAACCTGTATTGTAAGCATTACATTGACACTTGAATTTATCCATTATTATCAACTTTTCTTTGACATTAACAAATCAAAAGATCTATATAATACTTTAACCCTTACTGTACTGATTAAATATTTGTGCACTTAGATGCAGATAATGAATTGATTTGTTAAAATTAGCTGAATTCCCCACATGTACACAAATAATAACCAAAACATGTTTTTTGATCTAGATTCATTATTTATTTTACCTTGACTCATATACAATAAAAGATTTCATGTTACTGCACTCAACATTATAATGGAACTATGTTTTCAAATTTGTAGTCTGAAATTAACTTCGACCATCTTGCTTTGTTGTTGAAATTGAAGTTTCATTCTTGTACTAAGCCTAGAAATACATCCCACAAGTTTATGATGTAACATACTAATCATATACAAATTGGTTCTTGCAACCTCTTTCTATTATCCAGTAAAAGTAAAATATGTGTAGTATATGATACAAAATGTGGGAAATTCTGGAAAGAACCCAAGTATCAAAATTTAATCAACTCAGTTTCTGTGTCTTGAGTGCATATGCACAGAACTGAGTATACTTGATTCTCGTACAGTAAGGGTTAATAGTTATCACTAACAAAGGAAAATAACTTCAGGATTTGGTGGTCCTATCAGATACATGCTTTTATGTGAAAAGTCATAAAAGATCAATTGTGACAACATTCACACCAAGAAAACAGGGTTTTTTCTTTCTTTTATATATTGTAAAAATGACACAAATTTGTAAGAAATTATGAGGAAGTTAAAAACATTTTGTTTAATATTAATTCTTTAGTTTGTATTTCTGAGATGAAGAATGATCATTACTATAAACTAATAGGCTTAGAATCTTGTCCTTATCTTGATTGTTGACATACCTATTCCCAGGCAGGCCTATCTAGCACTCCTGCTGGATGGGTTATTGTAAGTTGATTGCCTGGTCTTGGGTTAGTAGGGTTAAGTTTATAGCTAGGTGCATGAGTCATCTCAAAATGAAAATGTTAAGGGGATCCAGCATTTTTTGTGATGGTCATGGATGAGCCGTGAATTATGTGTGCCCCCACCCCCACAATAGTATAAAATGACTTGATATCAAATCTAACTGGTTGCAAAGTCATATGCATCTATTTATTTGACCCATAAATTGGACTATAACAAGTACTCTCTCTCCAAGTCCGAGTGGGCCTGGCAGCAATGACAGTGAAGGATACTCCATACTTTCCAGAGCTCCTGAATTGGACCTTCTCCATCAGGTGTAGTTTAGTGTCATATCCAGGACATAAGATCCACTTTTGATTCGCTGGAAACCTTTTGTTTGCTGTGTTACTCTTTGTCTCTTATTGTAAAATCCTAAAAAAATGTTGAGCAAAAAAGGAAAATGTGATAACTTTTGAAAGTGTAACAAGATGTTATTACAGTTTGAAATTGGCCAATCAAATGAGACTTGGGCTTGTATCAAGCACATGTATATGCCATCATCCTAAAGAGAAAAAAAAAAAAGAATGAACAAAATCAGGCCAGTGCAAAAAGTCATTAGGTAAAGGAGATTCAACTTTAATTTGCACTAAAAATAGAAAACTTTCAATGGCTGAAATGAGATGTTTACTTCTACTTTAGATTGAAGACTGCAGCAAAAAAAACTAACCAAAAAAAAAACATTCCACTTAATATGGCAAGCCTTCAAGCAGAAGCTTTAAAATTGTTGCATTGGGAGAGAGAGAGAGAGAGAATAAAGCAAAAACAGAAAGAAAGGAAACAGCAATTGTAGGGTGACTAGAAGAAGAAGAAGAATCTCCTTCTTCCACTAAAAGCTGACTTTATTGTTTCAAGGGTTGCTCCACAATTTGAGTAATGTTAAAACAGTAAAGCTGCCAGCAGAGATATACGGCTGCTGCAAAATGTTTGGAAGAATTACAAGAAATAATTACACAAGGTGATGACAACAATTGCCAAATATTTAATGTTGATCAGGCAAGTTTTTTTCTTTCTTTCTTTTTTCCCCTCTAATTTAATGCCAGTGAGAACTTTTGTGTAAAAAAAAAAATACAACAAAATTAAATAGCCATGAATTAAGGAAAGAGATTTATTATATCAGTAGAGAGAATGCTGATAGCTACATTTAAATTAAAACACATTTTGTTTTCTATCCAAGAGCATTAGAAATAACAAACCCTTTCTGTCATTTGTCTTTCAAAAAAGAAGTCCTTGTTAACAATAACATTGTTTCAAGATTTGTTATTTTTGTCAAATAGAATCACTAGTAGGTAGTTTTTGCCAATGGCCCAGGAGACCAGGGTTCAATCCCAGGTTGAGTCATACATACTAAAGACTTAAAAAATGGTACTTGATGCTGCCTTGCTTAACATTCAGTATTATAAGGTGTACAATTCAAGGTTAAAGTAGAGCAATCCAGGGAAAGGAGTAGCTAATAAAAAGGGAGCCTTAGGGTCACCCTTGACTACGGTCGCCAACTTCATTTTCTTAGATGTACCATTGGCTTGCATGATCAAACTTTTTAAAGCTATATTGCCTCTAATAATGCTAATTTTCTTTGATTGAGCTATTGATTTTAATGGCATGTCAACCTATCTACAGTTATTTTATGCCTAGAGGTTAAGGAATCCCATTCATTGCACATTCACATTTTCATTTTTTGTGTAGTTTTTTCTTGAAATTTTGGGGCTTCTTCTTTTTTTTTTTTTTTTTTTTTGCACACAATCCAATCAAATAAAAATAATTTTTACACATATCTACATATCTATTTGTCCCATAGATGGGACCTTAACAGATACCCCCACCCTTGATCAAAGTGAAGCTAATAGTAATGGCTTGGTGGAGGTACTCCTCACTACCCAGATCTCTAAAACTGAAGCCTCACCATCAGATACAGTTTGGTGTCATACCCAGGACACCTTCTTTTGAAGGAGAGTTTTTTCCCCCTGTGCAGGAGATAAAGTCTGTATATTCTAAGCCCAGCTGACTGAGCTACTGATTCTCTTTGGGATTTAAATGAAGGAATACAATATCATTACTCCTAACAAATATAATTATAATAATGAAAAAAAGAAAGGTGTTCTGGATATGATAATAAAGAATATCTGATTATTAGTATATATTAACCGAACCCCTCTACACAAGCCGGATGCAACATAAGGTCACTTTATAAGCAGTTTAACAGGTTTGAATTCAGTTTTCCTTCTCCTAGATAGGTTGCCATACCAAGGTTAAAGAGCTCAGTCTACCCTACTATTTCCCCATAGCTGTAGGGAGAGTAGTTGGATTCATACCTTTCTCAAGGGTATTAGTACAACTTGAAATGCAAACAGTCTTGTCCAGGATTTGAACTAATGTTGCCATATCCATTCCCTATGATGACATCCACTACACTACAAATGCCTCGTATCTGATTATTAGTAAGTAAAGTAAAGTTGGCAACCGTATTCAGCTCTCTTTTCAATAGCTACTACACTGAGGTGTAGGGGAGGGCGCTACTCCTTTCCTTGGATTGCTCCACTACCCTTGATACATACCTTAAATTGCTGAATGTTAAGCAAGGAGGTATCAAGTACCATTTTTTTTTTGAGTCTATGGTATGACGCAACCTGGGATTGAACCCAGGTCTCCTGTACTATTGGTGAACACTCTACCCACTAGGCCAATGAGTTGATAGGAATACTTGAAAAGCTAAAACTGTGTACAAAAACTCGTAAGAATCAACTACACAGTGTCAATAAAAGCACACACAATGAGATTCTATAATCTCTAGGCATAAAATAACCCTTGATAGGTTGGTATGTCATTAAAATCAATTATACTTTAGAATATTCACCAGAAATTCTAAACAGCCCCAACACATCTTTTCCAAATATCCTTCAAGATAACTGGAGTTTCCTTGACTTAAAAAGAACCTTAAATAGGAGGCCCTCTTAGTGTAATGGTTATTGTCATCGGAAAAGGAATAAGCAATACAAGTTCAAATCCTGGACAAAGCTGTTTGTATTTCATTTCATGCCTGTGTAAAATCTCTGAAACTATCTGTTCTCCCCCAGCTATAGATAAATAGGACAGACTGGGTTCTCTAGCCTTGGTTCTGCAACCAGTCTTGGAGAAGGAAAACTCTGAATTCAAAATGAGCAGTACTCCACTTAAGTTGACCTTTTGTCATATTCTGCCCATGGCAGATAGTTTGGGTAAATTTGTGAAAAGAACCTTAAATAGAACACTGCCCATACACTCTAAAATACTGCTGACTAACTGTATATTTGCATTTCTCTTGCCATGGTGACTGAAAAATCTGAACAGTTATTAGTGACAAAAGGTTGTTCTTGTTCTCCAATTAAGGGGAAAATAGCTGGAGTGATCAGTTTTATGTGGTCGGCAGAATATTAGGTTGGTTAACATGGTACTCAGTCTTGATGCAACATTCTCAACTCCTATTCAACCACTGGTCCTCTTTTTAATGCTCGACTGTTTGCTGCTATTAGTGGTAAGGAAGCCTGACAAACTAGACATAGATGATTTACACTTTGACAGTGATCCAGTATCATTGCCTGATATGATCTCCTATGATAAGTTCCTACCACTCTCATAGGGTTATGTTGTAAGAGGAGCCAAATGGTACCCTCTATTAAGTCATGCTCTATTCATGGGGCAAACTGTATCTCCTATCAAGGAGTCAGATCATCCCCCCGACAAAAAAATGTGTCCTAGGTATGATACTAAACTGCATCTGATGGTGAAGTTCCAGTTCTGGGGGTCTGGGTAATGCATGAAAATCAGTTGTATTTAGATAGTTGATACTATATGAATAGATTATTTGAATTAAGAATGGTTACTTAAAACGATATAACTGTTACAAACAATTATTATTAAATGGTTAATTGAAATCATAATTGTATTTATATCATTTGTATTGAATAGGATTACTTGATATTACAACTGTGTCTTACAAAATGGCTATACAAAAAATATAAATATAAACATATCACATAGATGATTCCCTAACCTGGAAGCATAAAATACCCCCATGCAGGTTTATGCAATGAAAATCAATCAATCAAAACATGCAGTGATTTGTCTAAATTTCCAAGATGAAGACTGATAATTTTTATATTTTATATTTCACAATATTCAGACTATTGTCTTTATCTTCATTTTTATCTTCACAATGTCACATGGTTAGTAGAATTTCAACAATCTACCTCTGTGGATTAAATAAAGGGTTTATTTCAAGGTTCAGTATAGTAATTTACAAAGCACTTTTGCTTCAATGTGGCACAAGGCTGAATGAATGGGGCATCCAATGAGACTTGAACTCACTCATGTACATTTGCTAGTCTAACTTGCTAACCATTACACCACCAAAGTATAGGCTCCCAAGTTTTACATGAAACACCCGAAGAAGGCTAAAGGATGCATCAACCGAAACGCGAGTATAACAATGAAGATGAAGGCAATAGTCCGACTATTCTGTGATTATACAGTGAATGGTTTTGTTTAATTAACGGTATATCAACTTTACTAGGTTATTATTGTCAAAGCCATCCTTGTAGAAGAACAGTAGTGATACTATTTAAAATATAGCTGGAGGAGATTAGGGGGCTCATGCCTTTCCCAAAGGTATTAGTCCAAAAGGGAACATAAAAGCCCAACTGGAGTTTAAAACTCATTTACTATGATATTGTCATCTTGCATATTAGCGATGACATTTCAAGGACCCTTATTTCTTTGTGATGTAATGTCATCCTGGTCTTTCATAATGTCCTCAAACCTTTTCTGGAAGTGTGTAGTAAATAATATTATGTATACATGTTGCCAAAAAAGACACCTGTTCAACCAACAATATACAGACAGATGTTTGTGTGTGGTATATATGATTCTGCCAGTGTTTTTTTTTTTTTTTTTCTTTTTTTGGCTAGGTATTGCAGCACTATTTGATTATTTTCAAATACTATGGGTGCTGTTTGTCTTTTTTTTTTCTTTTTTCTTTTTTTTTTTTTTCAGATATCAGTTTGTATACTCTTTATTTTCAAATTGTATCATCTTTTTTTTCTTTCTTTCTTTCTTTTTTTTTTTTTTTTTTTTTTTTACACACAATCAGAATCTTATATATAAAGAGGTAAAAAAACCCAGAATATCTTACTGATGCAGACTGTGCAGATAATCTTACACTTCTTGCAAATACACCTACTCAAGCTGAATCTCTGCTGTATAGCCTACAGCAGCAGCAAAAGGCATTACTCTCTGTATGAACTCAGATAAAACAGAGTTCATGTGTTTTAATTAAGATGGTACCATCCCCACATTAATTACTGAGACTCTGAAATTAGTTGACCCATTCATATACCTCAGCAGCAATATCACAATGTCAACATGTACATTGGTAAAGCATGGACTGCTATGGATAGGCTAACAACCATATGGAAATCCAATATTTTTGATAGAATAAAATGGAAATTCTTTCAAGTTGTAGCCGTGTCAGTACTACTGCATGGTTGACCTTCTTGGACTTTAACAAAACACTTCAAGAAAAGGTTAGGATACTGTGTGCTATTTTGAACAAATCCTGGAAGCAGCACCCAACAAAACAGCAGTTGTATGGCCACTTATCTCCACTCTCAAATTTGATAAATCTCCCATTGTTTGAATGGAAAATTGTGAAAAGAATACAAGCATGTGGAGCAAGTTTCAGAAATTCTGGATTGTGTTTGGAGGAGAAATTAGACGTTATCACTTTCCCTGAACTTTCCTTTATATGAAAACTGAGCTAATTGGTGAGTGTAGGCATGAGAACAAATACTTGCTTAGCAATCAACTAAGAAGATGGTAAACATTTAAAAGGTTGTCCAAATCAAGGATGTGCAACACTTTTGAGCATTGGATAACAATTAGAGCCAGTCACCATAAAAAATATTTAATCTAATGATAACTAGTATATGGAGTTGTGAATAAATTGTGAATATGTTTTTAAATAATAAAAATAAATTAGATTAAGTTTTTGCACAAAAGATTAGGTTACCATTTCAAATTGATAAAGTTACTTGATTTTATTTAAAACTTACCTGTAATCATCAATACTAACTGTAAAAAGTTCTTAAACCTTTGAATTTAAAAAAAGTTCTCTTTGTGTGTAAAAAGTAAAGTTGGCGACCTTAGTCGAAGCCGACCAGAAGGCTCCCTTTTCAATAGCTACTACACTGAAGTGTTGGGAAGGGCGCTACTCCTTACCCTGGATTGCTCCACTTTACCCTTGATACATACCTTATAATGCTGAGTGTTAAGCAAGGAGGTATCAAGTACTATTTTTAAAGTCTTTGGTATGAGGTGACCTGAGATTGAACTCAGGTCTCCTGGACCATTGGCAAACACTCTATCCACTAGGCCAATGAGCCGGTATATATTTGCGTGTAGTGTGCTTAAAAGTCGAAAATGCAATAGTCTTTCAATTCTGAATGGTAAATTGAAAACTGTAAAATTTGTTTTATGGCTATGAAACAAATTTTAAATTAATGTATGAGGTAAAAAATAAAAAAAATTTTTTAGCAAAGGCCACACTGACTGGTCTGGCGAGCAGGGTTGTGTCCTGCTGGACACCTATTACACACCCCGGGTCTAAAATATTTATACCAGCCAACAAATCCAGAACTACACAAAATGGATTTTGATAAATAAAAAAAATGAATGGATGAAAAGATCTCAAAATTCTTTAAAAAGGTGCTGAATAATAGTTGTTTAAATAAAATTTAAAAAAATCTGAATATGAGAACAGGTAAAAAAAATCATACATAATAGTAGTAATCCTAGTCAAGTAAGAACATTAAGTTTATAAGTCCTAAAAATTTACTCTGAATTGTCCAGCAGGACATATAGTGTAACAGTTATATTCATTGGTTCCTAAGCTTCTAAGGAGACAATCATCTGAAGGTTGCAGGTTCAATCCTGACTACAGGTGAGTAACAATACAGGAATACTTAACACTTGTACCTGGTTATGGCTAACGGAATCAGAACAGGTGACCCCCATGGAGTCAATAAAGGATGTAGTTCGAATTTCCATAAAGGTTCCTGAGTTCGACAAACACCTGAAGAAGGCCGGAGGACATATCGGCCGAAACGTTGTGGAAATAAAGATTAAGACAATAGTCTGAAAACCCGTAATGATAAAAGTGCTGAATAATGTTGAAAAAAATTTAGTACAGAAACCAAAAAATTGCATTGAAATTAAGAGTGTAAAATCACAGCCCCCCCCAAATAAAACAAGCTTTTATCACGTAAAAAAAACTTCAAAACTAAACAGAATAACACACCCTACAAAAAGTCAGTTCGGGTGAGGGGGGTAGGAAGG